>OX155980.1:76866522-77466522 GCA_944548615.1 Micropterix aruncella | reverse complement strand
CTGACGTTATCTGACGACGTCGGATCCTGATCCTTGGTCCCCTGAGACAGGGGCCAAGGAGCGAGCCAGGGCGTTAGTCAAGGAGCAAACGTACATGCAAATAAGGAGCGATCTTGGAAAGGATATACTTTGCCTTCATCTACCTATAATTCATAATAGTTTTTGGTAGAGAAAGTCGAAAAAATATAGTCTTCATAGTAACAGCAGCAGTTTACCGCCTACCCGCAGAACACCGAATGACGATTGACAGCTTTTAGTCCATTCTGGATACCGATGGTTGCAACATCGCCGAAAAGTCGGGTGCTACAAACATCACGCGTTAAATTCGTTTTATCTTATTTATAATGTCAAACAACCGCGACAGTCTTAAATTCCATGATATGTACAAACATATCGCCGACGGCCTCGCACCTGAGGGGACCTCTAATTAAAAGAATTATTTCAAATTTATTTATTTATTCTTATTTATTTTCATACATTTGCGTGAGTGATGTAAGTGAGTAGTACTCTAGGGGGGTATTATCCAGAGTCCTCTGGCAACACTATGAAAGTTCGCGTTCAATATAAGTAAACTATGGCAATCGATTCAAGTCAACTTGAAAGTCGCTATCGATAGGTACTTTACGTTTATTTTGTAGCTGGATTCAAGAATTCCGTAATACAGGATTTGACAATAGTATTCACAAGCTCGATTGTTTGTGGAGAAAAGTACTTTCGAAATTCAGTGTCAATTTAAAGAAAAAAGAACAGCCAGGAAAAAACGAATGTTCGATTATGAACATATTGATGAACCTATTCAATCTTTTGAAATGCATTACAGAGTTAACTTTTTTTAACACAATGATAGATGCTATTATAGTCGACACCGAATGTCGATTTAAAGCGCTCAATGAATATTTTGAACAATTTGTTTTCATTTATGATATCAGTTATTTGAATCGATATCAAAAGAGGACGTTCTCAAGCAATGTAATGATTTAGGTACAATACTGCGGGAAGGCGACGGCGAAAACAGTGACATACAGCTTTTCGAGCTATATGAAGAGCTGCAGGTTTTAAAGCGAATTCACTTGACTCTGTCAACGACGCGAAATAACTCATTCAATACATTTGAGAAAATAATTTGGAAGAAATATATTCAAATGTTTTCATAGCAATTAGAATCGTGCTCACAGTTCCCGTCAGTACAGCTTCCGCTGAGAGAAGCTTCTCAAAGTTAAAATTGATTAAGACCTACTTGAGAACCACGATGACCCAAGAGAGACTATCTGCGTTATCAATTCTATCAATTGAAGCTGAAATAGCGGCTAGTATTAGGTATGACATAATCCTGAAAAAGTTCAGTGAGGCCAAAAGCCGAAAAGTTCGTCTATTTTAATTTCTCTTTGTGTAATTTTTAACATCATTTGATTAGCAATGAAACTCGTTTACTCATACATTAGTTTCACTATAATTCGCCTCATGTAATATAACGTTTTCTTTTTGACTGGGAAATAAACAAGGCCTCGCGAACCTAATTTCGCCGACGTCCAAGTGTGGTCTAGCGCCGCCACTGATCCCTGGCCATGCTGGAATTGCAGGCAATGAAACGGCAGACAGTCTGGCTAATGAAGACCGCTCTAAGGGAGTGCTCCTCCAGGTTACGATCCCTGCGTCTGATCTACTCCCCCTGATTGAAGAGGAGATGAGAAATCAGTGGGAGAAGGTCTGGCGCTCCTCGTATAAGATTAAGGGAATTCACTACACAAATTAATCCTCAGATCTCCAATAAGCCGTGGTTCTACAAAAAGCCGTTTAAATGGAAAGAAATTACCACTATAAGCAGAATGCGCCTGGGCCACTGCTCGGCGCCTGCTCATCTTTATCGCCTAAACATTATCTTTTCTCCCCAGTGCGACTGTGGTTTCTCCTCCTGCACAGTTGATCACCTCTTTTTCAACTGTCCCCTCCTTAATAATTTTCCTTATTTTATCCCAAACCTTATCCAAATGAAAATTCAACTCCCTACCAAAGTTGACATCCTTTTAGCATCTAACTCTATAAAAATTTATAGAATTATAGCCAAATTCATTTCCCTCAACCATTTGCCTATTTAGCGCTTCCCAAAAAAAAAGTCTCCATGGGGGCGGCTCTCACCTAGGGCTGACCGGGACTTTGTCGCTTTCAGTGTCGGGCCGATGGGAATGTGACTCTCGTAGGCGCCTCGGGTCAGTGGAAAAAGCCACTGAATACGGTGGATTTTTGGCTGCAAGCAGGAGCTGATGGATGGCACATTGTCACAGTGGCCAGGTGCCGGGGTGTGGCTTCGGTCTCGGCTGGCGTTGGCCGCGTTGGGGATGCCGCCCCTAATCCTAATCCTGATTCCCCCTCCCTTCTCTTACTTTTCTAGCACCTCAGACTGCATAGTAAGACCAACTCTTCCTAACCTAAAAGCTACTTCCCAAGATCTATTCCCTTTATATCTTTTTCTTCATTACTTATGTCTCATCGTCTAAATTATTAACTAAATTATTCCCTAATAGGCATCCCTTCTTACGTTTATCCCTGTAATGTCCATATTGTGTTTTCTATATTAGGTACTTCAAACAGTGTTATCCTTTGTCCGTAGGTTGGCTACTAACCATAGTTCTCACTCTATTTTGTCAAGACAATACAGGAAAAACAAGAAGAAAAAAAAGTAAAAACGAAGAAAAATTTGCCATATTGGCACAATCGCCAGCAACCAAGCTGCGTGGTATTGCCACAAATAAGAAGAAGAAACTTCAACATTTTACCGAGGAGGCAGTAGTCTCGAAGAAGAAGATTTTTCAGTATTTCTACCGATATGGCGCCTGTCCTATCGAAATACCGAAATGGAACGATTTTCTACGATTTCTATCGAAACATGCAAGCAAATAACTGCACGAATTCCATTGAAAAATAATCCAATAAAGGTTTAGACGAAATTGACCCAACGAATGTTTAAAGTGGCAAAATTGCTTCAAGTGGCAAAATTCCTGTTTCCCAATATTGTTCGAAACAATGATTTCCAGCAAATTGATACAGAATGGCGTTTTTTGGTAAATTGTGAGCCAATAAAAACATTTCCTAGTAAAATAGATCTTTTTTAGTATAATATCAGTTTACTGAAGCATGGCGATGACACTCAAATGTTTCTTTTGCTGTCTTCTTTCATATTTACTATTCATTCTCCAATATTGAGCGCATATTCTCGCATATTAATCTCATGAAAACAAAACAGCGAAATAGGTTGTCCACTGAGTCAATCACTGGTCTGTTACATACAAAAGTCTATTTAATGGCGCTAATTGTTACGACTTTGAAATTAGTTCAAAAATTACTACAGCTATGCCTAAAAATATTGGTACTATCCTAAAGATTGTAAATAATGATATTTAAGTTGTTGATTATTTTATTGTATTTTGCTTGTACCATTGATTTTATAGTGTAATAAAATCAATGCTTGTACCAAACTAATACTTAGTTTGTTATTTTTAAATCGTATTCGTTACGATTTGTTGATGTAAATAGTGTAATTCATTTTTATGATCCATGCCCAACTACATAACTGTTATTAGTTTTATTAATGTATAATAATTCTTTATGTTTAATAAAGAAGATTCCTGATGTTTAAAATTATTTTTTAATAATTTCTGATGTCTAATAATGCTTAATAAAGAGATTTGATTAAATATTGTTTATTTTTCATATGTATACCGATTTTTGGTCCAAATATACTGATTTTACATGGCAACTCTACCGATTTTTTATTTTGACATTCGAGACCAGCAGACTTATTAGGGACCAGACGATAATCTTTAGTGCATCGGCCGAGGTCCTTCTTATACTTTATTTTTTAATATGGCAACTTTTTAAATGCTAGATGACAAATTTTTGTTTGACATCTTTTTTTTTTTAATTTACCCGTACGTAAGGCAGTGCGTACGCAGGCCCATACCCAATTAACGTTATTAAAACCAATGTATTTTTAAAAATCATTTAATTTGAAATATTTGAGCCTCCACAAATGTTCAATAGCCACCTTCCGAGGCACAATGTGTTGACGAGGCCACCACGTCGTCCAGACCTTCTGTTAAACTTTTTTTCTTAAAAATTTCCACATCATTCATGTTGGTGAGATCTTCAAAAAAGAGGAACAATGGATTCGTCACTGTCTAATCTTCTACCAGCACACTGACCTAAAATTCAAAATTAGTAATTATTAAAAATTCACTATATTCTAAGATTTTTTGATGATAATTTTAATACTTACAGTTTTGAGCAGGTAACACCCCTCTTTTTATTGTTGCTGTTGCATGTAAACGTTTGTTGAAGTTTATAAAAAGTCTCTCTTCCAACTTCTTACATAACAAATCAAATTATTGTTAACAAAGTCATGATATTGCATATATCCGAAAAAACAGCTACCCTAAAAAATAAGAAAACACGTTGATTATCACCATATAAAATAAACTAGTGGTGTTATAATGTTTATGAACATTCCATGTCCTAATTCCAATCCATTCCATTCCACTGAACTTCATGTAATTCTGGTACTATGATGAATCGATGACAGATATAGACGTACAATTAAGAGTGTAGATAGGTGTGATGATGAAATCTGTAAAAATAAGTATATTATTAATTCTGAAGGTCGGAAGGAAGTTATAAAAGTATTAAGTCAAAGGTTAAGACTTATTTTTCGCTAAGCGGCTAGTCGCAGGTGTATTTATATACGAGTCGCGACCGCGTCAATGGGTATGGTATATATGAACTATTTTAATAAATAGGAATCGCACTTATTTCTTATCTGAATAAATAGGAATAGCCGCTTAGTGAAAAATAGGTCGTAAGACGCTGAGCTTTCATAACATTAGATGGTATACTGGGTTCGTTCAAATGTGTAACATTAAACTCCCGATGTCGAAAGTTGTTTAAATACAGATAATTTGGAAATAAAAAGTAACTGAGCGACAATCAGACAAATCGTGCACGCCACCTCATCCACAATATGTTACTGTAAGCACTGCTGGCCGTTCATTAAAGCATTTCAAATTATATTTAATAGGTACTCGAATTGACTTACCAGCATAGACGATTGCAGAGAATCCTATTGAAATTTTGACTACAGCCTAAAATGGGATGCAGTGAAACCGCAACTTCTTTTCTGAAATTAACCGTTTTTCGATATTTATTTGGCACATATATAATTTGGAAAGCTGTTCCGAGCTCAAGCGTCGAGTTTGGTCACTATTAAAACACTGAAAGCGTTTGAAACATCGGTTGCGAAGCATTAATCTATCTATGCGGCGTAACTTGTCTGCTAACACAATCAACACAAGTTTTATATATTTTAACAAATAAAACCCACGCAAAAGAACTATAACAGTTGAATATGAGAGGATAAAAGCTCAAAATAACGGTAAGCTAAAAACAAACAACAAAAACACTCGGCAGTGACGCGTGCGACGCACTTTGAAACATTTTGACAGCTGCGAAATTAGAGGCCGACCAAAATTACTTTAACTTTATCAGAATCAAAACAGAGATTTTTCGGTTTCTGCCGAATTTACTTAATTGGGCAATGAAACTAATTTAATTTTGACATTTTATTTGCCATCAGCGCTGCTATGTTATATAAAATATCAAAATTGAAGTTAAGTACACGTGTTTATGAGATCAAATGATGTTTCCTGTATGAATTTGAAAAATAAGGATTAAAAATTAGGTCAATACCAATCAAATATTGTACTAATAGCAGAATCTAATCAAATTACCAAGGAAAATTTCAATAATGATTTCAGGGAAGGACCCAAGTGACATTGAAATGCTAAATAAAAATATCGTCCTAACCGAATTCTGATCCTGAGCATACGCTTGACGCTGGCGAAACACTAAAATGACTAATCAATGTATCCCAAAGTTTTAACTTAAATACGAAATAGACGAAATTATAATGAAATAGACGTAGGTATACGTAGGTAGGCAAAGGATGCTTTTGCAATTACTAAAGTTAATCTATTTAAACATAGTATAATATAAGAGGAGTACGTTGTGTTCGAACAATTACTAGATATTTTTTATAAAATCAAAACCTAGAAAACGATAGCAAGATATTTTAATTGATAAATGTTTTGTTCAGTACATGATTTTTACAAGACGCCCAGTGAGAAGGCATGTACTTAGATAAATTTTTCATAAATATACAGTCGAAGTAATAAAACAAACAGTTCACGCGCCAATTTCGAACAGAGAAGATAGTAGAACACTACCGGTCTCACCACCATTCGTGAAATCGAACAGATTCCGGGTCACAACGCATCGCGTCCCAGTGGCGCCTCTTTTTGTATAATCGACAACTGTACTGCTCTAGGCGTTTTTCGCCATCCTCCTTGGCCGCAGCTGCTCCAGCTGCCATACACCACTCCTTCCTCACAACATCTCTTCTTTCGCTCGGATTGTCGTTTATTTTTACGTAATTACGGATCTAGGCGTTCGATTAACTAGCTTCGTTTTTGTTCCGGTATTTTTTTTTAATACGTATGTACCTAATGATACTAATGCTAACATTATTTACTAACCAAAACATTATAAAAGAATTATGTTGACCTAAATAAAAACGCTATTAATATGACGGTTTTTGTACTTTTGATCGGCCTCTATTGGTGGTGAAGGCCTCCATAGCGCATAGGCGACCAAAACCATAGAGAGTGGCCAAAAACAAGAAATCCGGGACAATTTCTATTGGTTGATTTTTTTGTATGAAGATTAACGGCCATGGAGACCATTATTAAATTATCTTTGATCACTGCGAGGAGGTTCTTGCACAAACTTAATATAGGGACTTCAGACGGTCGTGTGCCTTATGACCTTTTTAGCCAGTGAAAATGCTAAAACACCAATAGAAGAAGTATTCTATCCCTCTATAATTTGTGACTATTTTCCTTTTTTTTAATAAAGGCGCTGGAAGTGTCACTCGCCTGCCAGATCAAAATGTCCCGATACTATAGTACGATCTTCGAGACTAGAGTTTCAGCTATAGTACAGTTTCTAATACTAGAGCTTCAGCATTCAACTTACTATAAATAAAACATGTTTTTTTATTTATTAAACGATTTATTGTTGCCGTTGCATATTCAAACGTTTGTTGAAGTTTATAAAAAGTCTCTCCTCTAACTTCTTACATACCAAATTAAATTATTGGTAACAAAGTCATGATATTGCATAATATCCGAAAAAAACAGCTACCCTATAAAATAAGATACCACGTTGATAATCAACATATAAATTAAACTAGTGGTGTTATAATGTTTATAAACATTCCGTGTCCTAACTTACCACAGAACTCCATGTAATTCTGGTACTATGATGAATCGATGATAGATATAGATGTACAATTAACACGTTGAATGCCATGAGGGCCACCATGTATCCGACAGCATACTTTCCCCCGGGGCAGCACCAATAAATCTAGAATCGTCCAAAAATCGTTAAGGTACTTTATAACAAAAAAAAAAACAGTAAATAATTTAAAAATAACGGGTGACTTACGGAAACAGCGATTTACTCATTATTTTCCGAGATGTCATATGGCAGACACCAGTGTCTGTCTCGGCCTGTGAGAGTGTGCTTTCGTATATCCTTTTTTGTACCAAGTGGTCAGGTTGTACTGTGGGGCCGCGCCGATCGAGCGCTATCCTTTGGCCGCCTACAGGCTTCTGAAGTGATCGAGGGCATGCGGAGACATGGTGTCCGACGTGGCCCCCTGGACCTGATATACTGGCCGTCACAAGGTGTCCGCCGCGCCCCACTGGGCTTAACATGGTTTTTAGTTTGGCGTTCAACGTGTTAAAAGTGTAGATAAGTGTAATGATGTAATCTGTAAAAATAAGTATAATTATTAATTCTGAAGGACATAGAAGTTATAAAAGTATAAAAGGAGTCAGCAGTTAGACTTATTTTCCACTAAGCGGCTAGTGGCAGGTGTATTTATATACGAGTCGTGGCCGCGTCAATGGGTATATGACATATTCGAATAAATAGGAATCGCACTTATTTCTTATCTGAATAAATAGGAGCTTTTATAACATTAGATGGTATACTGGGTTCATTGAAATGTGTAACATTAAACTTCCGATGTCGAAAGTTGTTTAAATGCAAATAATTTGGAAATAAAAAGTAACTGAGCGACAATCGGACAAATCGTAGACATCACCTTGTCCACGATATGTTACCGTACGCACTGCTGGCCGTTTATTAAAGCATTTCAAATTATATTTAATAGGTACTCGATTGTAAACTTACCAGCATAGACGATTGCAGAGAATCCCACTGAAATTTTGACTACGGCCTAAAATGGAATGTAGTGAAACGGCAACTTGTTTTCTGAAATAAACCGTTTTTCGAAATTTATATGGCACATATAATTTGGAAAGCTGTTCCGAGCTCAAGCGCCGAGTTTGGTCACTATTAAAACGTTGAAAGCGTTTGAAACATCGGTTGCGAAGCATTAATCTATCTATGCGGCGTAACTTGTCTGCTAACACAACCAACAAAAGTTATATATATTTTAACAAATAAAACCCACGCAAAAGAACTATTGAATACGATAGGATACGATAGGATAAAAGCTCAAAATCACGGTAAGCTAAAAATAAACAACAAAAACTAACGGTAGTGACGCGTCGCACTTTGAAACATTTTGACAGCTGCGAAATTAGAGGCCGACCAAAATTACTCTAACTATCTGAATCAAAACTGAGATATTTAAATTTCTGTCGAATTAAGTTAATGGGCAAATGAAAAAAAAATATTTTGACATTTTATTTGCTTTCAGCGCTGCTATGTTATATAAAATACCAAAATTGAAGTTACATGTGTTTATGAGATCAAATGATGTTTCAATACATTACAATACAATACAATCAACTACTCTAGTAGATAGGCATTCCTACACTTGGATGCGTCACAAAATTAAATGTATAATTTAATTATTAAAAACGTAAATAACATGATATTTTTCATGGCTGTAATATTATATTCAATATTACCTACTTACAAGTAAACAAAATATACTAATGTCATTAAATAGTAAGAGAAAATAATATATTAAAATAGAAATGTAAATTCTATGTAGAATAATCAACGTAAAATAATTTTATTGTCAATCCAGCAATATGGCTTTTGTATTTTTTAAACATAAATAGATGTATACTAAATTATATGAGAAATTAGAATGTCAGCTATCATAATTCCGTTATGTTTAAAATTTTACAAATTTTGCTAATTATCAGCATGGAACATAAACTCGGAATTTTCAAACTCCCTTATACCATAAGGGTATACAGGTTACCCATAAGGGTTTCCTGTATAAATTTTAAAAAAAAGGATTGAACATTAGGTCAATACCAATCAACTATTGTACTAACAACAGAATCTAATCAAATTACCAGGGACAACTTCAATAATAATTTCAGGGAAGGACCCAAGTGACATTGAAATGCTAAATAAAAATATCGTCATAACCGAATCCTGATCCTAAGCATTCGCTTGACGCTGGCGAAACACTAAAATAATCAATATATCCCAGTTTTAACTTAAATATGATAATAAATATGTAAGCACCTAATTTTGTGAGTAGACATTATGTCTTGATAATTCATGTGACATTAAAAAACAGAAACAAACCAGTGACATTAAAAATAGAAAAAAATCACCAATTTTACTGGTATACAAAATTATCAGGTTTACAAGTTTTTAAATCTCTAAAATTATAAGCATTGCCGTACTACAAGCGTTATATCATATATTTCAGAAGTTTGTATCTATACGCACAAAATGTGCGCATATAATAACCATAATTAACAAAACAATAGGCAAAGGATGATTCTACAATTACTAAAGTTTGTCTATTTAAGCATAGTATAATACGCACACATACATAAGCGCTTTTACTGCACGGGCATTTTTTAGAGATGAATCAGGACAACAAAGTAAGCTCCTTTTGACATTTTTTGGAAAAAAACAAAAAAAAAAATTTTTTCTTTTTTTTTCATTTAAAAATTTTAGGAAAAGTTGACTGGTAAATAAAGGTTTTAAAAGCGTTCGAGCGCGATGCTCCATCTAGCGGCAGGCAATATAGCGTATATAAATAATATTAGCGACATTTTACCTACCGCTAGATAGCGCTTCGTGATCACAGCTTTTGATACTTTAAAAAAATGTTTTTAGTTTTTTCGACATTTTTAATCAAAAGTTGCTTATTTCGTTGTACTGAGTCAAATACTAAAAAAATGCCGGCGCAGTAAAAACATCCCATATAAGAGGAGAACTTTGTGATGGATAAATTACTGGATATTTTTTTATAAAATCAAATACCTAGAAAACGATAGCAAGCTATCTTAATTCATAAATGTTTTGTTCAGTACATGATTTTTACAAGATGCCCAGTGAGAAGGCATGTACTTATATACATTTTTAATAAATATACAGTCGAAGTAATAAAACAAACAGTTCACGCACTAATTTCGAACTGAGAAGATAGTAGAACTTTGTCGGTCTCACCACTATTCGTGAAATCGAACAGATTCCGGATTCCAACGCATCGCGTCCCAGTGGCGCATCTTTTTATATAATCTAAGACTGCTCTATGCGTTTTTCGCCATCTCCCTTGGCCGCAGCTGCTCCAGCTGCCAAACATCACTCCTCCCTCAAAACATCGTGTTTCGCCCTCCTCCCTCTTCTATAATAATAATAATAAAACTCTTTATTCTTAAGAAAAGCGCTGGGATTATCGTTTATTTTTACGTAATTGCTGATCTAGGCGTTCGATTAGCTAGCTTCGTTTTCGTTCTATTAAATTGTTTTTAATAAGTACCTAATGATACTAATGCTAACATTATTTACTAACCAAAACATTATAAAAGAATTATGTTCACGTAAATAAAAACTTTTTTTAAATGTCGGTTTTGTACCTTCGATCGGCCTCTATTGGTGAAATGAAGAATGATGAACATAGAGCGTAGACCATGGAGCATAGAGCGACCAATCGGACATATTCACCATGACGTCATTTGACGTGTATACGGTTGAAATTCATTCCTTTGAGATTAACCCCCGTGGGTTCTTGTGTGGTTCTTGTCGTGTGTCATGTCTGTCCAAATGTCTGATCAGTGCAAATGTCTGTCATGAGGTTCAAGTCTGTGCGTGTGTCTTTTTTTCACCGAGCGTTCAATTTCTACGTCGCATTCTGCCAATTTCAAAAGCTGCCTTTGAAATTTCTGCGGACTGGTACCCACTTGTCTGACGCCCTCTAAAAAGTAAGTATTTTAGTATTTATCAAGCTAATCGCACCTCATTTAGCTTTTTTACTGAACCGGCGTGGTTTTTTCTCAGCCATTTTGACATTGTGAGCGATTTTCTTGCCGCTCGCACAGAAACTGAAAAGGGCTCGCTTTTGACCATTTCAACTGGATTCGTGATTACACTCGAATTTAGTAGCTTTCATATTGCAGACATTTTGGGAATAACATTTGAATTTACTCGAGAAAATGGCGTCGTGGTGTTACGTTTTCGTTTTGGTTTCATGCGTGTTTAAATGCCCAGTTAGACTTAATTATATCTGTATTTCATGGTAAAACGAAAAAAAAGAGATGAATAGGCCGTATTTGCCGGCACACTTGCTAAGAGAATACCTATATTCGAGGTCGCTGTCAGACCGCATGGATTGTGGAAAGAAATGAAACTAGAGTATTATTGTTGTAATAGCAGCATTAATTAGCTCAGAATCTTCATAAACGCTAATGAGTCGATTTTTAATCGTTTCATGTTTTTCGTCAGTGGGAGGATTTGTAATTATATCGCTTACCTGGCGGAGATCATCGAGCTGAAGTTTCGCAATGACAAGCTGGTACTTAACTTCGTCAGTCACCTTTTGTGGAGCAATAACAGCTTCGAATTGCGCGAAGAATAGTTTGGGTTCAGAACGCCAGAAATCCGGAAGTCTGTTTGCATATGACATGGCTGACAGTCTGGGATCCTCTACTGTATTTGGTTTAGGAGTCGCCATTTCAAATAGTTGTTACTCAATAAAAATGTAGAAACTTACTTATGCAGAATGGCAATTTTTTTTAAAAATAAATAATAAAATCTTAGCTTCTTGAAGTCTTGCACGGCTATATGCACGGCTTGTGGGTGCCCGTTGACGTAGAGTGAACACGGCTTGGTCGTAGTGGTCACGACGCGCGGTGGGTGGCAGAGTCGTCGTCGGCGAGCGGATTGATTTCTAGGAAATTCGCCAAATGAGATAAGCTCGACAATTTCGCATGAAACGATAAGCCGTTTCGCAATCGGGACATGCAATTTAAAATTGCATGTGCAATCCGAATTTACGAAGAGCGAATTGAACCACTGAATATGTGTTAAGGGTGCGTGGATCTCAATTGTTAGGCGAACAAGAGAACTTCCTGATCCAACGGTGATCAGAGTATGTGCGCGATGCGAAAAGTCACTGGCTTTAATAAAAGTCCAACACTGACTCTACTACTGATGCATTTAAATCCTACTGTTTTGAAGCCACCGCCGGTTTTCGAGAAAGATCCGTTTGAAGGTGCGTAGTTTCAAATGTCGAGGTCACCAATGTTAGATCGTCGGTTCACCAATGTAAGATTCTCAAGATTCAGCAATGTTAGCTTCTTGAAGATCCCGGAGAAGTTGCGGACGTTCAGTGTGAGGTCTCAACGATCTAATCACGAATTGAACGACGGTGGCTTGGCGAGAAATGAAACAGTGGCTGTTGATACGAATTTAATTACGCTGCGCCGAAGGTTAGCGTGCGAATGCATGCGGTCGCGCAGTTGCGACGCCTGATATATTAAAAACAGCTCCAACACATCTGGCAGTGTCGCACTGAGTATTTACATTTAGATTAATTAACACTATTATACAATTTAAGACAGGGTATGTAACAAAGCGTTGTTACTGGCATGCAATGCCGTAAAAGAGAGCAAATCAAAAAATTGCACAAAATTTATAGCGCCCGAGTTAATGTTACGTCGCATCATTGCAGGCACTTATCCAGAATTCAGTTTCAGGGGGAGGACATTTATTAAAATGGCGCTCGCCATACAATATCGTACCCACCAGAATTGAATTTGCCCGTACAATGAAACAAAACTATGCCGTATTTCGGGGGGTTAACCGCCTTACCTATACCAACGTACAAATTACGTCCACTATATTATTGCACAAACGCAAAAAGCCATATCACGTACGTTCGAGTACAAAAACAAAAAAAAAACAAAATAAAAAACCTGAAACCCACAAAGCGTAGTTGATATGTCAAATTGTTCGTACTATTATATCGACGGTGGAAAGGAAAGAGTTACTAAACAACAATTTAGGCGATATTGAGTTATATATATCACTAGAATGAGAAAAAAATCCTGCGTCGATTAGTCCCACTCTCAAACTTCTGTGATAGTTTTTGTTGTCGCTTGGTATTTTATATTTTGTTGATTATTTACAGTTTTCGGCGACCAAGCGACAAAAAATTTGGTCATTTCTTTAAATATTACATTAAGGACTATGTCCCTGAACCGTTTTTCTACTTAGTAAACTATACATGTTTTGGATTTAATATATTTTGTCTTTTAGTCTCTTTCCCCCGATTTATCAAAAAATATTTATTTAGTTAGCTAATTTTACCCTTACGAAAAATCTTTTTTTTCTGACTTCAGCCTTTTTACTTTATCTACAATATTTGTTATTTGGCATTTAGATATTATTTACTAGTTATAATTTACAAAACATGTTTAGTATTTTTATTCCAACATTTAAAAGAGATTATATTCGTCGCTAAGGAACATATGACCTGCCATTTTCTATAATATTTTTGGCGCTTAGATGTCTTTTGCGGGAAGAAATTTTGATTAAAATTGTGGTTGTGTCTTCCGCGCGTATCTGACATTGTTGTTTGACTATACAGCAAAGTGGCATTGGAGTGGTTGTTAGCAACAAAATGAACAAGCCGTGTGCGACGAAACGTCGTTTAGCTATCAGGTGCGTTTTGCTATGCGTCGCTTGTATAATATCTAGTAACTATTTAAAATTTAAAGTGTCACTTTTCCGTAGCTGAGTTTTAAGTTTCAGTTTTTTTATTGAGTATAAATTATTGTTTTAGAGTTATGGATTAAATAATCGATCGGGTATAACTAATTCATAATTAAATATAAACTTGATAAAGTACCTACATATGTACCTCTTGACTATTCTTTATACCTTCACAGATTAGGTTCGATATTTTACTGATGCTGATTACGAAAATATACATATATGGTAAAAGATTGAAGCAAAAGAAGCAAGCACGCAAAAAAGTTTAAAACAATGGAAGTTACATTACGCTTTATTGCCCACAAAAATATTCAAAAAAGTCATCTGTTGGTTGACTGGAAGATTTTGAGTTGGTTGACTGGAAGATATTGGGTTGGTTGACTGGAAGATATTGTGTTGGTTGACTGGAAGATATTGTAATGTAGCAATAAGTCCGCCATTGTATTTTTTATTGTGCAATAAAGAGATTTTCATTTATTCATTCATTCATCTTAGCAATCTTTGTGTTAGTTTAGATTTGAAAAAAATCTTAAATATTCCATACGAAAAGTTTATTCGTATGCTGTTGTATTAGTTACGAAAAATGGCTGTCTACAATTAAGGCTAGGTTAAGAATGGTACACGCAGGGTGTTTTGCTTTTCTTGGGAATAGAGTAATGGTAATGGTGGGCTTATAAAATATACAGTATTTTTTATAGGAATATAAAATCAGTTGATGAAAGAAGCAATATAGAAAACTTGCTCTTTTACGACTGCTCCTCATGACAAAATTGGAACCGGGTAGTCTTGGCACATACACTACATTTACAGGAGTGATAAAATCTTGTAACATTACTAATAAACTATTTAATTACTGGTCACACATATATGGCTGTCGATAGAGTGCATGTTATTATTGATGCCCAAAAACATCCCTTTTTTACGAGGTTGAATACCTAATTTGGTTTTGAAGATTTTTATAAAAGAGACTTTATTGCTAATAAATATTTTAAAGGTAATTTAGTGAGACACATAATTTAAACAAGGATTGTCACATTTAAGAAAAATACGCCTTCAACTATTTCAACCAAGTACATTACATTACATTTTCGTCGTGTCCAATTGACAGCTAAAATCCGCTCTTGGACGTGTCAAAATAATTGGGTTAGGTAGTAAGTCTCGTTACTAATCTTTACTGAACATACATAGGTAGTCAAGAATTAACTACTAGATTGTCAAACTATACATATAAATAATCAAAATAGAAGCCTAATATTTGAAGTAGTTAGTAATTCGAAAAGATACGTAGTCAATTATTCATCGTAATATTCAAATTGTCAGTAAAATGTTAAATAATGAAATTAAAACTACGTTTTGCATTTTAAACTAAAAGTACATATATAAGACAATATAAAATAATCAGACAATAAGGCTCTACTTTTTTTGGTAATTTAAATGGGCCCAATATTTGAAAAATCATAGCACTCATATTCGGCCAGATTATAGAAAGGCATATCAGCATCTCCTTGATATTTTTTTAAATTTTAAGTCCTCCAGCTGTTTAAATTTTGTAGGGGGTAGATTATAGTGTTTAATGCTAAGATACAAGTAGATTTTCTGTACTTTTGCCAGTATACAATAAACAAAACTTCAAAGTCGAGTGTAATCGAAATTCAGTCAAAAACTGATGCTATCGATAACATTTGTCAACTTCAAAGCCAAACTATTTGGAGTTGGCTGAACCTTATAGATTAAAATTTATATTTGCTCATTTTCAACATGAGTATATCAACATTCCACGTTATTCAACCGAAAAGATACCTTGCCTGATTCAAACATCGAAAGTATTAATAGGATCTAAGAATACACTAATAAGATCTAATTAAATAGCTATTTCCATAAATGAATAAAAACTGATTTTTTGCTAATACTTCCTAAAAGTAAGTCTATTAAAGCTTGCTAAATATCAGTTCATTAATTATTTTAGGCATGGCATTCGGTTTAAATTTCAATGAGATAGGTAATAACAATGTATTTATTCAATTTACGATTATGTTACCTACCCTATTATTAAAAACATAAAGATTTTAAATGTGAACCTCATAATATCGATTCAATACAAATAATGGATAACTATTCTTTCTAATTACTATTTTTGACTGATTTTTTAAGTTTAGGTTTTGGTAATGTACATTGCGGCCTAAAAAGCAGCCTAAAAAATTAAAAGCAGCCTAAAACATACTTTAATTTCGGTGTTGTAATATTTAGTAAAACAAATACTATTTTTAAATTATTCTAAAGTTTTCTATTTGTTATAGTAGCTACCAGGCTGGTCGTATCTTCTAGATTTTATTGGCGATTATTTATATAAAACTGGTGATTATTTACAAAAACGTCTTAACTCTTTAACACAATTAAAGTGCAAGATATATTTAAGTATTCACTAGGTACTGTTTATTTAATACAGCATATTTTGAAGGAATACACAAGATAGAAATTATGTTTTTTGTATTTTTATTACTGAATGTAAATAGTACATTTTAAATAAACATTTGGATGACAAAAAAGACATTATCTCATTTTGTAATGGGTATTTGTAAGTATTCGAAATTTAAATTCTAAGTGTCAACATATTTTTAAATTTTCTCACCTCTAAATAATAATTAAATAATAAATTTAGTGAATATAGTGCGATTCTACAGTCTGGATTCACTCACGGTTAACACGGGACGCGTCTCGAAGGATCGTATCGGTCTGAGCTGTTCACTTTAAATATTCGACCAGCGTGTCTATGGACAAAGTCGACCATCGAAAACAAGCGAGCTGTCGTTACTGGCTGGGGGCAGATCGACTTTGCTGAAGATACATCGGATGACTTACTGAAGGTGGTGGTGGATTTGATTGACCAGCCGACCTGTCGAAGACTATATGCAAAGACTCTCAGAAGGAGGTTACCGCAAGGTATAATGGACGATCAATTGTGCGCTGGCAGCTTAGAAGGAGGACGAGACTCTTGTGGAGGCGATAGTGTTGGACCTCTGCAAGTGACGATAGCTGACAACCAATGCCTTTTCAACATAATTGCCATTACCGGTATTGGACAGAGCCCTTGCGGAAGTTGCAAGGGACCTGGCATATACACTGCTGTGAAGAGTCATGTGAAATAAATGGCGTTTTAGGAGTATGTCTACCGCCGGAAAATTGTCCAAAAACTGACGGGGATTTGCCAAAAGGAAAACTATCACAATTTTGTATAATGTCGGAACAAGAGACTATATGCTGTATTCAACACAGTCCTATGAGCAACAACACGAGATCATCAGAAAACCAGGATAAATCCAATAATGCATCTTCTACATCACCACCTACTACAAAAACTACCATTATTGGACCGGTGACTTATGTCACCGGTCATCTCTACAATAGCTCCAGAAAATCCTCAAACATCACCACAAGCCATAACTACCAATTTCATAAATGACAGTGTGGTAAAACGAACTAAATCCGAAAAAAATAGCTCTGCAATATTGAGTACAAATTTAACAATGACAGCCATTGCTGTGTTGGCGATTAATTAATTTATTTTATTTTATCTGCATCCAAACTTTTCTCTGGTTGTAAAGGTCTCCGTTCCATCGGGTTCAGAAGAGGGAGGAAGAGAGAGTGCACCCGCGCCCACCTGTGCCTGCGCCCCATATACTCAACCCCATATATTCCGAACAATGGACTCTGAGAAGACTAAAGAAGTCACTAGAATCTACAATGCAGTCGCTATGGCCGAACACAGCTAGAAGGATAGAAGGAAGAAGGAGGATTTGTAAGTACGGGCATTGTCAGTGTCTTTGTATGTGTCTTTTTTCAAGCAAGTTATGAATGATTTAGGTCGAGATTTAAACATAATTCATTCCTTGGTTATAAAGACCAGGTGGATATCAATTAGTCATGAAGCGTTAAGCAACTTTACCCTGATTATAGACAAGTATTTCTATTGTTTGGGTCTTTTTTCCATACAAAAGAAGTTTGTAAATATCTATGTGGGGTTTTTTTCCTATCTGCGGGATAAGGTCGCTTGTCGGTTGGTCATTTTTTCCTGTTAGTGATTTTGATTAAAATATTACCAAGCGACACTAACTTCTTAAATAGCAAGAAAAATTAAAATGTATTTATGGCAGTTAATAAAGGCTAAAATCAGCTTTAAAATTAGGTAGGAAACATGCCAATAAAATAAATAGAGGATTTTATATCAATTTTAAACCAAAAATAAAAACTTTATTCGGCTCTCCTGTAAAGTTGGCTATATATCGCTTGGTAACTTTTTCCTTTCCACCGTCGATATATACAAAAATTTTCAATACATGGGTTTATTGTGTCAACAAATTGTCTGGTATATTGTAAACAACTATTATTATTGAGAAATCTGAAAAAACCCAATAATTTCTTACCTACTTTTTGAATAATAACCCAAAGGTAAGTAAGTGTCTCCACGTGTCTCCGTGGGACACTTACTTACCTGTGTCCCTTTCCCCCTAGATACGTTCTTGCATCATTGCCAAAGATGACGTACCTAATTTAGAAGAATTGGCTGATATTGAACCTGTTTTACCATAGATATTCTAATTTTAATTATTATTATTTAAGTAATGATGAAAAACTTTACTCGCAATTTTTAAAAATTTAAATCTATATAAATAAATGCATAAACAAGGTGACCTAGTATATTTTTTTGTAAAGTAATATCCATTTGCCGTCTATAGACAATAATTTTCTGAGAGACTGATTCCAACACTGATGACGCCAGCAATGTTACTTTTTTAAAGTTGTCTTCCGACCAATCTCGATGGGTAAGGGCCCACTGCATCCGTTTCTCTTTGTTTTGTGGCCTTAGTAGTTCTTTGGACATATGAATTTAAATTTGAAATATTTGGATTTAAACGACGAATTTTGTTTGACGTAGCGCCCAGAAAAAGATGATGCCAGACTGTATGGTACCAATAGTCAAGCATGGTTGTGGTTCCATTATGGTCTGGGGATGCTTCTCGGTCCATGGAATTGGGGATTTGGTACGAGTCGATGGAATCATGAAAAAGGAGCAGTAGAAACGAATACTACAGCAAAATGCCGTACTGTCTGGTTTAAGATTAATTGTAAATGGATTTTTCTTCCAACAAGATAATGATCCCAAACCTAGTTCAAAATTATGCAAGAGTTATTTAGAACGTAAAGAAACAGAAGGGGTGTTAAAAAACATGGTGTGGCCCCCTCAGAGCCCGGATCTCAACCCAATTGAGCTTTTGTGGGAAGAGCTTGATAGAAATGGGCGCAGTTGTTTTCCCTCCTCGCAAGAAGACATATGGAAGACTTTACAAGAAAGCTGGTACAATATTTCACAAGATACAATCGACAAATTGATTCCTTGTATGCAGACTAGTGAAAAAAGTAATAAAATGCAAGGGAGGGTTTTTTGACGAAAATCTGTTTAAAATATGAACGGCATTTTTAATGTAATTTATTGATATTTTTGGTTTTCTTCTTGATGTATGTATGTTTAAATTAGTATTAGGTAAATCAGTATTTTAAATAATAATTTAACCTCTTGCTTCGTATTTTGAGTTTTATTTCTTTTTTCTTCCTTGATGTAGGTGGTCTCAAACTTTTGGCCGGCAGTGTATATGACTTAAAGCACAGTACATTGTCTTATATGAAATATAACGCTGTCGAGTGAGAGTTAGCCTGGTGTGGTCTGCCTAAGCAAACGCCTCTTCTAAAGCTTAAATAGTGATTGCTCAGGTTAGCGCTTCTGCTCTTTTTACACGACTACTCAACAAAAAATGAGAGTTTTGTTCAGGGTTCATCTATGTATGTTTTCCGTTTCTTTATTCCACCATAACTTCTAAACTGCAAAAACAGCAAGGACGGAAAAACTGCAAAAAAGAGACGTAGGAATCTCTCTCTCTCTCTCACACAGACAAGCTCACACATACACATTACCACATAAACTAGACAAATTATCGTTCATTTTATTTTTATACATTTGCTTGAACTTTTGACTGTTGCTATATGGAGTGACTTATTATGGAAAGCCCCGAAGGCACCACATGAAAAGATAGCTGTAGACGGTGAGACCGCATCATAACAATAGCAGATATCGCATATGTGTTGTAACGCTCCAAATGAAATAAATGAAGGAAAAAAATATTTTTTTATAGATTCTGCAAAAGTGGGTAAGAAGCCGAACACCAGTTCGTACTTTTCACTGCACAAAAGCGGACACAAAATCTGCAGCTCAAACAGCTGTGCAGCTCAACAATCTACAGCTCAACAGTCATCTACCAAAGGACACTCTACTAAGCATAGTAAATCGGAGGAAAAGAGAGGTAGGCATATCTCTTTCTATTTATCTCCCGTCACCTCGACATAGGAAATAGGGCCTCCACAATACATCTTCTTCCATTCCGATCTTCCGCTTTGGTCTCTATTTCACCCCAGGATTTCTAATCGCTTTAATTTTGTCCTCAATGGATCTTCGCCAGGTTTGTCTCGGGTAACCTCTCTGTCTTGGGCAACCTTGGGGAGATTAGGGGTTCTAACGGGTCTAGTGCAGTTGGGCCATTAGGTCCCGATTCATTTATGGGTCAACCCAATTCACGAGTCAACACACATTCAGTAGTCTCCTCGGAGAAGTTCGAGCCTCTGTGCCCTGTAGGTCAGTTTCCCCTGGGAATCGTACTACAGGTGCTCCTAGACGGTTTGCGCACCGCGCGGCGTTAGCCAATCGATATCTTTAAAAAAGTTCTTTGGACATATGAATTTAAATTTGAAATATTTGGATCTAAATGACGAATTTTGTTTGACGTAGCGCCCAGAAAAAGATGATGCCAGACTGTATGGTGCCAACAGTCAAGCATGGTTGTGGTTCCATTATGGTCTGGGGATGCTTCTCGGTCCATGGAATTGGGGATTTGGTACGAGTCGATGGAATCATGAAAAAGGAGCAGTAGAAACGAATACTACAGCAAAGCCCCGAAGGCACCACATGAAAAGATAACTGTAGACGGTGAGACCGCATCATAACAATAGCAGATATCGCATATGTGTTGTAACGCTCCAAATGAAATAAATGAAGGAAAAAAATATTTTTTTATAGATTCTGCAAAAGTGGCTAAGAAGCCGAACACCAGATCGTACTCTTCATTGCACAAAAGCGGACACAAAATGCGCAGCTCAAACAGCTATGCAGCTCAACAATCTACAGCTCAACAGTCATCTACCAAAGGACACTCTACTAAGCATAGTAAATCCGAGGAAAAGAGAGGTAGGCATATCTTTTTCTATTTATCTCCCGTCACCTCCACATAGGAAATAGGGCCTCCACAATACATCTTCTTCCATTCCGATCTTCCGCTTTGATCTCTATTTCACTCCAGGATTTCTAATCGCTTTAATTTTGTCCTCAATGGATCTTCGCCAGGTTTGTCTCGGGTAACCTCTCTGTCTTGGGCAACCTTAAGGAGATTTTGGGTTCTAACGGGTCTAGTGCAGTTGGGCCATTAGGTCCCGATTCATTTATGGGTCAACCCAATTCACGAGTCAACACACATTCAGTAGCCTCATCGGAGAAGTTCGAGCCTCTGTGCCCTGTAGGTCAGTTTACCTGGGGACTCTGGAAACAGATTTTTTGCCTATAGAGCAGGGATGGCTGTTTACCTAATGGCAGCCGCTCTTGAAACATCCAGTCGGCTACTCGATCCTGCGTGAACAGACGAGCAAAGGATACCCTGTTATGATTCGAATCGAATTGCCGCTTCATTAATGAGAGGACCACACAAGCAATTTCGAACCCATAACCAGTCGGGATGACAGAGGTATCCTGGTGGTTAAAGAGATATCCTGGCAAAACTGTTACCCAGGAGGCAAAGTGGCCCACTGGGTCACCTTCCTAGTGCCTTGTCATAAGGCATTGGTCTCTGGCGGGCATGTAGGCTTTGTTGAATGGTAGGTTTGTACTCGTTCTCAAGTCTTCTATGTTCACCGCATGGGATACATAACAATCACTATTATTAACACTTCCTGAGGTGATGAATTTGCCCGTTGTAGTCGACACCTCCAACTGCTACCTTGGGGAGCTTTTGAGTGCTAACGGGCCCAGTGCAATTGGGTCATTATGAGCCGATTCGTATATGGGTCGGCTCCACTCACGAGTCAACACCCATCCAGTAGCCTCCTCGCAGAAGTTTGAGCCCGGGTAGGACTCTGCCCTGTGGGTCAGTTTCCCCTGGGAATCGTACTTTGGTTTGTGCACCGTACTGCATTAGCCAATCGGACATATAACCGGGGGACTCTGGAAACGGCTTTGTTTTCTATAGAGCGGGGATGGCTGTTTACCTAATGGCAGCCGCTGAAACGACCAGTCAACTACCCGATCCTTTGTGATCAGGCGAGCAAAGAATACCCTGGTCTAGGATAATTCGAACCGAGTTGTCGCTTCATTTGGGAACCCGTAACCAGTTGATATGACGAAGGTATCCTAATGTTTAAATCCTGACGTTGATATCCAGGCAAAACTGGTAGCCAGGAGGCGAGGTGGCCCCAGCTGGGTTACCTCCCTAGTGCCTCTTCATAAGACGCCAAGGTCCGCGACAATTTCACACATAATTACAGCTGAACTACAGCAGGTAGAGGTTGCGCAAGCAACTTGGACCCGTAACCAGTCAGGAGGTCGGAGGTATCCTGATGGGTAAACCCAGACGGAGATATTCTGCCAAAACTGGTAGCCAGGGGCAAGGTGACCCTCTGGCTTACCTTTCCATGGCCTCGCCTTAAGGCGTTGGCCTTGTTGGCTTGTTGGATGGTAGGTTTGTTTCGTCCCCAAGACTTCTACGTTCACCTCACGAGAGACAGAACGATCACTGACGTTAAAATTTCCTGGGGTGACACGGGTTCGCCTGTTGTACACACTTCCAACTGTCGTCTTCCACTCTTAAAATGACCATTTGGGCTTTGGCTACCTGATTCTGAGTTCAGAACCAGGCAAAAGATGCAATGGTCTGCGATAGATTCAAACTGAATCACCGCTGAATAGACGGCAGGTAGAGGATCGCGCAAGCAACCTCGAACCCGTAACCAGTCGAGAGGTCGGAGAAATCCACCCAAAACGTAACGAGGGAGCGTGGAAGCCCACCGGTGTTGGTGTTTGCTATTGGACTCTTGCGGGCCAATTGGCAGAGCTAGATAGTAGATTGTCTAAGTCTCCACTCTCATTCCAGGCTGAAAGAACGATCATATATTGTTATACCAGCCTGGGGTGATGGGTTCGCCCGTTGTAGTCGACACCTCCTAACTAATATATGTACCACTTTCCATAAAAGCACCGACATTGCTACCTTGGGGATTCCAGTCAGTATACGGCTCATTCTTTTTACTTAATTTTTACTTTTATTTAACCCCTCACCTCGCGAAGTAAAAACTCGGCCGTACCTTTGGCACGCAAAACGGCGAGCGTGAAGTCGGCGCAAATCAATAGCCTTGATAAAAACGACCATAACTTGTAAAATGATCGCATTGAAATTTGACATATAAAACATTATAACCTTATCTCGTCAAACAATTAAGATAATAATGAATAAATATTACAAAGTTGGCGAACTGAAAAAAACTCCTATAAAATCATTTCGATGTTTTTATCACAAATTACGGAAAATATGCAAAAATTGTAAATGCAGTTATGTTCTTTATTAAATGCTTTACCAAAACTGTTATTTTGTTTTACTTATTTGCGTACAAAAATATTTAGTAATTCAGCCAAGAAAAATTTGATGTATTCTCGTAAAAAAAAAAAAAAATTTATATTTGTGACTATTTAGGGTACTTTTTATATGAATTTCTTCCAAAATAACTTTACCACTACATCTCACTTCTTAAAAAATCACATCAGAACTTTCAGCTTTGTCTGATATTACAGAAAAAGCTAAAGTTTTGAGATTTAGCATCCGCAACTTAATAATAAACTTTGAATGCTCATAATATAAATTTGGTTAGATTTTTTCAAATATATTGTCACATTATATACTTATTAATGTCCAATAACTATTTAATATACTCCCAAGAGTCACATTTCATAGAAAAACAAAATCGCACTCAAAATATTGTAATACTTTCATACTACTTGTCAAAACAAACACCAAAATGCGACGGCATTTTATGAAACTACTCGTAATGAAAAAAATACGGCTTATTATGTAATTACTTACGATGTTAATGAAAGAATAACTATTTGATCAGCGAATTGAAACAATATTACATTATATTACGCGATATTTCGGGGGTTTTCATAAAAATAACGGAACAAATTGCGGCCACGTAATCTGACATGTTTTCGCCGAAGAAATTTGCTAACAAATACACGAAAAACAGCAAATGGACAATCTCAAATGACAAATGCTCATTCCTAAACCGTTCTAAAATGCAAATTACTCACGTTTTTGAAGTATTTCGAACTCTAACACGCACTAAAACACATTTTAATGTCACTACACTGCGGCACAAGGCGGAGGCACATAATTGCGTGCGCGCGACGGCGAACGCGGCTACTACTGAGCTATAGTAAATAAAAAACAAGACCGAGCGTTCATCGAACGATAAATTCGAATAGAGATGGGCATTAAGCCGTTATGCTCTCGGAAGCAAAAATAACCGTTTTTGGAGTTTTAATGAATTTTTTCGCAAACGGTGAGCGTTTCAGCCGTTAATGGTCGGCTTACATTCCGCCATAGTTATGCTTGCAACCAATGATGGACGACTTACATCTTAGGGGTTAAGCAACTTGACAGACTACTAAAAATCCAATGCATGTTTGACAATGGTATTGTGGAGAGGTTGTGAGATTTATCCAAGAAATTTAATTGGCCATTGCAAGCTCACCCTCGCACTGCCACTGTCCACGGTAACGCCCGCTGCCCGCAATTTTTGAAAAATACTGCCGCTCATTTATTTTGACTGGGACGTTTAATGGGTCAACCGGGCCGACCGGGACAAAGTTTCTAAACCGGTGACATGTTCCAGTGTACCGGGACGTATGGCAACCATACACTGCTTAGATTCTCACTGGTCTCGCCGATCGTTCGGTCAGTCAGTTGGTCGGCGATCGGTCAGTCGGTCGGTCAATTGATCATTCGGTCGGTCGGTCGGTTGTCGGTCGCTCGTTAGGTGGGTCGGTCGTTCGGTCAATCATTGATCAAACAACTGACCGACCGGCCGACCGACCGATGGTAAACTTGCAAGATTTGTGGAGGAAGATTCTCTTCAATGTGACCGGCCAACTAATCCCAGTTTCCCCCTTTATAGACCATATAGTTTACAAATGAGTCATCTGTAATTTCCCCAAATTAGGCTGGGTTTAATAATAAGCCTAGTTTTTATGTCTTTTTTTTCTATTAATTTCAGATGATAAAAGTGAAGTTCAGAGATAGTGGATGCAACATCTAGAACTGACTTGACTTTTCTTGTGCGCAAAAGTACTCTGATGACCCAATCAATGTTGCCGATCTGAAGCCAAAATATGACAAAGCTTCTTGACTGAGCGTCGGTCACGTGGGAAACTGCGCGCCACGCCGCGCCAACCGCAGCGAAAGAGTCGCCGCGCCGCACGGAGCAATCGAATAGAAGAATCTGATGACTCAACGTTCCCGTGTTTATTTCGAAATGAAATAAACCTTCTTCGAAGATCTTCGCAAACATTTTGAAACGGGATTCGGAGTATTTGTTTTTTTTAATTTTATTTATTCAAATAAGCCAGTTGGTAGGAATCCCTACTCTTGGTATAGTCAAGTTGAGTAACTGGTATTATACCTTATGTGGTATAATATTTTTTTTAAATATCAACCATTATTTTTTAATTGTAAAACAATTAATATTTCAATTTAAAATAAAGATTTAGGATCTTTTTAAAATAATTGGAACTGCTTAAATACTGCAGATAGTCAAAATATAAAAACGAAGAGTCGGTTATAAAACAGTAAAATTAGGATTATAAAAATATATAAAATTAAATCAATAACAATGTCGCAATAGAAATGGTCAATATATTTTTTTATATTATAATCCATCTTTGATAATCAATGCTTGTAATGTAAATAATCAAATTTTTAAAATAAAAAAAAAACAAAAATAAGAAAAGATTGTAATATAAATAATAATGGAACATTAGGAAAATCAATACTCTCAACGTCCTTAACAGAATACATTGGGTTCTTAATAAGCATATCCTGGACCTTGCTCTTAAATTGAACGTCTCCAAGACCCCTGACGCACAATGGAATCTTGTTATAAAATATATTGGACTGATACAGGAAACTATTTCTAACCTTACTTAGTCGCACTTTGCAACGACGCAAGTCTTGTTTGGTTCGCGTGTTGTGCGAATGAACATCCGAATTTGTTGGAGTGGTGCTGATATTTTTTCGTGCGTACATAACACCCTGACATATATAAGCGGCATACATTGTCATGATACCAGATTTAACGAAATACGGCCTGCAAGATGTTAGCGATGATATGGTAAATAAATTGCGAATCGCTCTTTTTTGAAGTCTAAAGATTCTTACCGAATTTGCCGCCATTCCCCAAAACATGAGACCATAACTTAGTAAGGAATGGAAATATGCAAAGTATACAGACTTTGCGGCTTCAAAGCCGCACAACATTCATTCACATTTGCGTAAGTGTGGTAGAAACCCAACCTCTCGATATATTGCTTATGACACAACTCGAGGGAAACAATCAACAAAGGCACTAGCACTTGCGCCTGGAACCTTTGATCTGCCATTAATGCCGCACGACGGAATAGTCTTCTTTTATATGTTCTCTTTGGTTTTGTGGCACCAAGCTAATGTTTGGATTCGTTCCTGAGTTTTCTTGTGCGCAAAAGTACTCTGATGACCCAATCAATGTTGCCGATCTGAAGCCAAAATATGACAAAGCTTCTTGACTTGAGCGTCGGTCACGTGGGAAACTGCGCGCCACGCCGCGCCAACCGCGGCGAAAGAGTCGCTGCGCCGCACGGAGCTAATGTTTGGTACTGTTGGATCCGTTACTTTTCCTGTGCGCAATCGAATAGAAGAATCTGATGACTCAATGTTCCCGTGTTTATTTCGAAATGAAATAAACCTTCTTGGAAGATCTTCCCAAACATTTTGAAATGGGATTCGGAGTTTTCATTCACATTTGCGTAAGTGTGGTGGAAACCCAACCTCTCGATATATTGCTTATGACACAACTGGAGGGAAACAATCAACAGTGGCACTAGCACTCGCCTGGAACCTTTGATCTGCCATTAATGCCGCACGACGGAATAGTCTTCTTTTATATGTTCTCTTTGGTTTTGTGGCACAAAGC
This sequence comes from Micropterix aruncella, assembly GCA_944548615.1. Classification (NCBI taxonomy): domain Eukaryota; kingdom Metazoa; phylum Arthropoda; class Insecta; order Lepidoptera; family Micropterigidae; genus Micropterix; species Micropterix aruncella. Next base: position 77,439,045 of record OX155980.1, on the reverse strand, counting down.
TAGTGTTTGGATTCGTTCCTGAGTTTTCTTGTGCGCAAAAGTACTCTGATGACCCAATCAATGATGCCGATCTGAAGCTAAAATATGACAAAGCTTCTTGACTGAGCGTCGGTCACGTGGGAAACTCCGCGCCACGCCGCGCCAACCGCGGCGAAAGTGTCGCCGCACCGCACGGAGCTAATGTTTGGTACTGTTGGATCCGTTACTTTTCCTGTGCGCAATCGAATAGAAGAATCTGATGACTCAATGTTCCCGTGTTTATTTCGAAATGAAATAAACCTTCTTGGAAGATCTTCGCAAACATTTTGAAACGGGATTCGGAGTTTTCATTCACATTTGCGTAAGTGTGGTAGAAACCCTACCTCTCGATATATCGCTTATGACACAACTCGAGGGAAACAATCAACAGCGTCGGTCACGTGGGAAACTGCGCGCCACGCCGCGCCAACCGCGGCGAAAGTGTCGCCGCGCCGCACGGAGCTAATGTTTGGTACTGTTGGATCCGTTCTTAACTTTTCCTGTGCGCAATCGAATAGAAGAATCTGATGACTCAATGTTCCCGTGTTTATTTCGAAATGAAATAAACCTTCTTGGAAGATCTTCGCAAACATTTTGAAATGGGATTCGGAGTTTTCATTCACATTTGCGTAAGTGTGGTAGAAACCCAACCTCTCGATATATCGCTTATGACACAACTCGAGGGAAACAATCAACAGCGTCGGTCACGTAGGAAACTGCCCGCCACGCCGCGCCAACCGCGGCGAAAGAGTCGCCGCGCCGCACGGAGCTAATGTTTGGTACTGTTGGATCCGTTACTTTTCCTGTGCGCAATCGAATAGAAGAATCTGATGACTCAATGTTCCCGTGTTTATTTCGAAATGAAATAAACCTTCTTGGAAGATCTTCCCAAACATTTTGAAATGGGATTCGGAGTTTTCATTCACATTTGCGTAAGTGTGGTGGAAACCCAACCTCTCGATATATTGCTTATGACACAACTGGAGGGAAACAATCAACAGTGGCACTAGCACTCGCCTGGAACCTTTGATCTGCCATTAATGCCGCACGACGGAATAGTATTCTTTTATATGTTCTCTTTGGTTTTGTGGCACAAAGCTAGTGTTTGGATTCGTTCCTGAGTTTTCTTGTGCGCAAAAGTACTCTGATGACCCAATCAATGATGCCGATCTGAAGCTAAAATATGACAAAGCTTCTTGACTGAGCGTCGGTCACGTGGGAAACTCCGCGCCACGCCGCGCCAACCGCGGCGAAAGTGTCGCCGCACCGCACGGAGCTAATGTTTGGTACTGTTGGATCCGTTACTTTTCCTGTGCGCAATCGAATAGAAGAATCTGATGACTCAATGTTCCCGTGTTTATTTCGAAATGAAATAAACCTTCTTGGAAGATCTTCGCAAACATTTTGAAACGGGATTCGGAGTTTTCATTCACATTTGCGTAAGTGTGGTAGAAACCCTACCTCTCGATATATCGCTTATGACACAACTCGAGGGAAACAATCAACAGCGTCGGTCACGTGGGAAACTGCGCGCCACGCCGCGCCAACCGCGGCGAAAGAGTCGCCGCGCCGCACGGAGCTAATGTTTGGTACTGTTGGATCCGTTCTTAACTTTTCCTGTGCGCAATCGAATAGAAGAATCTGATGACTCAATGTTCCCGTGTTTATTTCGAAATGAAATAAACCTTCTTGGAAGATCTTCGCAAACATTTTGAAATGGGATTCGGAGTTTTCATTCACATTTGCGTAAGTGTGGTAGAAACCCAACCTCTCGATATATCGCTTATGACACAACTCGAGGGAAACAATCAACAGCGTCGGTCACGTAGGAAACTGCCCGCCACGCCGCGCCAACCGCGGCGAAAGAGTCGCCGCGCCGCACGGAGCTAATGTTTGGTACTGTTGGATCCGTTACTTTTCCTGTGCGCAATCGAATAGAAGAATCTGATGACTCAATGTTCCCGTGTTTATTTCGAAATGAAATAAACCTTCTTGGAAGATCTTCCCAAACATTTTGAAATGGGATTCGGAGTTTTCATTCACATTTGCGTAAGTGTGGTGGAAACCCAACCTCTCGATATATTGCTTATGACACAACTCGAGGGAAACAATCAACAGTGGCACTAGCACTCGCCTGGAACCTTTGATCTGCCATTAATGCCGCACGACGGAATAGTCTTCTTTTATATGTTCTCTTTGGTTTTGTGGCACAAAGCTAGTGTTTGGATTCGTTCCTGAGTTTTCTTGTGCGCAAAAGTACTCTGATGACCCAATCAATGATGCCGATCTGAAGCTAAAATATGACAAAGCTTCTTGACTGAGCGTCGGTCACGTGGGAAACTCCGCGCCACGCCGCGCCAACCGCGGCGAAAGTGTCGCCGCACCGCACGGAGCTAATGTTTGGTACTGTTGGATCCGTTCTTAACTTTTCCTGTGCGCAATCGAATAGAAGAATCTGATGACTCAATGTTCCCGTGTTTATTTCGAAATGAAGTAAACCTTCTTGGAAGATCTTCGCAAACATTTTGAAATGGGATTCGGAGTTTTCATTCACATTTGCGTAAGTGTGGTAGAAACCCTACCTCTCGATATATCGCTTATGACACAACTCGAGGGAAACAATCAACAGCGTCGGTCACGTGGGAAACTGCGCGCCACGCCGCGCCAACCGCGGCGAAAGAGTCGCCGCGCCGCACGGAGCTAATGTTTGGTACTGTTGGATCCGTTCTTAACTTTTCCTGTGCGCAATCGAATAGAAGAATCTGATGACTCAATGTTCCCGTGTTTATTTCGAAATGAAATAAACCTTCTTGGAAGATCTTCGCAAACATTTTGAAATGGGATTCGGAGTTTTCATTCACATTTGCGTAAGTGTGGTAGAAACCCAACCTCTCGATATATCGCTTATGACACAACTCGAGGGAAACAATCAACAGCGTCGGTCACGTGGGAAACTGCGCGCCACGCCGCGCCAACCGCGGCGAAAGAGTCGCCGCGCCGCACGGAGCTAATGTTTGGTACTGTTGGATCCGTTCTTAACTTTTCCTGTGCGCAATCGAATAGAAGAATCTGATGACTCAATGTTCCCGTGTTTATTTCGAAATGAAATAAACCTTCTTGGAAGATCTTCGCAAACATTTTGAAATGGGATTCGGAGTTTTCATTCACATTTGCGTAAGTGTGGTAGAAACCCAACCTCTCGATATATTGCTTATGACACAACTCGAGGGAAACAATCAACAGTGGCACTAGCACTCGCCTGGAACCTTTGATCTGCCATTAATGCCGCACGACGGAATAGTCTTCTTTTATATGTTCTCTTTGGTTTTGTGGCACAAAGCTAGTGTTTGGATTCGTTCCTGAGTTTTCTTGTGCGCAAAAGTACTCTGATGACCCAATCAATGATGCCGATCTGAAGCTAAAATATGACAAAAGCTTCTTGACTGAGCGTCGGTCACGTGGGAAACTCCGCGCCACGCCGCGCCAACCGCGGCGAAAGTGTCGCCGCACCGCACGGAGCTAATGTTTGGTACTGTTGGATCCGTTCTTAACTTTTCCTGTGCGCAATCGTATAGAAGAATCTGATGACTCAATGTTCCCGTGTTTATTTCGAAATGAAATAAACCTTCTTGGAAGATCTTCGCAAACATTTTGAAATGGGATTCGGAGTTTTCATTCACATTTGCGTAAGTGTGGTAGAAACCCTACCTCTCGATATATCGCTTATGACACAACTCGAGGGAAACAATCAACAGCGTCGGTCACGTGGGAAACTGCGCGCCACGCCGCGCCAACCGCGACGAAAGAGTCGCCGCGCCGCACGGAGCTAATGTTTGGTACTGTTGGATCCGTTCTTAACTTTTCCTGTGCGCAATCGAATAGAAGAATCTGATGACTCTATCTAATCTATTTTTCTCCAGTATACGGCGTTTATGTTGTAAAAATTTTGATTTCCTGGCCATTTTGTTTTTTCAATAACGTAATTTATTTCGTCTTCTTTCGGAACACAATGTGAGAATCCTACCGTAACAGTGGCCGCGGTCACTGCGCCAACCGCGGCGAAAGAGTCGCCGCGCCGCACGGAGCTAATGTTTGGTACTGTTGGATCCGTTCTTAACTTTTCCTGTGCGCAATCGAATAGAAGAATCTGATGACTCTATCTAATCTATTTTTCTCCAGTATACGGCGTTTATGTTGTAAAAATTTTGATTTCCTGGCCATTTTGTTTTTTCAATAACGTAATTTATTTCGTCTTCTTTCGGAACACAATGTGAGAATCCTACCGTAACAGTGGCCGCGGTCACTGCGCCAACCGCGGCGAAAGAGTCGCCGCGCCGCACGGAGCTAATGTTTGGTACTGTTGGATCCGTTCTTAACTTTTCCTGTGCGCAATCGAATAGAAGAATCTGATGACTCTATCTAATCTATTTTTCTCCAGTATACGGCGTTTATGTTGTAAAAATTTTGATTTCCTGGCCATTTTGTTTTTTCAATAACGTAATTTATTTCGTCTTCTTTCGGAACACAATGTGAGAATCCTACCGTAACAGTGGCCGCGGTCACTGCGCCAACCGCGGCGAAAGAGTCGCCGCGCCGCACGGAGCTAATGTTTGGTACTGTTGGATCCGTTCTTAACTTTTCCTGTGCGCAATCGAATAGAAGAATCTGATGACTCTATCTAATCTATTTTTCTCCAGTATACGGCGTTTATGTTGTAAAAATTTTGATTTCCTGGCCATTTTGTTTTTTCAATAACGTAATTTATTTCGTCTTCTTTCGGAACACAATGTGAGAATCCTACCGTAACAGTGGCCGCGGTCACTGCGCCAACCGCGGCGAAAGAGTCGCCGCGCCGCACGGAGCTAATGTTTGGTACTGTTGGATCCGTTCTTAACTTTTCCTGTGCGCAATCGAATAGAAGAATCTGATGACTCTATCTAATCTATTTTTCTCCAGTATACGGCGTTTATGTTGTAAAAATTTTGATTTCCTGGCCATTTTGTTTTTTCAATAACGTAATTTATTTCGTCTTCTTTCGGAACACAATGTGAGAATCCTACCGTAACAGTGGCCGCGGTCACTGCGCCAACCGCGGCGAAAGAGTCGCCGCGCCGCACGGAGCTAATGTTTGGTACTGTTGGATCCGTTCTTAACTTTTCCTGTGCGCAATCGAATAGAAGAATCTGATGACTCTATCTAATCTATTTTTCTCCAGTATACGGCGTTTATGTTGTAAAAATTTTGATTTCCTGGCCATTTTGTTTTTTCAATAACGTAATTTATTTCGTCTTCTTTCGGAACACAATGTGAGAATCCTACCGTAACAGTGGCCGCGGTCACTGCGCCAACCGCGGCGAAAGAGTCGCCGCGCCGCACGGAGCTAATGTTTGGTACTGTTGGATCCGTTCTTAACTTTTCCTGTGCGCAATCGAATAGAAGAATCTGATGACTCTATCTAATCTATTTTTCTCCAGTATACGGCGTTTATGTTGTAAAAATTTTGATTTCCTGGCCATTTTGTTTTTTCAATAACGTAATTTATTTCGTCTTCTTTCGGAACACAATGTGAGAATCCTACCGTAACAGTGGCCGCGGTCACTGCGCCAACCGCGGCGAAAGAGTCGCCGCGCCGCACGGAGCTAATGTTTGGTACTGTTGGATCCGTTCTTAACTTTTCCTGTGCGCAATCGAATAGTAGAATCTGATGACTCAATGTTCCCGTGTTTATTTCGGAATGAAATAAACCTTCTTGGAAGATCTTCGCAAACATTTTGAAATGGGATTCGGAGTTTTCATTCACATTTGCATAAGTGTGGTAGAAACCCTACCTCTCGATATATCGCTTATGACACAACTCGAGGGAAACAATCAACAGCGTCGGTCACGTGGGAAACTGCGCGCCACGCCGCGCCAACCGCGGCGAAAGTGTCGCCGCGCCGCACGGAGCTAATGTTTGGTACTGTTGGATCCGTTCTTAACTTTTCCTGTGCGCAATCGAATAGAAGAATCTGATGACTCAATGTTCCCGTGTTTATTTTGAAATGAAATAAACCTTCTTGGAAGATCTTCGCAAACATTTTGAAATGGGATTCGGAGTTTTCATTCACATTTGCGTAAGTGTGGTAGAAACCCTACCTCTCGATATATCGCTTATGACACAACTCGAGGGAAACAATCAACAGCGTCGGTAACGTGGGAAACTGCGCGCCACGCCGCGCCAACCGCGGCGAAAGTGTCGCCGCGCCGCACGGAGCTAATGTTTGGTACTGTTGGATCCGTTCTTAACTTTTCCTGTGCGCAATCGAATAGAAGAATCTGATGACTCAATGTTCCCGTGTTTATTTTGAAATGAAATAAACCTTCTTGGAAGATCTTCGCAAACATTTTGAAATGGGATTCGGAGTTTTCATTCACATTTGCGTAAGTGTGGTAGAAACCCTACCTCTCGATATATCGCTTATGACACAACTCGAGGGAAACAATCAACAGCGTCGGTCACGTGGGAAACTGCGCGCCACGCCGCGCCAACCGCGGCGAAAGTGTCGCCGCGCCACACGGAGCTAATGTTTGGTACTGTTGGATCCGTTCTTAACTTTTCCTGTGCGCAATCGAATAGAAGAATCTGATGACTCAATGTTCCCGTGTTTATTTCGAAATGAAATAAACCTTCTTGGAAGATCTTCGCAAACATTTTGAAATGGGATTCGGAGTTTTCATTCACATTTGCGTAAGTGTGGTAGAAACCCAACCTCTCGATATATCGCTTATGACACAACTCGAGGGAAACAATCAACAGCGTCGGTCACGTAGGAAACTGCCCGCCACGCCGCGCCAACCGCGGCGAAAGAGTCGCCGCGCCGCACGGAGCTAATGTTTGGTACTGTTGGATCCGTTACTTTTCCTGTGCGCAATCGAATAGAAGAATCTGATGACTCAATGTTCCCGTGTTTATTTCGAAATGAAATAAACCTTCTTGGAAGATCTTCCCAAACATTTTGAAATGGGATTCGGAGTTTTCATTCACATTTGCGTAAGTGTGGTGGAAACCCAACCTCTCGATATATTGCTTATGACACAACTCGAGGGAAACAATCAACAGTGGCACTAGCACTCGCCTGGAACCTTTGATCTGCCATTAATGCCGCACGACGGAATAGTCTTCTTTTATATGTTCTCTTTGGTTTTGTGGCACAAAGCTAGTGTTTGGATTCGTTCCTGAGTTTTCTTGTGCGCAAAAGTACTCTGATGACCCAATCAATGATGCCGATCTGAAGCTAAAATATGACAAAGCTTCTTGACTGAGCGTCGGTCACGTGGGAAACTCCGCGCCACGCCGCGCCAACCGCGGCGAAAGTGTCGCCGCACCGCACGGAGCTAATGTTTGGTACTGTTGGATCCGTTCTTAACTTTTCCTGTGCGCAATCGAATAGAAGAATCTGATGACTCAATGTTCCCGTGTTTATTTCGAAATGAAATAAACCTTCTTGGAAGATCTTCGCAAACATTTTGAAATGGGATTCGGAGTTTTCATTCACATTTGCGTAAGTGTGGTAGAAACCCAACCTCTCGATATATCGCTTATGACACAACTCGAGGGAAACAATCAACAGCGTCGGTCACGTAGGAAACTGCCCGCCACGCCGCGCCAACCGCGGCGAAAGAGTCGCCGCGCCGCACGGAGCTAATGTTTGGTACTGTTGGATCCGTTACTTTTCCTGTGCGCAATCGAATAGAAGAATCTGATGACTCAATGTTCCCGTGTTTATTTCGAAATGAAATAAACCTTCTTGGAAGATCTTCCCAAACATTTTGAAATGGGATTCGGAGTTTTCATTCACATTTGCGTAAGTGTGGTGGAAACCCAACCTCTCGATATATTGCTTATGACACAACTCGAGGGAAACAATCAACAGTGGCACTAGCACTCGCCTGGAACCTTTGATCTGCCATTAATGCCGCACGACGGAATAGTCTTCTTTTATATGTTCTCTTTGGTTTTGTGGCACAAAGCTAGTGTTTGGATTCGTTCCTGAGTTTTCTTGTGCGCAAAAGTACTCTGATGACCCAATCAATGATGCCGATCGGAAGCTAAAATATGACAAAGCTTCTTGACTGAGCGTCGGTCACGTGGGAAACTCCGCGCCACGCCGCGCCAACCGCGGCGAAAGTGTCGCCGCACCGCACGGAGCTAATGTTTGGTACTGTTGGATCCGTTCTTAACTTTTCCTGTGCGCAATCGAATAGTAGAATCTGATGACTCAATGTTCCCGTGTTTATTTCGGAATGAAATAAACCTTCTTGGAAGATCTTCGCAAACATTTTGAAATGGGATTCGGAGTTTTCATTCACATTTGCATAAGTGTGGTAGAAACCCTACCTCTCGATATATCGCTTATGACACAACTCGAGGGAAACAATCAACAGCGTCGGTCACGTGGGAAACTGCTCGCCACGCCGCGCCAACCGCGGCGAAAGTGTCGCCGCGCCGCACGGAGCTAATGTTTGGTACTGTTGGATCCGTTCTTAACTTTTCCTGTGCGCAATCGAATAGAAGAATCTGATGACTCAATGTTCCCGTGTTTATTTTGAAATGAAATAAACCTTCTTGGAAGATCTTCGCAAACATTTTGAAATGGGATTCGGAGTTTTCATTCACATTTGCGTAAGTGTGGTAGAAACCCTACCTCTCGATATATCGCTTATGACACAACTCGAGGGAAACAATCAACAGCGTCGGTAACGTGGGAAACTGCGCGCCACGCCGCGCCAACCGCGGCGAAAGTGTCGCCGCGCCGCACGGAGCTAATGTTTGGTACTGTTGGATCCGTTCTTAACTTTTCCTGTGCGCAATCGAATAGAAGAATCTGATGACTCAATGTTCCCGTGTTTATTTTGAAATGAAATAAACCTTCTTGGAAGATCTTCGCAAACATTTTGAAATGGGATTCGGAGTTTTCATTCACATTTGCGTAAGTGTGGTAGAAACCCTACCTCTCGATATATCGCTTATGACACAACTCGAGGGAAACAATCAACAGCGTCGGTCACGTGGGAAACTGCGCGCCACGCCGCGCCAACCGCGGCGAAAGTGTCGCCGCGCCGCACGGAGCTAATGTTTGGTACTGTTGGATCCGTTCTTAACTTTTCCTGTGCGCAATCGAATAGAAGAATCTGATGACTCAATGTTCCCGTGTTTATTTCGAAATGAAATAAACCTTCTTGGAAGATCTTCGCAAACATTTTGAAATGGGATTCGGAGTTTTCATTCACATTTGCGTAAGTGTGGTAGAAACCCAACCTCTCGATATATCGCTTATGACACAACTCGAGGGAAACAATCAACAGCGTCGGTCACGTAGGAAACTGCCCGCCACGCCGCGCCAACCGCGGCGAAAGAGTCGCCGCGCCGCACGGAGCTAATGTTTGGTACTGTTGGATCCGTTACTTTTCCTGTGCGCAATCGAATAGAAGAATCTGATGACTCAATGTTCCCGTGTTTATTTCGAAATGAAATAAACCTTCTTGGAAGATCTTCCCAAACATTTTGAAATGGGATTCGGAGTTTTCATTCACATTTGCGTAAGTGTGGTGGAAACCCAACCTCTCGATATATTGCTTATGACACAACTCGAGGGAAACAATCAACAGTGGCACTAGCACTCGCCTGGAACCTTTGATCTGCCATTAATGCCGCACGACGGAATAGTCTTCTTTTATATGTTCTCTTTGGTTTTGTGGCACAAAGCTAGTGTTTGGATTCGTTCCTGAGTTTTCTTGTGCGCAAAAGTACTCTGATGACCCAATCAATGATGCCGATCTGAAGCTAAAATATGACAAAGCTTCTTGACTGAGCGTCGGTCACGTGGGAAACTCCGCGCCACGCCGCGCCAACCGCGGCGAAAGTGTCGCCGCACCGCACGGAGCTAATGTTTGGTACTGTTGGATCCGTTACTTTTCCTGTGCGCAATCGAATAGAAGAATCTGATGACTCAATGTTCCCGTGTTTATTTCGAAATGAAATAAACCTTCTTGGAAGATCTTCGCAAACATTTTGAAACGGGATTCGGAGTTTTCATTCACATTTGCGTAAGTGTGGTAGAAACCCTACCTCTCGATATATCGCTTATGACACAACTCGAGGGAAACAATCAACAGCGTCGGTCACGTGGGAAACTGCGCGCCACGCCGCGCCAACCGCGGCGAAAGTGTCGCCGCGCCGCACGGAGCTAATGTTTGGTACTGTTGGATCCGTTCTTAACTTTTCCTGTGCGCAATCGAATAGAAGAATCTGATGACTCAATGTTCCCGTGTTTATTTCGAAATGAAATAAACCTTCTTGGAAGATCTTCGCAAACATTTTGAAATGGGATTCGGAGTTTTCATTCACATTTGCGTAAGTGTGGTAGAAACCCAACCTCTCGATATATCGCTTATGACACAACTCGAGGGAAACAATCAACAGCGTCGGTCACGTAGGAAACTGCCCGCCACGCCGCGCCAACCGCGGCGAAAGAGTCGCCGCGCCGCACGGAGCTAATGTTTGGTACTGTTGGATCCGTTACTTTTCCTGTGCGCAATCGAATAGAAGAATCTGATGACTCAATGTTCCCGTGTTTATTTCGAAATGAAATAAACCTTCTTGGAAGATCTTCCCAAACATTTTGAAATGGGATTCGGAGTTTTCATTCACATTTGCGTAAGTGTGGTGGAAACCCAACCTCTCGATATATTGCTTATGACACAACTGGAGGGAAACAATCAACAGTGGCACTAGCACTCGCCTGGAACCTTTGATCTGCCATTAATGCCGCACGACGGAATAGTATTCTTTTATATGTTCTCTTTGGTTTTGTGGCACAAAGCTAGTGTTTGGATTCGTTCCTGAGTTTTCTTGTGCGCAAAAGTACTCTGATGACCCAATCAATGATGCCGATCTGAAGCTAAAATATGACAAAGCTTCTTGACTGAGCGTCGGTCACGTGGGAAACTCCGCGCCACGCCGCGCCAACCGCGGCGAAAGTGTCGCCGCACCGCACGGAGCTAATGTTTGGTACTGTTGGATCCGTTACTTTTCCTGTGCGCAATCGAATAGAAGAATCTGATGACTCAATGTTCCCGTGTTTATTTCGAAATGAAATAAACCTTCTTGGAAGATCTTCGCAAACATTTTGAAACGGGATTCGGAGTTTTCATTCACATTTGCGTAAGTGTGGTAGAAACCCTACCTCTCGATATATCGCTTATGACACAACTCGAGGGAAACAATCAACAGCGTCGGTCACGTGGGAAACTGCGCGCCACGCCGCGCCAACCGCGGCGAAAGAGTCGCCGCGCCGCACGGAGCTAATGTTTGGTACTGTTGGATCCGTTCTTAACTTTTCCTGTGCGCAATCGAATAGAAGAATCTGATGACTCAATGTTCCCGTGTTTATTTCGAAATGAAATAAACCTTCTTGGAAGATCTTCGCAAACATTTTGAAATGGGATTCGGAGTTTTCATTCACATTTGCGTAAGTGTGGTAGAAACCCAACCTCTCGATATATCGCTTATGACACAACTCGAGGGAAACAATCAACAGCGTCGGTCACGTAGGAAACTGCCCGCCACGCCGCGCCAACCGCGGCGAAAGAGTCGCCGCGCCGCACGGAGCTAATGTTTGGTACTGTTGGATCCGTTACTTTTCCTGTGCGCAATCGAATAGAAGAATCTGATGACTCAATGTTCCCGTGTTTATTTCGAAATGAAATAAACCTTCTTGGAAGATCTTCCCAAACATTTTGAAATGGGATTCGGAGTTTTCATTCACATTTGCGTAAGTGTGGTGGAAACCCAACCTCTCGATATATTGCTTATGACACAACTCGAGGGAAACAATCAACAGTGGCACTAGCACTCGCCTGGAACCTTTGATCTGCCATTAATGCCGCACGACGGAATAGTCTTCTTTTATATGTTCTCTTTGGTTTTGTGGCACAAAGCTAGTGTTTGGATTCGTTCCTGAGTTTTCTTGTGCGCAAAAGTACTCTGATGACCCAATCAATGATGCCGATCTGAAGCTAAAATATGACAAAGCTTCTTGACTGAGCGTCGGTCACGTGGGAAACTCCGCGCCACGCCGCGCCAACCGCGGCGAAAGTGTCGCCGCACCGCACGGAGCTAATGTTTGGTACTGTTGGATCCGTTCTTAACTTTTCCTGTGCGCAATCGAATAGAAGAATCTGATGACTCAATGTTCCCGTGTTTATTTCGAAATGAAGTAAACCTTCTTGGAAGATCTTCGCAAACATTTTGAAATGGGATTCGGAGTTTTCATTCACATTTGCGTAAGTGTGGTAGAAACCCTACCTCTCGATATATCGCTTATGACACAACTCGAGGGAAACAATCAACAGCGTCGGTCACGTGGGAAACTGCGCGCCACGCCGCGCCAACCGCGGCGAAAGAGTCGCCGCGCCGCACGGAGCTAATGTTTGGTACTGTTGGATCCGTTCTTAACTTTTCCTGTGCGCAATCGAATAGAAGAATCTGATGACTCAATGTTCCCGTGTTTATTTCGAAATGAAATAAACCTTCTTGGAAGATCTTCGCAAACATTTTGAAATGGGATTCGGAGTTTTCATTCACATTTGCGTAAGTGTGGTAGAAACCCAACCTCTCGATATATCGCTTATGACACAACTCGAGGGAAACAATCAACAGCGTCGGTCACGTGGGAAACTGCGCGCCACGCCGCGCCAACCGCGGCGAAAGAGTCGCCGCGCCGCACGGAGCTAATGTTTGGTACTGTTGGATCCGTTCTTAACTTTTCCTGTGCGCAATCGAATAGAAGAATCTGATGACTCAATGTTCCCGTGTTTATTTCGAAATGAAATAAACCTTCTTGGAAGATCTTCGCAAACATTTTGAAATGGGATTCGGAGTTTTCATTCACATTTGCGTAAGTGTGGTAGAAACCCAACCTCTCGATATATTGCTTATGACACAACTCGAGGGAAACAATCAACAGTGGCACTAGCACTCGCCTGGAACCTTTGATCTGCCATTAATGCCGCACGACGGAATAGTCTTCTTTTATATGTTCTCTTTGGTTTTGTGGCACAAAGCTAGTGTTTGGATTCGTTCCTGAGTTTTCTTGTGCGCAAAAGTACTCTGATGACCCAATCAATGATGCCGATCTGAAGCTAAAATATGACAAAAGCTTCTTGACTGAGCGTCGGTCACGTGGGAAACTCCGCGCCACGCCGCGCCAACCGCGGCGAAAGTGTCGCCGCACCGCACGGAGCTAATGTTTGGTACTGTTGGATCCGTTCTTAACTTTTCCTGTGCGCAATCGTATAGAAGAATCTGATGACTCAATGTTCCCGTGTTTATTTCGAAATGAAATAAACCTTCTTGGAAGATCTTCGCAAACATTTTGAAATGGGATTCGGAGTTTTCATTCACATTTGCGTAAGTGTGGTAGAAACCCTACCTCTCGATATATCGCTTATGACACAACTCGAGGGAAACAATCAACAGCGTCGGTCACGTGGGAAACTGCGCGCCACGCCGCGCCAACCGCGACGAAAGAGTCGCCGCGCCGCACGGAGCTAATGTTTGGTACTGTTGGATCCGTTCTTAACTTTTCCTGTGCGCAATCGAATAGAAGAATCTGATGACTCTATCTAATCTATTTTTCTCCAGTATACGGCGTTTATGTTGTAAAAATTTTGATTTCCTGGCCATTTTGTTTTTTCAATAACGTAATTTATTTCGTCTTCTTTCGGAACACAATGTGAGAATCCTACCGTAACAGTGGCCGCGGTCACTGCGCCAACCGCGGCGAAAGAGTCGCCGCGCCGCACGGAGCTAATGTTTGGTACTGTTGGATCCGTTCTTAACTTTTCCTGTGCGCAATCGAATAGAAGAATCTGATGACTCTATCTAATCTATTTTTCTCCAGTATACGGCGTTTATGTTGTAAAAATTTTGATTTCCTGGCCATTTTGTTTTTTCAATAACGTAATTTATTTCGTCTTCTTTCGGAACACAATGTGAGAATCCTACCGTAACAGTGGCCGCGGTCACTGCGCCAACCGCGGCGAAAGAGTCGCCGCGCCGCACGGAGCTAATGTTTGGTACTGTTGGATCCGTTCTTAACTTTTCCTGTGCGCAATCGAATAGAAGAATCTGATGACTCTATCTAATCTATTTTTCTCCAGTATACGGCGTTTATGTTGTAAAAATTTTGATTTCCTGGCCATTTTGTTTTTTCAATAACGTAATTTATTTCGTCTTCTTTCGGAACACAATGTGAGAATCCTACCGTAACAGTGGCCGCGGTCACTGCGCCAACCGCGGCGAAAGAGTCGCCGCGCCGCACGGAGCTAATGTTTGGTACTGTTGGATCCGTTCTTAACTTTTCCTGTGCGCAATCGAATAGAAGAATCTGATGACTCTATCTAATCTATTTTTCTCCAGTATACGGCGTTTATGTTGTAAAAATTTTGATTTCCTGGCCATTTTGTTTTTTCAATAACGTAATTTATTTCGTCTTCTTTCGGAACACAATGTGAGAATCCTACCGTAACAGTGGCCGCGGTCACTGCGCCAACCGCGGCGAAAGAGTCGCCGCGCCGCACGGAGCTAATGTTTGGTACTGTTGGATCCGTTCTTAACTTTTCCTGTGCGCAATCGAATAGAAGAATCTGATGACTCTATCTAATCTATTTTTCTCCAGTATACGGCGTTTATGTTGTAAAAATTTTGATTTCCTGGCCATTTTGTTTTTTCAATAACGTAATTTATTTCGTCTTCTTTCGGAACACAATGTGAGAATCCTACCGTAACAGTGGCCGCGGTCACTGCGCCAACCGCGGCGAAAGAGTCGCCGCGCCGCACGGAGCTAATGTTTGGTACTGTTGGATCCGTTCTTAACTTTTCCTGTGCGCAATCGAATAGAAGAATCTGATGACTCTATCTAATCTATTTTTCTCCAGTATACGGCGTTTATGTTGTAAAAATTTTGATTTCCTGGCCATTTTGTTTTTTCAATAACGTAATTTATTTCGTCTTCTTTCGGAACACAATGTGAGAATCCTACCGTAACAGTGGCCGCGGTCACTGCGCCAACCGCGGCGAAAGAGTCGCCGCGCCGCACGGAGCTAATGTTTGGTACTGTTGGATCCGTTCTTAACTTTTCCTGTGCGCAATCGAATAGAAGAATCTGATGACTCTATCTAATCTATTTTTCTCCAGTATACGGCGTTTATGTTGTAAAAATTTTGATTTCCTGGCCATTTTGTTTTTTCAATAACGTAATTTATTTCGTCTTCTTTCGGAACACAATGTGAGAATCCTACCGTAACAGTGGCCGCGGTCACTGCGCCAACCGCGGCGAAAGAGTCGCCGCGCCGCACGGAGCTAATGTTTGGTACTGTTGGATCCGTTCTTAACTTTTCCTGTGCGCAATCGAATAGTAGAATCTGATGACTCAATGTTCCCGTGTTTATTTCGGAATGAAATAAACCTTCTTGGAAGATCTTCGCAAACATTTTGAAATGGGATTCGGAGTTTTCATTCACATTTGCATAAGTGTGGTAGAAACCCTACCTCTCGATATATCGCTTATGACACAACTCGAGGGAAACAATCAACAGCGTCGGTCACGTGGGAAACTGCGCGCCACGCCGCGCCAACCGCGGCGAAAGTGTCGCCGCGCCGCACGGAGCTAATGTTTGGTACTGTTGGATCCGTTCTTAACTTTTCCTGTGCGCAATCGAATAGAAGAATCTGATGACTCAATGTTCCCGTGTTTATTTTGAAATGAAATAAACCTTCTTGGAAGATCTTCGCAAACATTTTGAAATGGGATTCGGAGTTTTCATTCACATTTGCGTAAGTGTGGTAGAAACCCTACCTCTCGATATATCGCTTATGACACAACTCGAGGGAAACAATCAACAGCGTCGGTAACGTGGGAAACTGCGCGCCACGCCGCGCCAACCGCGGCGAAAGTGTCGCCGCGCCGCACGGAGCTAATGTTTGGTACTGTTGGATCCGTTCTTAACTTTTCCTGTGCGCAATCGAATAGAAGAATCTGATGACTCAATGTTCCCGTGTTTATTTTGAAATGAAATAAACCTTCTTGGAAGATCTTCGCAAACATTTTGAAATGGGATTCGGAGTTTTCATTCACATTTGCGTAAGTGTGGTAGAAACCCTACCTCTCGATATATCGCTTATGACACAACTCGAGGGAAACAATCAACAGCGTCGGTCACGTGGGAAACTGCGCGCCACGCCGCGCCAACCGCGGCGAAAGTGTCGCCGCGCCACACGGAGCTAATGTTTGGTACTGTTGGATCCGTTCTTAACTTTTCCTGTGCGCAATCGAATAGAAGAATCTGATGACTCAATGTTCCCGTGTTTATTTCGAAATGAAATAAACCTTCTTGGAAGATCTTCGCAAACATTTTGAAATGGGATTCGGAGTTTTCATTCACATTTGCGTAAGTGTGGTAGAAACCCAACCTCTCGATATATCGCTTATGACACAACTCGAGGGAAACAATCAACAGCGTCGGTCACGTAGGAAACTGCCCGCCACGCCGCGCCAACCGCGGCGAAAGAGTCGCCGCGCCGCACGGAGCTAATGTTTGGTACTGTTGGATCCGTTACTTTTCCTGTGCGCAATCGAATAGAAGAATCTGATGACTCAATGTTCCCGTGTTTATTTCGAAATGAAATAAACCTTCTTGGAAGATCTTCCCAAACATTTTGAAATGGGATTCGGAGTTTTCATTCACATTTGCGTAAGTGTGGTGGAAACCCAACCTCTCGATATATTGCTTATGACACAACTCGAGGGAAACAATCAACAGTGGCACTAGCACTCGCCTGGAACCTTTGATCTGCCATTAATGCCGCACGACGGAATAGTCTTCTTTTATATGTTCTCTTTGGTTTTGTGGCACAAAGCTAGTGTTTGGATTCGTTCCTGAGTTTTCTTGTGCGCAAAAGTACTCTGATGACCCAATCAATGATGCCGATCTGAAGCTAAAATATGACAAAGCTTCTTGACTGAGCGTCGGTCACGTGGGAAACTCCGCGCCACGCCGCGCCAACCGCGGCGAAAGTGTCGCCGCACCGCACGGAGCTAATGTTTGGTACTGTTGGATCCGTTCTTAACTTTTCCTGTGCGCAATCGAATAGAAGAATCTGATGACTCAATGTTCCCGTGTTTATTTCGAAATGAAATAAACCTTCTTGGAAGATCTTCGCAAACATTTTGAAATGGGATTCGGAGTTTTCATTCACATTTGCGTAAGTGTGGTAGAAACCCAACCTCTCGATATATCGCTTATGACACAACTCGAGGGAAACAATCAACAGCGTCGGTCACGTAGGAAACTGCCCGCCACGCCGCGCCAACCGCGGCGAAAGAGTCGCCGCGCCGCACGGAGCTAATGTTTGGTACTGTTGGATCCGTTACTTTTCCTGTGCGCAATCGAATAGAAGAATCTGATGACTCAATGTTCCCGTGTTTATTTCGAAATGAAATAAACCTTCTTGGAAGATCTTCCCAAACATTTTGAAATGGGATTCGGAGTTTTCATTCACATTTGCGTAAGTGTGGTGGAAACCCAACCTCTCGATATATTGCTTATGACACAACTCGAGGGAAACAATCAACAGTGGCACTAGCACTCGCCTGGAACCTTTGATCTGCCATTAATGCCGCACGACGGAATAGTCTTCTTTTATATGTTCTCTTTGGTTTTGTGGCACAAAGCTAGTGTTTGGATTCGTTCCTGAGTTTTCTTGTGCGCAAAAGTACTCTGATGACCCAATCAATGATGCCGATCGGAAGCTAAAATATGACAAAGCTTCTTGACTGAGCGTCGGTCACGTGGGAAACTCCGCGCCACGCCGCGCCAACCGCGGCGAAAGTGTCGCCGCACCGCACGGAGCTAATGTTTGGTACTGTTGGATCCGTTCTTAACTTTTCCTGTGCGCAATCGAATAGTAGAATCTGATGACTCAATGTTCCCGTGTTTATTTCGGAATGAAATAAACCTTCTTGGAAGATCTTCGCAAACATTTTGAAATGGGATTCGGAGTTTTCATTCACATTTGCATAAGTGTGGTAGAAACCCTACCTCTCGATATATCGCTTATGACACAACTCGAGGGAAACAATCAACAGCGTCGGTCACGTGGGAAACTGCTCGCCACGCCGCGCCAACCGCGGCGAAAGTGTCGCCGCGCCGCACGGAGCTAATGTTTGGTACTGTTGGATCCGTTCTTAACTTTTCCTGTGCGCAATCGAATAGAAGAATCTGATGACTCAATGTTCCCGTGTTTATTTTGAAATGAAATAAACCTTCTTGGAAGATCTTCGCAAACATTTTGAAATGGGATTCGGAGTTTTCATTCACATTTGCGTAAGTGTGGTAGAAACCCTACCTCTCGATATATCGCTTATGACACAACTCGAGGGAAACAATCAACAGCGTCGGTAACGTGGGAAACTGCGCGCCACGCCGCGCCAACCGCGGCGAAAGTGTCGCCGCGCCGCACGGAGCTAATGTTTGGTACTGTTGGATCCGTTCTTAACTTTTCCTGTGCGCAATCGAATAGAAGAATCTGATGACTCAATGTTCCCGTGTTTATTTTGAAATGAAATAAACCTTCTTGGAAGATCTTCGCAAACATTTTGAAATGGGATTCGGAGTTTTCATTCACATTTGCGTAAGTGTGGTAGAAACCCTACCTCTCGATATATCGCTTATGACACAACTCGAGGGAAACAATCAACAGCGTCGGTCACGTGGGAAACTGCGCGCCACGCCGCGCCAACCGCGGCGAAAGTGTCGCCGCGCCGCACGGAGCTAATGTTTGGTACTGTTGGATCCGTTCTTAACTTTTCCTGTGCGCAATCGAATAGAAGAATCTGATGACTCAATGTTCCCGTGTTTATTTCGAAATGAAATAAACCTTCTTGGAAGATCTTCGCAAACATTTTGAAATGGGATTCGGAGTTTTCATTCACATTTGCGTAAGTGTGGTAGAAACCCAACCTCTCGATATATCGCTTATGACACAACTCGAGGGAAACAATCAACAGCGTCGGTCACGTAGGAAACTGCCCGCCACGCCGCGCCAACCGCGGCGAAAGAGTCGCCGCGCCGCACGGAGCTAATGTTTGGTACTGTTGGATCCGTTACTTTTCCTGTGCGCAATCGAATAGAAGAATCTGATGACTCAATGTTCCCGTGTTTATTTCGAAATGAAATAAACCTTCTTGGAAGATCTTCCCAAACATTTTGAAATGGGATTCGGAGTTTTCATTCACATTTGCGTAAGTGTGGTGGAAACCCAACCTCTCGATATATTGCTTATGACACAACTCGAGGGAAACAATCAACAGTGGCACTAGCACTCGCCTGGAACCTTTGATCTGCCATTAATGCCGCACGACGGAATAGTCTTCTTTTATATGTTCTCTTTGGTTTTGTGGCACAAAGCTAGTGTTTGGATTCGTTCCTGAGTTTTCTTGTGCGCAAAAGTACTCTGATGACCCAATCAATGATGCCGATCTGAAGCTAAAATATGACAAAGCTTCTTGACTGAGCGTCGGTCACGTGGGAAACTCCGCGCCACGCCGCGCCAACCGCGGCGAAAGTGTCGCCGCACCGCACGGAGCTAATGTTTGGTACTGTTGGATCCGTTCTTAACTTTTCCTGTGCGCAATCGAATAGAAGAATCTGATGACTCAATGTTCCCGTGTTTATTTCGAAATGAAATAAACCTTCTTGGAAGATCTTCGCAAACATTTTGAAATGGGATTCGGAGTTTTCATTCACATTTGCGTAAGTGTGGTAGAAACCCAACCTCTCGATATATTGCTTATGACACAACTCGAGGGAAACAATCAACAGTGGCACTAGTACTCGCCTGGAACCTTTGATCTGCCATTAATGCCGCACGACGGAATAGTCTTCTTTTATATGTTCTCTTTGGTTTTGTGGCACAAAGCTAATGTTTGGATTCGTTCCTGAGTTTTATTGTGCGCAAAAGTACTCTGATGACCCAATCAATGATGCCGATCTGAAGCTAAAATACGTCGGTCACGTGGGAAACTGCGCGCCACGCCGCGCCAACCGCGGCGAAAAAGTCGCCGCGCCGCACGGAGCTAATGTTTGGTACTGTTGGATCCGTTCTTAACTTTTCCTGTGCGCAATCGAATTGAAGAATCTGATGACTCAATGTTCCCGTGTTTATTTCGAAATGAAATAAACCTTCTTGGAAGATCTTCGCAAACATTTTGAAATGGGATTCGGAGTATTCATTCACATTTGCGTAAGTGTGGTAGAAACCCAACCTCTCGATATATTGCTTATGACACAACTCGAGGGAAACAATCAACAGTGGCACTAGCACTTCGCCTGGAACCTTTGCTCTGCCATTAATGCCGCACAACGGAATAGTCTTCTTTTATATGTTCTCTTTGGTGTTAGGGCACCGAGCTACTGTTTGGTACTGTCGGATCCGTTCCTGACTTTTCTTGTGCGCAAAAGTACTCTGATGACCCAATCAATGATGCCGATCTGAAGCCAAAATATGACAAAGCTTCTTGACTGAGCATCGGTCACGTGGGAAACTGCGCACCAAGCCGCGCCAACTGCGGCGAAAGAGTTTGAAGCTTCCAAATCTGTCTACTTTGCCTATTTCCATTCCCAATTAAGTTATGGCCTCATGTTCTGGGGAATGGCGGCAAATGTTATAAGGATCTTTCGCCTACAAAAACGAGCGATTAGAATTCTGTTCTCAATATCTTCGCTAACATCTTGCAAGCAGTACTTCATCGAATCTGGTAACATGACTTTGTTCGCCGCGTATATATACCAAAACATCATGTATACGAGAAAAAATATCGAGACTACCTCAACTAACTCAAATATTCATTCGCATAATACGCGAAATAAAGAGGACTTGCGTAATTTTAAGGTGCGTCTGAGTAAGGTTCGGAATAGCTTTCTCTGCCAATCTTACTTATTCTACAACAAACTTCCATTACACATCAGGGGCCTTGGGGAGGTTCACTTTAAGAAAAAGGTACAGGGTATTTTGACTAAAAACCCCATTTATAGCATTGAGGATTTCGACAATATCAAATTTTCGCAGCTCTATTGACCTACTTGACTATTATTATTCCTTATTCTTTCTATTATTGACTATTTTACAATTGCGTTTTTTTTGTCTTCTAACTATTTATTGACTATAAATAGATAATTGATATAATAAATAAATTATTATTACTGATTTCTTTTGTATTTGTGTTTTTTCTTTAAAACATCTTCCCGTATGATAATTTGTGAAATTATCCAATATTTGTTTGATTATTTAGTACTTAGGATTATATAGAAAATTAGATAGAAAATTTTACGAAATTACTTAAGAATTTTGATTGAAAATATTGGAAAATGTTGTTTCCTCTACATATATAACCTAGAAAATCTGCGCTTGGATGTTCAACGTTCATACCTTGCAATACCGACGTTCATATCTGATACCTTAATAGGTATTTATATTATACTTGTTATTTTTATTACTTTTGACATAACCAAGTGTAGGAACTCCTATCAACTGGCTTAAAATAAAAAATAAAAAAATAAAAAATATATAATAACGGAGATATGTACTGTACACTTTATAGATACATAGTATTAACATATAATTAGTCATAGTTTTATTGTTATATTTTGTATTTGTTATGTATAAACGCTGTTTGTTAACCAAATAAAATAAAAAATAAAAATAAACCCAACCTCTCTATATATTGCTTATGACACAACTCGAGGGAAACAATCAACAGTGGCACTAGCACTTGCGCCTGGAACCTTTGATCTGCCATTAATGCCGCACGACGAAAAAAAACAACAGTACCAGAAGTCCTACAACAATTAAGAGAAACATTCAAACATTCGATCAAGCATGCTTGTCAAGCATCGCGTCGCAGGCTGGGAGGGGATCGTAAACCGCAGGAAATATTTACGTGATGCGAAGCTTGTCAAGCATATTTGAACGTTTAGAGAGCCCCTAATAGGCCTATTTTTTTAAAATAAATTGCTTGATCAATTAAAGCCGATTGAAAACATCTATATTTTCAAAAAATGCATCCGGGTGTATCTGCTTAAAATCAACACGTAGGGGGAAGTCCCCTAACGCCGGACGGCACCTAACGTCGGACACTAATAGAATCTCGACAAGTCGCGGTGCGTTCGATACAAAGACGTAGGAGAATGAAAAGCGTACGCTTCCCCGCATCCTTTTCACCCGTATCATAGGTTTACGATCTCATCCCAGCCCGCGACGCGATGCTTGTCAAGTATGCTTGATCGTCTAGGGAGCCCTTTACACGGGGAAAAATAACGTCCTAGAAATAGGACTACTGCAGATTGGCTGCGGTGCGGTGACAGTGGCAGGATTGCCACTAAAGAAATTCATTATGGGCATGTACTTTATTATTAAATATTAATTAAATTAGACCAAACTTTTATTTAAAGAAATCATATATTATTTCGATAACTTTTGAAACAGAATTTCCTTTATTTGAACCTTATTTTTTAGTATCAGAAGAAAAAATGTTCTAAAGTGTTGCCTGTGCAAATTTTGCGGTGTAATTCGTAGTGCGCGGACCAAAAAATGTGGTGTTTTTTACGTGCGGCGTAAAAAGCGTACCGCACCGCATCTCCATGCGTCATCTTCTCGGACTCCCTAAGCCTGGTTGATAAAATGAACAACCCTGCAATTTCTCATCGACCAACTCATATTGAAAACTCTATCAGGTCTCTGTTTTGCACTGTTAGGGAAGGAGGGGGTGAAGTAATCCTCACATGGATCCCTGGCCATGCTGGAATTGCAGGCAATGAAACGGCAGACAGTCTGGCTAATGAAGCCCGCTCTAAGGGAGTGCTCCTCCAGGTTACGATCCCTGCGTCTGATCTACTCCCCCTGATTGAAGAGGAGATGAGAAATCAGTGGGAGAAGGTCTGGCGCTCCTCGTATAAGATTAAGGGAATTCACTACTCACAAATTAATCCTCTGATCCCCAATAAGCCGTGGTTCTAAAAAAAGCCGTTTAAACGGAAGGAAATTACCACTATAAGCAGAATGCGCCTGGGCCACTGCTCGGCGCCTGCTCATCTTTATCGCCTAAACATTATCTTTCTCTTTTTCAACTCTCCCCTCCTTAATAATTTTCCTTCTTTTATTCCAAACCTTATCCAAATGAAAATTCAACTTCCTACCAAAGTTGACATACTTTTAGCATCTAACTCTATAAAAATTTATAGAATTATAGTCATATTCATCTCCCTCAACCATTTGGCCATTTAGCGCTCCCCAAAAAGTCTCCATGGGGGCGGCTCTCACCTAGGGCTGACCGGGACTCGGTCGCTTTCAGTGTAGGCCCGATGGGAATGTGACTCTCGTAGGCGCCTCGGGTCAGTGGAAAAAGCTACTGAATACGGTGAATTTTTGGCTGCAAGCAGGAGCTGATGGATGGCACATTGTCACAGTGGCCAGGTGCAGGGGTGTGGATTCGGTCTCGGTTGGCGTTGGGGGTGCCGCCCCTAATCCTAATCCTGATTCCCCCTCCCTTCTCTTACTTTTCCAGCACCTCAGACCGCATAGTAAGACCAACTCTCCCTAACCTAAAAGCTACTTCCCACTATATCTTTTCATCCATTACTTATGTCTCATTGTCTAAATTATTAACTAAATTATTCCCTATCAGGCATCCCTTCTTACGTTTATCCCTGTAATGTCCATATTGTGTTTCCTATGGTACTTAAAACAGTGTTGTCATTTGTCTTTGTCCGTAGGTTCGCTACTAACCATAGTTCTCGCCCCGTTGTCAACACAGAAAAAAAAAAAAGTAAATATGAAGAAAAATTTGCCATATTGTGCTAAATCGCCAGCAACCAAGCTGCGTGGAATTGCCACAATAATAAGAAGAAGAATAAGACGTCACGCCTGCGTAATGGGGCATGTACACTCTCGCGCGAGGCGAGACGCGGGACCACATTAGTAAACAAGCGGAACAGAGCAAAGCTTCTAGCAAAGTAGGTAAAAATTTTGTACGCTCGTTAGAAGCTTTGCCTCTGTTCGTTTGTTTAATTATATGGTCCCGCGTCTCGCCTCGCGCGAGAGTGTAAATGTCCTATAAAATGTCGAAATTCGCAGGGAATAACGTCAATATGGTGTAAAAAGAAATAGACGCATTCCTACGCGCCTGTCTCGGGAATGCCAGTGCGGCTAAAACCAGATCATGGTATTTACTAAGCCACACGTTTTTATTTATTACAAAGAAGGCAAAGAATATAATTCATAAAACACAGACCGGCAAAATGAGTAGAAAATGTATGCTGTACGAGTATACAGAGACTGAATAATCTTGGCACATGTTACTTCAAGTGCTCTCTCCCAAGGATGGCCGGATACGTCTGTACGACAGGTGGGTATCTAAATCCTTTACAATTATGTTGTTTTGTAATGCTGTTGTAATAATAAATAACATGTAATCATAATTGCAAGGCGTTCCATTTCACTTGATATTATTTTGCATTTCTTGGTTTTTATATTCTATGCTGGCGCGCAGCGCAAGAGCCATGAGAATAGAGAATTCCATCTAAATACACAATTCTGTATTATAAACAGTAAACTTAAACTTAAATATCTGTATTTTTACATTAATTGTATGTCTCTAAATTCCAGAACTATAAAACCCTAAATTTTATAATGGCTGCAGCGGCGTGTGCTTCGCGTTGTGAAGTCACAAAGCGTTACCCGGACCATTTTTTAAAATTCTTCAGATTGTCGGTAGCAGAGGTAATTTTCTATTTTTACATACATAAATACAAATTTTTGTGGTCCTTTCAAAAATAGAACCTTTATAAAATCCAGGATTTATTATTTCAGGAATGTTCTCTTGTTGTTGCACGTATATCACGTGCAAAAATGTGTGATTTTAATGAATTTTAAATACTAGTGAATGGTACTTGTAAATGCTGTTGAGCTTTTTCTTTTTTAGATATGTATTTATTAAAAAAAATGGTTATTATCCCACTGCTCAGTCTTATTAAATTAAAATTTTTTTTTGGAAGTATCCTATAATTTTGATAATAAAGAAAATTGGCAAGATTGGGCCAGGACAATGCTGGATATTTTTACAATCTATAATATACACAAATGTATACTATAACCAAAAAATATTTAAAAATACTGAAAATATTCCGTTTTTTTCACGTTATTTTTGAGCAATAAGCAAACGTTAAAAAAAATATGCTCTATATATATAGTCCGATAGTTCAGGACAAAACACCTTGGGACTCCAGGCACCCTGCGCGAGGCAGCAGGAAACCTGAAAGCCCTGCTGGCTTTCGTCGAGGAGCTGGGGTGGGTGGAATAGCGCTACCCCCGTTACACGCAAAATAGGCACACTGGATGTCGACTTGCGGAGGAACGCCCAGTACAACTAACTAACTAACTAGTCCGATAGTTGCACTGCGTAGAAACATTCTCCTTTATTTCTTTTTAATGTTGATAGCTATAATTGATTATGTCTTCAAGCCCGGTCTTGTTTCGGTCTCTGCCAATCCTCTTTATTTTCACTGCGGACTGCGCAGGAATTTTAGTTTATTTCTTTATTATTTTACGTGTAATTTCAAAACATTCAGCATTTGTTTTAAAATTTACGGGAAATTTATCTACTTTCTGGTGTTGATGTGAAATGAAGACTATTTCGAAACCATACTTATTAGGTATTTTTGGGATGTTACGGTTATTATTTTTAAAATACCCATTTAAATGCATATAATTTACTAGAGGAAATGGATAAGACATTTAGGATAAATAATACGCGGCGGAACATTTTTCAGATCGTAATATAGTCGAGCGTCTTTTCTTGGTTTCTGCCACTCCTTCAGCCCCACCAGCACAGCACCGTACGTAGTAGATCGTCTGATCAGATAGTGCCCTATCTCAGCTCCGGATCTAGAAGGGGGGCAAACCGGGATACCTGCCCCGGGCGGCAAATTGAGGGGGCGGTTACACTTAATAACTGGTTTTAATATTTTTTGTTAATAATTCGTTCCTCTTTTACTGCAATTTCTATAATATTAGCTTTTAAGTATTTTTATAATAAAGAATAAAACCCAAATGTTGAATATCATTTCTTTATAAACAACGAAATTATTGGTGGACGAACAACTAATTGGTATCTTATAGGTAGAATTTATCTGATTTCTCAACGCTTTAATGGGAACGTTTAATTTCAAGTGCTGTATAATATGTACGATATTCGTTCGGTACGATAATATTATAAAAACCTTTTTGTTCGATGCAGTGGCGTAGCTACCAAGGTGCGTGGTTTTGCAGTGCACCAGAGTCCACAGTGCTAGGAGGGGCCACTGGGCTAAAACTAAAATTATGATAATATTTTACGATATCTTGATTATTCAGATAAATGTCAATTTGCTCAAAAACGCCACCTAGATGCAAATACCAGAATTATATATGGGCTGTTTCGTTTAACGGAACAGCCCATGCATAATTCTGGGCATTTTGTAGTACTACTACAATGCGTGTAATTCCCAAGGGTAATGACTAACCTCGGTCGGATGCAAAAACGTGCAGGCCCATCACACTGCTGCCCATACTAGGAAAAGTGTTGGAGGTGCTTGTGCGCGACCGCCTTGAGACGTCTTTGTCTCCCCAGAGCGACCGACAGTTTGGATTTACTTAAGGGAGGTCCACTAAGGATGCTATCCTTTTACGCGAAGACTTGGACTCGCGATTTTGTCGGTAAATACGTCGGCGGGGTTTTCCTCGATATCTCGGGTGCCTTCGATAACGCGGGGTGGCCGATGATCCTGAGCAAGCTCCGTCTCAATAACGTCTCAAGCAGTGCCCGAATAACATCCTTAAGATGATCCGCAGCTATTTTTCCGACAGGTTCGAAACTTAAGTATGGACCCTCGTCAGTGAGTATGGTTCCCTCTATAGGGTGTCCGCAGGGGTCGGTGCTGGGTCCCAGTCTTTGGATTATCCTCTTCGACGACCTGATCGGGTTGCCTTACCCGGAGGGGTGCACCGTCAGCACCTATGCCGATGATGCCGTCATCCTGGTGGGCGGTAAGAGCCGCGCAGAGGTCGAGAGAAGGGCGGCCGGTTCGCTGGACCTCATCCAAAAAAAAAAAAAAACCTGTAAGAACTATTCTTCAACGAGAGAGAGTGTTTCTTGTTTGGGAATCATGTAGAGTGCGAGATCACATTAGAGCAATTTGGTGCTATCGATGCCATTTGTATGGGCATATCCGTAAAGTGTGCACAGAAAAATAGGTTTCATGCGGCCACTGTGCAGGATCGGGACATGAGGCAGGGGATTGTCCATCTAAGGACTCTTCGCCAAAGTGCGCTACGTGCAACCGAATGAGGCGAGAGAGCGCGCATGCCACCGGCTCGTCACATGTTGTCACGGTGTGGAAATGCTGGAAATCACATTACATAGTGGAAATGCTGGAAATCCAAAACTTTAAGGAAACATATTATACGATTTTACTCGATAAATCGATACGAAATGATACGAAATTAGGTTATATCGAAACGTCTGACAGCTGACAGTTCCCTTCTTCTTTTTTTCGTTAAGCCACAAGAATAAGCGTTTCCGCCAAAACAACGATAGCTTGAAAATAAACCTACCATTGTCTTGGATAATTACGTTTAATTAAAAAGGGAATAAAACAAATAAAAATATTAATAAGATAGAAAATTACAAAACACTACTATTTTGTCGCCATTTTATTTTTGGGCTTTTCGCCAACAAGCGAGTCGATC
The DNA here is from genome assembly GCA_944548615.1 of Micropterix aruncella. Lineage (NCBI taxonomy): Eukaryota > Metazoa > Arthropoda > Insecta > Lepidoptera > Micropterigidae > Micropterix > Micropterix aruncella. Next base: position 77,411,144 of record OX155980.1, on the reverse strand, counting down.
CTTTGGCACGCTTTGACCCCTAATCTTCCTTGGTTAGTCGTTCAAATTGAAATATTCGGGAATGACGTGCCGGTATCCGATAAGTGCACGTAGTTTTCTGTGAATTCACATCGCGTTTGCCTTTTTGGAAATGAGGGAACGTAACATGAAAGAGCCGATCCGCGATTCCGAGTTTCCGATAGGGACAAAGCTAATGCGTGGGGTTTTAGTGGTATTTTCAAGGGTCCTTAGAGGATACGACTTCCCGCCCAAGATGCATCGCTAAACTTCGCATGGTCGGCTTATAAAGGTCGACGCGTGTAGCGACGATCGTTCGCGCGCGTCTCCTCGCCGGAATCCAGAAATGAGCGAGTTCTTCCTCACCTCCGGCTACGCGTGACTGCGGCCGTCCTCCTTCGCCAGGGGCTCACACATAAGTTCGAGCGTCTCGTCACCCGCCCGGCTGCTGCCGTCCGCCCCGGGCGATGGTCGACGACTGCATCACATCGTACGCCCGGTCTCTACTCTCCGTCTTCAAGTGTTCCTGCTCCGCTCTCCGGTAGCAGCTTCAAGCACCTCTAGGGCAGTCTACGAGGCAGTCTGTGCCTGACCCCCGCGAGACGTTCGACGTGTCGGCTGAGCCGCGGGATCTCCCCTATTAATCTTTTCCTAACATGAACTCGCAGAACATGCCTTCGACCTGAGAATATCTTGCTCGTATCTCTTCCCTTCCGAATTCCGGGTCCCCTATATAATAGTTTTTGTACTATTTTTAAATTAGTTTTTAACCTCATTTTAATTAATGTATAATTAATTTCTCGTACATACACTGCTCGTGCGTGGGCTACCTACCGATACCTTTTCTGATGCTGGAAGAAAGACTCTTCTTCGGGGCTAGCGGCTCCCGGACCCTCTGATTGCGATGTGCGCGGCTTATCGTACAACGTCGATGATGGCGCTTCCAGTTATCACCGGCGTTCTTCCTGCAGATCTTGAGGTACTGGAGCGTGCGGCCATTTCGTGGGTCCAAAGGGGTCGCGTTGTGGAGTACCACTTCGTTATTGTCGACCCAAAAACTACGAGGTTGGCGGATTGTGTACGCGCCCTCCATTCAGAGAGTTTTAGACTATGGCAGGAGTCAGGAGAGGTGGGATACCAGTTCCAAAGGCCGCTTAACTCACTGTTTCTTCGCGGTGGTCGACATCAGGATGCGGAACGGTAGTTTCTTGCGGCTTGACTGCCACACTACACAAATGGTCGGGGGCCACGATGACTTCAGGGCCAAACTTTTTGACTTATCTGTTTGTGACTGGCCTCGAAATACATTTCGGTTTGATTTTAGCCTTCTAAAATTCATTTTTTACGAACACTACTGACATGTTTTCTTTTAATTGTCACTGATAGTTCAATTAGAGTTGACTTTAATGCGTGTGATGATGCCTTACTAATGTTGGCCATAAGAATGAAAAGAACGGCTAAAACAATTTTTTTCAACAAAATTTTTGCCTAGAGTATTTTTTACCAAGCTAACTTTGGAAGCCGATTTCAGCGTAAAATCGCCTATTAGGAGCATTTTTTCAATCATTTAGTGAGCTGATAAATTGCTTAAGTTTTTAAAAGTACATTGAATTTATGAAACATCCATTTTGTATTGTTACGAGAATTTTGAATATTTAACTCCGTCCAACTCAAACCTAAAATTTTCATTTTTAACCCTATTTTCGGTCATTTGCGTGGATGTCGTGTAGTAGATTATTTTACCTATGGTAGAGTTTTTCAATGCATTCATGTTGCAAAAAAAGAATAAAAAAGTCGCTGTAGCAGAAAACTCGCAAATACACATTTAAAAAATCATAACTTCTAAACTACGAAAAATCGCGGAATATTTAAAGGATATTTTCTAAGGACTGATTATTAAGGACTGATTTTGTACGGAGCGGACCATATCCGACGTGCCGGTCGTCCACACGCACGGATTTGGTACGGAGCGGACCATATCCAATCCGGACCGCCGCGGACATAATTAATAATAATTATTATGGTCGCCGGACTACTCTACAGACGGACAGATATGGTTCGGAGCGGACCAAATTCGCGGTCCGGCCGTACCAAATCCGAGCGTGTGTTACGTGTACGGAGGGCAGTGCGATCACAGACTATTAAGGCCCCTCCACACTATGGCCGTAAATTTACGCCGTGAATTCGCGCCGTAAATTTACGCCGCGAACGCCCCTCCACACTATTGCCGTGAATTTACGGCGTAAATATACTCCGCGAACAGTGACAGTTGAGCGTGAACACTGCGGCGAAATGGACGTCGAGATAGCTGCTGCTGTAGCTCTGTGCGCATTGTCGTACTATAACTATCTGCACATTCAGCATAAAAGAAAAATAAAAAAAACATGGAAAAGAAGGAGATGGTGGATGACACAAATACATCGCAATAGAACAAGGTATGTATACACCTCTCGGCGGCGTATCACTTAAATGCGATTTAATTTATTTGACGGGTATTTAAACACTTATTTGTTTTGCACTGGTGTTATGAAAAATATAATTTCATTTTGCTTGTTACAGATTAACTATGGATAACCAATTGTCAGAACTATTTTCTGAACCTTCCGGCGAATTCAATAAATTTACTCGCATGTCATACGTGGATTTTGAGTATTTGCTTCAGAAAATCACACAATCGATTAGTAAAAAAGAAACCCATCTGAGGGAAGCAATTCCAGCACGAATACGTCTCGCTGTCACGTTGAGATTCTTGGCTTCCGGAGACAGTTACGACAGCCTCCACTTCTTATTCAAAATTTCTCCTCAACTTATTTCACAGATAATTCCTGAAGTTTGTGTGGCTCTAACTGAAGTCTTAAAGAATGAAATTAAGGTATGTAACAAAATAATACACATCAGTTTTTTTAAAAACTTTAATTATCATACGAAGAAATTAAAAAGGGAATGAATAGGAACTAATAATTAAAATGAAAATTTTATTCAAGCGTTTTCAAAAGATTCATCGATATCTGCGTACTGTTGAGCTGTTTGTTCAGCATTCAAAATTATTTGGTTTGATAATATGCGCAGCCCTGGCTCTGGTTGTACAGTGGGTGTGTCATTGGCTTGATTATTTGTTATATCGGGAATATGTACAACTGGATAGCTATGTATTTGTGTTTCGGATTGTGAAGACGATGTAGACCCATTTCTATTGCTAACTATTATTCGGGGCATCACAGGCTCGGAATAGGCACTAAAAGAAGAGGGCGGTCTAAACTGTTGGCCGTAAGAATAGGCGACATTAGAAGAAACTGATGGAGATGAAACAAGGTCATCATTCTGATACCCAATGCGTCTGCGTAAAAACATGCCGTTTATATCATACGTGAACATTAATCTTTCACGTTCTGGTAATTCTTGTTCGCAAGAATTTTGCAATACCGATCACAGTCATCTTCTGTAGGTTGTTGTGTAGGCTGGAAACTGTTTTTTGTAACGGCTTTATTGAGATTGCGATGGCGTCTGTAAAACATTTTTCAGCTTCTCGTAATTCCGGGGGATCCATGCGTCGGCGTTTTGTCCTCTTCTCATTGTAGTTCTCATTCCCATTCTCGCTTGTCTGTACATCGTTCTCGTCTGTCTGTACCTCGTTCTCGCCGGTCTGTACCTCGTTCTCGCCGGTCTGTACCTCGTTCTCGCCTGTTTGTTCCTCGGTCTCCTAAACAAAATTAAATGATTTTTTTTATTTTCAGATCCCAGCATGTGCAGAAGAATGGCTAGAAATTGAAAAAGGATTCGTCAATAAATTTCCACGCTGTATTGGAGCCCTTGATGGAAAACATATTGTGATGCAATGTCCAGCTAATACTTCATCCATGTACTTTAACTATAAAAAAAACGTTCAGTGTGGTACTTCTGGCATTAGTAGATAGTAACTACAATTTTATTTTCGTTGACATAGGGTGTCAGGGTAGAATAAGTGACGGTGGGGTGTTTAGAAACAGTAAACTATGGAAAAAAATTAATTCTAATGCTCTCAATTTACCACCGCCACACCCACTTCCGGGATCAAACAAGGACGTACCCTATGTTTTTTTAGCAGACGCCGCATTTGCTCTTAGCACACATGTCATGAAGCCGTTTCCTGGAAACCATGATCGTAGGACTCCGAAACGAATATATAATCAAAAATTGTCAAGTGCGCGAGTGGTGGTAGAAAACGCGTTTGGAATATTAGCGGCAAAGTTTCGAGTATTTCAAAAACCATTAGCATTATGTCCTGAAAAAGTTACACTCGTAACTATGACCTGCGTATTACTTCATAATTTCCTTAGAAAGAGTGGTAATTCCACCTTAGTATATACACCACCAGGTACCATGGACGTTTACAACGACGAAGGTTTGCTTGTAGAACCTGGCTCATAAAGAGAAGAAATTGCAAATAATTGTGCTATTCGTAATTTTCTACAAATACCACGCAGGCCTAGATTGATTTCAATCACGATAAGAGAAGAATTTAAAAAATATTTTAATGATTATATGTAAATTTGTATGAATACCTATCTATCTATAACTGTAGGATGTATTAAATAAAGTACTTACGTTAAAGCTGTCTCTGGTTGTTTTACATCTAAGTCCTTCTGATAGGAATGAATCCATCAGGTCGTATGCAAACCAAATTGGTTTATAGATGTCACTCGAACCAGCCCCAGTATGTGTGGAGTCTTTAACTTTTTTCTGTATGTTCTATAACTGGATGTCAGCGATTCCTTCTTTTTTTTAAAATGCACAATTTCAATTTGCATCAGTTCACTTATGCGTTTCCACGCATCATGGGTTTTATTTTTATTTTTTCGTAGGGGATGGTTTGAGTCCCACAATATCGGTTCTCCTTGATAAAGTTCGAGGAAGTGAAGTTCACGGTCTTTGGTCCAATCCGTACTCGCCATGATGTCCGAAAATCGATAATCACACAAACAAAACACACAACCTCTCGCTAGAAGCGCTGGCGCCGGACTGCGCGAACGCCGCGAGTGTGGATAAGTTTCGCGTTCGCGCTTCACGGACCCTTTGTCGCGGGTCCAAAAAACCGACAAAAACGGGGAACGCCGCGAACGGAGGCGAACGGGCGCGAAAACCATCCACACTAGCGTTCGCGCTGTTCGCGCCTGTTTTCGCGGCGTTCGCGGTCATGGTGTAGAGCGGGCTTTATAGCCGTAACAGACGCTCGGATATGGTACGGTGGACCAAATCCGTGCTTGCAACAGACGACCGGACCGGACAGTATAAAAAATGAGCGCACGCCCTGCTTTTCGAACGCGACTTCGAGGCGTTTCGAACGCGACTAGCCAATGGGCGGCCAGCCCCGACGGTCCCTAGTACCTGCTATCAAAATCCACTTCAATGTTAGGCGTTGATTCGTGTTGTAATAATTAAATTTACTGTCATGTCACATTTTAAAATACATGCGTGTTTGATTTTGGTAACGGTGAAACGGGCCTTACAGGCGGGATTAACTTTTGGGTGGCCACGCACGCCGTACGGCGTTTTTATTATTATCCATATTATACCCGTATTTATTCAATTATCGGCCTTGTTTCTCCATCCACTACGGTAAAAGCCTGTTACTGAAGCCTGCCATTGAATAAGCCACCGTTATATATTAATAGGTATGCCTGCATACACCTTCTACAACCAAATTTTCGAGGGATTTGAAAATTTTGCATGGAATGACTGACTAACTTCCGAAAGGTTAAGTCGATGAGTGATGTTACCCGAGCCATCGAGAGACGTTTTATCGAATCGATTTGGTCGATTTACGATATTCATATTATTTTTCGAATCTAACGACCGGCTGTAGTAGCTTTGAGACAGCTGTCTTGCCACATGTGAGCGTACACCTTACCACCCATTCACTCCCCCTTCGAAGCCACAGAATTCGAGATGCGCAAATAGCGGTTTTAGATAATTTTTCTAGGAAAGAGTTGATTAGTTTTCTGGAAAGGCCAAGATCTTTAAAGAGGTGAAATAGAGATTTAGCTGGGAGAGGCCACGAGCGCCAACTTTCACCGCGTGAAGGCAAACAGTGAAGCCGTTCCGGGTTATGGCATTTGCGAAATCGTGGTATTTTTTTAATTTGTACTCGTGGTCTTTTGGGATATTTGATTCCCATGTATAACAGCAGCGCCAGTATGTGACAGCAGCGCCAGTATGTAACTGCCAGGTTCCAATATGTAACCGCGGGGTTGGACCTGGTTATACCTAGTCGTAGAATAACCACGAACAAAAATCAAGTGCAGGAAGTATAATTTAAAGCCGAAGCCAATAAACATAAAAAAACTAACTTTCAGAAAAAATTGGACGCCACAGCTTTTTAAAGGTTAAAGCTGAAACTAAAAAAAACCAGCACTCGATACAAAAAAAAATTAAGCACAAGATTTAACAGGGTGGGTAAGTCTCACAGGTTTGTCACTGGTTTTGCCAGGAGGTAGAAACTCTTTCTTCAGCTGTAAAAAAAAAGAAATGAGAACACGTTGCTTCTTTTCAGCGTTCTTTATTCCGTTTCTCCACGGGCACAGCAAAACGAAGAAGGTGCAAGGCACACGATGCACACGATCACAGCACAGCAGTATATAAATCTTCCAAAAGTTGACAGTAGGTAGGTCCGGAATTTGAATCTCCGATTTCAAAACTGCTCCAAGAAGCAGGCCGCCACGCTACGGCAGTTGATGCCTTACAGGTGTATTATTGATAGTAAATGGTATAAAAATAGAGGTGCTCGTCGCCCGTCTGAAGCCAAGGAAAAAAAACCTGGTTAGAGAGTCGATACGCCGACATGTGCTAACCGCAAAAAATTGACAATAATCGCTTACCAGAAAAGAACTACATGAATTAAAAACTGCGCCGCGCTATACTCGTCGGCAGCGACGCCGATCCTCAGCTCTTACGCCTGCGCTTCCACACGCCAAAATCACCAAAGAATGCCATTTTTGAAAGGCGCAAGTAAGACCCCGAAAGAACAGTGATGTCACCTATTGACATTTCCGCCTGAACCAACGAGAATAGAGACGTCATTGCCGTAACCGTAGCGTTCGACACCTTCTTAAACGTCAGAAAACGGTTTTTACGACTTTTACAGTCGACTTTATAGTCAAGTTGTGACTTAATTACGACGTTACGAAAATGAAGCAGAAAACTTCGGAAAAATAGTAGAGACGCCAGTAAACGTGTGCAAATGACACCGAAACATGTAATTACATGGATCTGCACACGGAAAAGCATGAATCGCGAAAGAAATGTCATGAAAAAAGCAGTTTTTGTTACAGCCCCCCTTCCAAAAAGAAATCGGAAGAGCCAACGAACGATTTCAAATGAATCGTCCCGATTCTAGCTCCACTCTCATGGGTTAACAAAAACGCCACAACGTCTATAACAGTGTATAAGACAGAAAAAAAAACTCTTCTAAACCAAATGACCAAGCTACCTTCAATAAGGGTAAACAAGTCTACAAAAACATACAAATAAATAAACAAAATCTTCCCGTTAACTAAAGCGGAAACCCTGGTAGGTAAGTTCTGCAGAGGTCAACTGCCATTTGAAAACTCTCCACTTTCCCGTAGAGAACACAAAACTACTTCAACAACAAAACTACTGCTTACCATGGAAGCACAAAGCCCATGTAAAAGAAAAACAACAAAACCTGGTGTCCTAAACAACCGTAATAAACCACCCCTCCTACTGAAGGAACACCAACAACGTCCAATAATCAAACTAAATACTGGCTGTGGACAAAAGAAACCGATGACTATATTGTTAGACCATGACAGAACTAATACCTCCTCCGGTATTTGACAAATGTCCAATACTACCTTTCATACCATCACCTTGCATACTTCCCTCTCATGACATAAATTCAATCTACAGTGTTGCTAGACAGGTTTACTAGCAAGACTGATCTCAAACGAAATGATTTCAGTGATAGTAACCACTCGGTACTACACCTTTGTAAGGAACACATTTTTAAAGTCGATCTAGTCGAACTCATAAAGACAACTTTCCGAAGAATGTTAACGAGAGACATAAAAATTACACAAATTACTTAGACCCTTTAGGATTTAATTTGAAATCCTTAATATGCCAAGAGCCAATATTCTTTCCCTGAGCATTAACCAACTCGTATACCAGAGCCGACAGTTTCTTGACTATCCGACATTTTTCATAACGTGGGGCAAACTTTGAAATAAAATAATTCCCCGCATTGCTCAAGAAGTACGTTTTCTTGTAAACCGTATCGCCCACCTCAAACTCCGCAGGACGGTGTTTACGGTCATAATACGTTTTATTGTGAGCATGCGCATTATCAAGCTTCTTCCTCACGGTATGAAAAACGCCGGAAAGTTCGCTCAGATCTTGAGCGTAGGACAAACGACTGCCAAAAAGGACCTCAGCTTGGGACTCAGGAGATTGAGTATAAAACGAACCGTCTAAGATAGGTTCTCGACCATGAACCAAGAAGAAAGGACTGAAACCCGTAGCCTCCGAAACGGCCGAATTGATCGCCATCTGAATGGCAGAAAGGTGGAGGTCCCAAGAGCGATGGTCGTTTTTTACAGACAACGCCAACGCCGTGACAACTCCTCGATTCTGCCTCTCAGTTGGATTGACCTGAGGGCAATACTTCGGATTTAGGTAAACCTTAGGTATCCGATACTTGGACATTAGTTCGGTAAACTCCTTTCCAATAAATTGTTTTCCGTTGTCGGAAATAACATACTGAGGGACACCAAAACGCAGGAAAACCTCATGCTCCATGATACGACTCACGATTTTGCTAGTAGCCCTCTTTAAAGGGAAAAGCAAACAGTATTTACTGAAACAACAAGTAACTACTAGTATGTGAATATTCCGATCTCTCGTCATCGGATAGGGACCCAACAAATCGACGGAGACCATCTGGAAAGGGAAAGAACAAGACTTTGGATTGCCTAACTGACCCAAAGGAGAAATATTTGGGTGTTTATACTGTTGGCAAGTTTCACATTGGGAAATGAATTTGACCACATCTCCGTGCAAATTCGGCCAAAAATAGCGCATTGCTAGGCGACGATGAGTTTTAAAAACCCCAAAATGCATAGACAGATCGGACGCATGGTTATCGTGTATAAGCTTCTCTCGGAGAGGTAAGGGTACCACTAACTTCCAGTCATAAGCGCTGGTGAGCTGGTACTTTCCCTTCGTGTAGCGATACAACTCCGCGTCCTTAATCTGGTAATTAGGGTAAGCGGCAGGGTTATTAGATACCGCTTGGAACAAATCGTTGTACCAAGGATCGGCGACCACAGAAACAGATGAAACGGGCAGCAAACGCGATAACGCATCAGGAACCACATTTTCGACGCCTTTCTTATGGACGATCTCAAAGTCAAAGGCGGACAGCCGAATACCCCATCTGGCCAAACGGCCAGTTGGGTTCTTCAAACTCAAAAACCACAGAAGACTGGCATGATCCGTGAAGATTTTGACTTTGGGGCCGCCCTCTAAGTAGCCGCGAAAATGCTCGATTGCATGAATCACGCTTAGGGCCTCCCGTTCGGTAGCAGAGTATCGCGTTTCAGCGGGTAAGAGAGTCCTACTCGTGAAAGCGATGGGATGTTCTACGCCATCCACTGTCTGGGTAAGTACGCCGCCTAAACCGTACAACGATGCGTCGCAGTGTAACGCAAATGGCTTTGTATAGTCCGGACAAGCTAGTATCGGACTAGAAATTAGAGCTGACTTCAATTTTTGAAAGGCCTCTTCCGCTTCTGGTGACCACGAAAATGCGGGAGCACCTTTGCGGGTACTGGTCAAACGTGACAGAGGAGCAGCAATACAGGAGAAATTTCGGATAAACCGACGATACCAACCGGCCATCCCAAGGAAAGTTTTAACCAACTTAGGCGAACTAGGAGTCGGAAAGTCTAATATACATTGTACCTTTTCGGGATCGGTATGTAGACCATGAGAGTCTACTACATACCCTAGGTACTTAAGTTCTCGACGAAAAAATTGACACTTTTTGAAATTAATCGTTAGGTTCGCATAAACGAGACGATCTAACACTCGGTTTAACAAGGAAATATGCTCTTCGAAAGTTGAAGAGACAATAACGATATCATCCAGGTAACAAAATACTTTGTTATCGAACGACGGGTCGAACAACTGATCAGCGAGCCGTTGCATGCAGGCAGGAGAATTGCGCATGCCGAACGGACAGACTTGCATAGCAAAGAAACCACGTCCAGGAACCGTAAAACTGCACTTTTCCTGAGAGGCCGGATCTAAGGGGATTTGCCAAAAGGCGGCCGACAAGTCGATGGAAGACAAGTAGTTAGCGTCTCGTAAACTGTCCAGGATGGTAGTAATTCTCGGAAGAGGGTACGCATCCGGCTTCGTTATCGAGTTGAGCTTCCTACTATCCAGACAAAATCTTAAAGTCCCATCGGACTTCGGAACAAAAATTGTTGGGTTATTCCAACCCCCTTTGCTAGGTTTAATAACTCCTAACTCTAGCATACGATCAACTTCCTCATTTAACAATGCTAAACGAGCGGGAGACATGGGATAATACCGCTGTTTCACCGGTGGATGATTACCCGTGTCGATAACCTGGGATATTAAATTAGTTCGACCAAGACCCTTAACGTCTGTCGAAACTTTTTGAAAACCATCGATCATTTTGTTTGCTAAGGACTGCTGATTCTCAGTCAGAGAAGCGAAAGGATGCAAAACCCTCACTTCGCTGACTGAATGCCAACTAACATCACTATCCTCAAACCTAACGAACTTCACAATTTCCGGAGCCAAATCAAATTGTCGGACAAAGTCCATGCCTAATATAAGAGAAGTGCCAATATCCGGAGCCACAACCGCTCGGATCACTTGACAACGATTATTAAATTTGAAAGGCAAAGACATATAACCGATCGTCCTAACCGTACTAGAATTTGCGGTGCTTAAAGTCCAAGACGAAGTCTTGTGCAGGGTATACCCGATCTCAATTAAATATCGATGTGAGTCGGCACCCAAAATTGTGACGCTCGAACCAGTGTCAAGCAAGCCACAAACCGCAATATCACCCAACGCAACATCTAAAAATGGACGACGGTTGTCTTTTTCCTCTTCGAATAAGGCAGAGACAGAGTGAACAAACGCATTCACTCTGTCTCGGTTCTCGAGTTTTTTGAATCGGCCGAAGTAGAATTGGGAGAATTATTACCTTTTGAACAATCCGGACAAGTTGTCACGGTAAAATTAAATTTACCGCAACGGTAACAGTACTTGGAGTGCCCGTGATGTGAACCCCTCTGATGACCTTTATACGCTCCTCGAGGACCACCCGCATTATTCGGTTTGCCTCGGGAGTAACCACCTCGGTGAAAACCACCCCGATTGCTCGAACCTCTATGGGATTCTTGAGTACGAGTGGATAAAGAATCAACAGCGGACACTGTGCACTGATGAAGATGTTCCTCAAGAGGAACGTCCGTACTATTATTACTGGAACCAGAACAATCGACAGAGTGAACTGCTCTAGACGCAGAAGGCTTGGCTTTTGAAAGTGCCTGCAGGTTAGCGTTATACTCATTTATAGCCACATGCGTGAGTTCCTGCTGTTTCCCCACATGAAGCAGTTCTTGTATGGAATGAACAGGGATGTACGCGAAACATTGTTGCAGGTAAGGTTTTAAATTGGGTACTAGGATTGTCAGCTGCTCCGCCTCCGGCAAGGGCCTGGATAATTTATTAAAATAGCCCAATACTTCAGTAACAAAAAGATGAAGAGGTTCATCCGGTCTCTGAATTCGAGCGCGAGCCCGTTTCAACATATCGCGGTCGAAGGTTTGACTGCCAAAATTTTGGCGAAGTTCTTTGGCCAACTGTGGCCAATTGTCAATCCTGGAAGCAACCGTTCTATACCATGCGAGCGCGTGATGTTGAAACAACTCGCACGCCGATTTCAGCAACCGTGCATCAGAAATATTTCGTGCCAAACGATTTTCCTCAAGGCGTTCCAGGAATTCTACGACGCATGACTTTCCATCAAACACAAACCCTAAACTCAAAGGCCTTAACACCTGTTCATTAGTAAAATCATACGGCCTGCTGACAGCGACCGGATTCCTAACAAAAACCTCGGGTTCGGAAACCGAATTACCCGCATTAGGTACACTCGAAACATTTGGAACGGCTAACGGAACAAAAAGATTATTTGATGAAACCGATGTCACCCCTAAAGGATGTACCGGCACAGGCACCTCTACCTGTACAGAAGTAGACGGCAGTAAATTTGGACTAGGAGCTCTCACAATATCTGAACACTCCTCCAGCACCTTCACGATCTCTAAAATCTCCGCCTGAAGACGTTCAAACGAAGCTGTCGGTACAACCCCAGACGTTATACGCGATACTCTATAAAAAAGATGCGTTGTTTTTGTACAAACGCGTTTAAACAAAGGTCGAGTATTGTTCTCTACCAAATCCTCGACAAATTCTTGGAGACACAAGAGTCGAGTTGAACATTCGTTAAACTCTTGCTCGGGATCCAGATCCGTTGACGTGATTGAATCTGCAGGAAACTGTTTAAGCAGCGAACTAAACTGTCGGCGCATCGACTCCACAAGCGTCGGGGTAACCTCCCGAATTTTGAATTCGTAATCCAATTCTTTTTTAACTAAGTGTGAGGCAGAATAATACACAAGCACGGGGGAAGCCATCTCAACTATTTGCGTATTAAAAATATAAACAAGCAGAAAATTTAAAAGTTTAAAAAAATTTTTTTTTAAAAAAAAAAACTAAAAAATTATTCACAAAAAATAATTCACCAAAAAAATTTTTTTATTTATGGTAAAAAAAAATCAAATATAAAAAATTGTTCTGCTCAATAAAAAAACAAAAAGAAACGAAATATTTTTTTTTAAAAATAAAAAATAAATTTAGAAAATAAATAACTAGAACGATCTGACCTCAACGATTGCTGACGAGCACCTCTATTCACCTGACACCTTTAACCAATGTAGCGGAGTATTCAATCTTCGGACCTGAAATTTACAAAAAAAACAATTTAATAAACAGTCTATAACAATCTATGAACACGGCAAGCCTCTATCTTGCTGACGAGGCTATTTCCCGACAACCGTATCGGATTACAAATTAAAAAACAAAAAATTACAAAGAAAACCACTATACTGTACCTCGAGCTACTGTACAATGATACTAGATATTATGTACAATATCTTTAAAAAACTATGTGAAAAAGAAACGGCAAGTATGTATACAATAGAACTTTTTCGCGGTAACCGCTTAAAATATTAAATTCAAGTTACAAGAAATGTTACAGGTTAAACATTAAAGAAAACGTTTAAGTAAACGCAGACGTGTCTCACAAACTAAAGAAAGAATTACTACTTAGGCTAAAACCAGTTCTAAGGCTCCACGCTGGGCGACAGTATATAACAGCAGCGCCAGTATGTGAAAGCAGCGCCAGTATGTAACTGCCAGGTTCCAATATGTAACCGCGGGGTTGGACCTGGTTATACCTAGTCGTAGAATAACCACGAACAAAAATCAAGTGCAGGAAGTATAATTTAAAGCCGAAGCCAATAAACATAAAAAAAACTAACTTTCAGAAAAAATTGGACGCCACAGCTTTTTAAAGGTTAAAGCTGAAACTAAAAAAAACCAGCACTCGATACAAAAAAAAATTAAGCACAAGATTTAACAGGGTGGGTAAGTCTCACAGGTTTGTCACTGGTTTTGCCAGGAGGTAGAAACTCTTTCTTCAGCTGTAAAAAAAAAGAAATGAGAACACGTTGCTTCTTTTCAGCGTTCTTTATTCCGTTTCTCCACGGGCACAGCAAAACGAAGAAGGTGCAAGGCACACGATGCACACGATCACAGCACAGCAGTATATAAATCTTCCAAAAGTTGACAGTAGGTAGGTCCGGAATTTGAATCTCCGATTTCAAAACTGCTCCAAGAAGCAGGCCGCCACGCTACGGCAGTTGATGCCTTACAGGTGTATTATTGATAGTAAATGGTATAAAAATAGAGGTGCTCGTCGCCCGTCTGAAGCCAAGGAAAAAAAACCTGGTTAGAGAGTCGATACGCCGACATGTGCTAACCGCAAAAAATTGACAATAATCGCTTACCAGAAAAGAACTACATGAATTAAAAACTGCGCCGCGCTATACTCGTCGGCAGCGACGCCGATCCTCAGCTCTTACGCCTGCGCTTCCACACGCCAAAATCACCAAAGAATGCCATTTTTGAAAGGCGCAAGTAAGACCCCGAAAGAACAGTGATGTCACCTATTGACATTTCCGCCTGAACCAACGAGAATAGAGACGTCATTGCCGTAACCGTAGCGTTCGACACCTTCTTAAACGTCAGAAAACGGTTTTTACGACTTTTACAGTCGACTTTATAGTCAAGTTGTGACTTAATTACGACGTTACGAAAATGAAGCAGAAAACTTCGGAAAAATAGTAGAGACGCCAGTAAACGTGTGCAAATGACACCGAAACATGTAATTACATGGATCTGCACACGGAAAAGCATGAATCGCGAAAGAAATGTCATGAAAAAAGCAGTTTTTGTTACAGCCCCCCTTCCAAAAAGAAATCGGAAGAGCCAACGAACGATTTCAAATGAATCGTCCCGATTCTAGCTCCACTCTCATGGGTTAACAAAAACGCCACAACGTCTATAACAGTGTATAAGACAGAAAAAAAACTCTTCTAAACCAAATGACCAAGCTACCTTCAATAAGGGTAAACAAGTCTACAAAAACATACAAATAAATAAACAAAATCTTCCCGTTAACTAAAGCGGAAACCCTGGTAGGTAAGTTCTGCAGAGGTCAACTGCCATTTGAAAACTCTCCACTTTCCCGTAGAGAACACAAAACTACTTCAACAACAAAACTACTGCTTACCATGGAAGCACAAAGCCCATGTAAAAGAAAAACAACAAAACCTGGTGTCCTAAACAACCGTAATAAACCACCCCTCCTACTGAAGGAACACCAACAACGTCCAATAATCAAACCAAATACTGGCTGTGGACAAAAGAAACCGATGACTATATTGTTAGACCATGACAGAACTAATACCTCCTCCGGTATTTGAAAAATGTCCAATACTACCTTTCATACCATCACCTTGCATACTTCCCTCTCATGACATAAATTCAATCTACAGTGTTGCTAGACAGGTTTACTAGCAAGACTGATCTCAAACGAAATGATTTCAGTGATAGTAACCACTCGGTACTACACCTTTGTAAGGAACACATTTTTAAAGTCGATCTAGTCGAACTCATAAAGACAACTTTCCGAAGAATGTTAACGAGAGACATAAAAATTACACAAATTACTTAGACCCTTTAGGATTTAATTTGAAATCCTTAATATGCCAAGAGCCAATATTCTTTCCCTGAGCATTAACCAACTCGTATACCAGAGCCGACAGTTTCTTGACTATCCGACATTTTTCATAACGTGGGGCAAACTTTGAAATAAAATAATTCCCCGCATTGCTCAAGAAGTACGTTTTCTTGTAAACCGTATCGCCCACCTCAAACTCCGCAGGACGGTGTTTACGGTCATAATACGTTTTATTGTGAGCATGCGCATTATCAAGCTTCTTCCTCACGGTATGAAAAACGCCGGAAAGTTCGCTCAGATCTTGAGCGTAGGACAAACGACTGCCAAAAAGGACCTCAGCTTGGGACTCAGGAGATTGAGTATAAAACGAACCGTCTAAGATAGGTTCTCGACCATGAACCAAGAAGAAAGGACTGAAACCCGTAGCCTCCGAAACGGCCGAATTGATCGCCATCTGAATGGCAGAAAGGTGGAGGTCCCAAGAGCGATGGTCGTTTTTTACAGACAACGCCAACGCCGTGACAACTCCTCGATTCTGCCTCTCAGTTGGATTGACCTGAGGGCAATACTTCGGATTTAGGTAAACCTTAGGTATCCGATACTTGGACATTAGTTCGGTAAACTCCTTTCCAATAAATTGTTTTCCGTTGTCGGAAATAACATACTGAGGGACACCAAAACGCAGGAAAACCTCATGCTCCATGATACGACTCACGATTTTGCTAGTAGCCCTCTTTAAAGGGAAAAGCAAACAGTATTTACTGAAACAACAAGTAACTACTAGTATGTGAATATTCCGATCTCTCGTCATCGGATAGGGACCCAACAAATCGACGGAGACCATCTGGAAAGGGAAAGAACAAGACTTTGGATTGCCTAACTGACCCAAAGGAGAAATATTTGGGTGTTTATACTGTTGGCAAGTTTCACATTGGGAAATGAATTTGACCACATCTCCGTGCAAATTCGGCCAAAAATAGCGCATTGCTAGGCGACGATGAGTTTTAAAAACCCCAAAATGCATAGACAGATCGGACGCATGGTTATCGTGTATAAGCTTCTCTCGGAGAGGTAAGGGTACCACTAACTTCCAGTCATAAGCGCTGGTGAGCTGGTACTTTCCCTTCGTGTAGCGATACAACTCCGCGTCCTTAATCTGGTAATTAGGGTAAGCGGCAGGGTTATTAGATACCGCTTGGAACAAATCGTTGTACCAAGGATCGGCGACCACAGAAACAGATGAAACGGGCAGCAAACGCGATAACGCATCAGGAACCACATTTTCGACGCCTTTCTTATGGACGATCTCAAAGTCAAAGGCGGACAGCCGAATACCCCATCTGGCCAAACGGCCAGTTGGGTTCTTCAAACTCAAAAACCACAGAAGACTGGCATGATCCGTGAAGATTTTGACTTTGGGGCCGCCCTCTAAGTAGCCGCGAAAATGCTCGATTGCATGAATCACGCTTAGGGCCTCCCGTTCGGTAGCAGAGTATCGCGTTTCAGCGGGTAAGAGAGTCCTACTCGTGAAAGCGATGGGATGTTCTACGCCATCCACTGTCTGGGTAAGTACGCCGCCTAAACCGTACAACGATGCGTCGCAGTGTAACGCAAATGGCTTTGTATAGTCCGGACAAGCTAGTATCGGACTAGAAATTAGAGCTGACTTCAATTTTTGAAAGGCCTCTTCCGCTTCTGGTGACCACGAAAATGCGGGAGCACCTTTGCGGGTACTGGTCAAACGTGACAGAGGAGCAGCAATACAGGAGAAATTTCGGATAAACCGACGATACCAACCGGCCATCCCAAGGAAAGTTTTAACCAACTTAGGCGAACTAGGAGTCGGAAAGTCTAATATACATTGTACCTTTTCGGGATCGGTATGTAGACCATGAGAGTCTACTACATACCCTAGGTACTTAAGTTCTCGACGAAAAAATTGACACTTTTTGAAATTAATCGTTAGGTTCGCATAAACGAGACGATCTAACACTCGGTTTAACAAGGAAATATGCTCTTCGAAAGTTGAAGAGACAATAACGATATCATCCAGGTAACAAAATACTTTGTTATCGAACGACGGGTCGAACAACTGATCAGCGAGCCGTTGCATGCAGGCAGGAGAATTGCGCATGCCGAACGGACAGACTTGCATAGCAAAGAAACCACGTCCAGGAACCGTAAAACTGCACTTTTCCTGAGAGGCCGGATCTAAGGGGATTTGCCAAAAGGCGGCCGACAAGTCGATGGAAGACAAGTAGTTAGCGTCTCGTAAACTGTCCAGGATGGTAGTAATTCTCGGAAGAGGGTACGCATCCGGCTTCGTTATCGAGTTGAGCTTCCTACTATCCAGACAAAATCTTAAAGTCCCATCGGACTTCGGAACAAAAATTGTTGGGTTATTCCAACCCCCTTTGCTAGGTTTAATAACTCCTAACTCTAGCATACGATCAACTTCCTCATTTAACAATGCTAAACGAGCGGGAGACATGGGATAATACCGCTGTTTCACCGGTGGATGATTACCCGTGTCGATAACCTGGGATATTAAATTAGTTCGACCAAGACCCTTAACGTCTGTCGAAACTTTTTGAAAACCATCGATCATTTTGTTTGCTAAGGACTGCTGATTCTCAGTCAGAGAAGCGAAAGGATGCAAAACCCTCACTTCGCTGACTGAATGCCAACTAACATCACTATCCTCAAACCTAACGAACTTCACAATTTCCGGAGCCAAATCAAATTGTCGGACAAAGTCCATGCCTAATATAAGAGAAGTGCCAATATCCGGAGCCACAACCGCTCGGATCACTTGACAACGATTATTAAATTTGAAAGGCAAAGACATATAACCGATCGTCCTAACCGTACTAGAATTTGCGGTGCTTAAAGTCCAAGACGAAGTCTTGTGCAGGGTATACCCGATCTCAATTAAATATCGATGTGAGTCGGCACCCAAAATTGTGACGCTCGAACCAGTGTCAAGCAAGCCACAAACCGCAATATCACCCAACGCAACATCTAAAAATGGACGACGGTTGTCTTTTTCCTCTTCGAATAAGGCAGAGACAGAGTGAACAAACGCATTCACTCTGTCTCGGTTCTCGAGTTTTTTGAATCGGCCGAAGTAGAATTGGGAGAATTATTACCTTTTGAACAATCCGGACAAGTTGTCACGGTAAAATTAAATTTACCGCAACGGTAACAGTACTTGGAGTGCCCGTGATGTGAACCCCTCTGATGACCTTTATACGCTCCTCGAGGACCACCCGCATTATTCGGTTTGCCTCGGGAGTAACCACCTCGGTGAAAACCACCCCGATTGCTCGAACCTCTATGGGATTCTTGAGTACGAGTGGATAAAGAATCAACAGCGGACACTGTGCACTGATGAAGATGTTCCTCAAGAGGAACGTCCGTACTATTATTACTGGAACCAGAACAATCGACAGAGTGAACTGCTCTAGACGCAGAAGGCTTGGCTTTTGAAAGTGCCTGCAGGTTAGCGTTATACTCATTTATAGCCACATGCGTGAGTTCCTGCTGTTTCCCCACATGAAGCAGTTCTTGTATGGAATGAACAGGGATGTACGCGAAACATTGTTGCAGGTAAGGTTTTAAATTGGGTACTAGGATTGTCAGCTGCTCCGCCTCCGGCAAGGGCCTGGATAATTTATTAAAATAGCCCAATACTTCAGTAACAAAAAGATGAAGAGGTTCATCCGGTCTCTGAATTCGAGCGCGAGCCCGTTTCAACATATCGCGGTCGAAGGTTTGACTGCCAAAATTTTGGCGAAGTTCTTTGGCCAACTGTGGCCAATTGTCAATCCTGGAAGCAACCGTTCTATACCATGCGAGCGCGTGATGTTGAAACAACTCGCACGCCGATTTCAGCAACCGTGCATCAGAAATATTTCGTGCCAAACGATTTTCCTCAAGGCGTTCCAGGAATTCTACGACGCATGACTTTCCATCAAACACAAACCCTAAACTCAAAGGCCTTAACACCTGTTCATTAGTAAAATCATACGGCCTGCTGACAGCGACCGGATTCCTAACAAAAACCTCGGGTTCGGAAACCGAATTACCCGCATTAGGTACACTCGAAACATTTGGAACGGCTAACGGAACAAAAAGATTATTTGATGAAACCGATGTCACCCCTAAAGGATGTACCGGCACAGGCACCTCTACCTGTACAGAAGTAGACGGCAGTAAATTTGGACTAGGAGCTCTCACAATATCTGAACACTCCTCCAGCACCTTCACGATCTCTAAAATCTCCGCCTGAAGACGTTCAAACGAAGCTGTCGGTACAACCCCAGACGTTATACGCGATACTCTATAAAAAAGATGCGTTGTTTTTGTACAAACGCGTTTAAACAAAGGTCGAGTATTGTTCTCTACCAAATCCTCGACAAATTCTTGGAGACACAAGAGTCGAGTTGAACATTCGTTAAACTCTTGCTCGGGATCCAGATCCGTTGACGTGATTGAATCTGCAGGAAACTGTTTAAGCAGCGAACTAAACTGTCGGCGCATCGACTCCACAAGCGTCGGGGTAACCTCCCGAATTTTGAATTCGTAATCCAATTCTTTTTTAACTAAGTGTGAGGCAGAATAATACACAAGCACGGGGGAAGCCATCTCAACTATTTGCGTATTAAAAATATAAACAAGCAGAAAATTTAAAAGTTTAAAAAAATTTTTTTTTAAAAAAAAAAACTAAAAAATTATTCACAAAAAATAATTCACCAAAAAAATTTTTTTATTTATGGTAAAAAAAAATCAAATATAAAAAATTGTTCTGCTCAATAAAAAAACAAAAAAAAACGAAATATTTTTTTTTTAAAATAAAAAATAAATTTAGAAAATAAATAACTAGAACGATCTGACCTCAACGATTGCTGACGAGCACCTCTATTCACCTGACACCTTTAACCAATGTAGCGGAGTATTCAATCTTCGGACCTGAAATTTACAAAAAAAACAATTTAATAAACAGTCTATAACAATCTATGAACACGGCAAGCCTCTATCTTGCTGACGAGGCTATTTCCCGACAACCGTATCGGATTACAAATTAAAAAACAAAAAATTACAAAGAAAACCACTATACTGTACCTCGAGCTACTGTACAATGATACTAGATATTATGTACAATATCTTTAAAAAACTATGTGAAAAAGAAACGGCAAGTATGTATACAATAGAACTTTTTCGCGGTAACCGCTTAAAATATTAAATTCAAGTTACAAGAAATGTTACAGGTTAAACATTAAAGAAAACGTTTAAGTAAACGCAGACGTGTCTCACAAACTAAAGAAAGAATTACTACTTAGGCTAAAACCAGTTCTAAGGCTCCACGCTGGGCGACAGTATATAACAGCAGCGCCAGTATGTGAAAGCATCGCCAGTATGTAACTGCCAGGTTCCAATATGTAACCGCGGGGTTGGACCTGGTTATACCTAGTCGTAGAATAACCACGAACAAAAATCAAGTGCAGGAAGTATAATTTAAAGCCGAAGCCAATAAACATAAAAAAAACTAACTTTCAGAAAAAATTGGACGCCACAGCTTTTTAAAGGTTAAAGCTGAAACTAAAAAAAACCAGCACTCGATACAAAAAAAAATTAAGCACAAGATTTAACAGGGTGGGTAAGTCTCACAGGTTTGTCACTGGTTTTGCCAGGAGGTAGAAACTCTTTCTTCAGCTGTAAAAAAAAAGAAATGAGAACACGTTGCTTCTTTTCAGCGTTCTTTATTCCGTTTCTCCACGGGCACAGCAAAACGAAGAAGGTGCAAGGCACACGATGCACACGATCACAGCACAGCAGTATATAAATCTTCCAAAAGTTGACAGTAGGTAGGTCCGGAATTTGAATCTCCGATTTCAAAACTGCTCCAAGAAGCAGGCCGCCACGCTACGGCAGTTGATGCCTTACAGGTGTATTATTGATAGTAAATGGTATAAAAATAGAGGTGCTCGTCGCCCGTCTGAAGCCAAGGAAAAAAAACCTGGTTAGAGAGTCGATACGCCGACATGTGCTAACCGCAAAAAATTGACAATAATCGCTTACCAGAAAAGAACTACATGAATTAAAAACTGCGCCGCGCTATACTCGTCGGCAGCGACGCCGATCCTCAGCTCTTACGCCTGCGCTTCCACACGCCAAAATCACCAAAGAATGCCATTTTTGAAAGGCGCAAGTAAGACCCCGAAAGAACAGTGATGTCACCTATTGACATTTCCGCCTGAACCAACGAGAATAGAGACGTCATTGCCGTAACCGTAGCGTTCGACACCTTCTTAAACGTCAGAAAACGGTTTTTACGACTTTTACAGTCGACTTTATAGTCAAGTTGTGACTTAATTACGACGTTACGAAAATGAAGCAGAAAACTTCGGAAAAATAGTAGAGACGCCAGTAAACGTGTGCAAATGACACCGAAACATGTAATTACATGGATCTGCACACGGAAAAGCATGAATCGCGAAAGAAATGTCATGAAAAAAGCAGTTTTTGTTACACATGGAACAGTTAATTCTACAATAAGGGCCACCTTCCGAGATAGAGAGTAAAGAGTTATATCTGGACGGAGGGCTGTACATCCGAGACTTTCAGGGAATTTATACTGCTTAGAGACCGAATCGACCTCCAGAATCCAATCTGATGATTTCTCAATTATTGAGAAAGGTTTTGTATTGAAATGTCTTTTGCCTTTAGAGCCATCCCGCACAAACTGTATTGCTGGGGGTTTGGAGGATACTGTCAAACCCTTGTTCACACGAGCCACTGAGAGGCTAATTACCTCGCGAATAACAGCGAGAACTTTGTCATGGTGGTAAGTGTACCGTCCTTGATCTAAGGCCAGCTAGAATATGTCTACCTGTGCAAGGGGTATTGCTACAAAGGGGACAAGAACTATCCTCGGCATAGCTCCAATGAGCGAGGTTACTAGGGTCTGGAAGTGTATGCTGAAAGGCATTCAAATAAAAATTTCAGCATCTCTGGCGTCCAGTCATAGAGCATTACCTTCCAGTGCATTGGAGGCGGAATGCAAGTACCCAATTGTTGTCTAATCATTCTGGCATTGAAGGCCAATAGCATGAGCCATACGGTTGCTGTCGTAATCTCCCAGCAAGAGAGACTTCTTCAAGTCCACGTCGCTCACGGTTGTACTGCTAATGATGTATATAACTATAAAATATATAAATCATTGAATTTCATAGCGTTGAAATGTCAACAGTGCTAAAATCTGTTTAACAATACACAATGTCATTTAAAATATACTGTCGTTGGATGTACATTCGATTAATCGGCACTGACGACAAAGTCAGGTATCGTATAGCGGCTCTAGTTTTACACAAGGCAATTTGATTTTCTGTCTCGTGCGGAAATTTCGGCGAGCTTGTATTGTATATGTGAACGCATTTTTGAGCTTTGGTCGAGGGACCAAGAAAGATGAATTTACCAGTACGTAGTTTTACTTACTATTCCGCGTAAAATTTGGCTTTCAATAACTTATGACAATAAAATGATATGCTTTGAAATATGTGTTTTTTATCATTTTTTCCGAGCCATTCTGGCAAGGGGGCATTTTTGTATTTTTTGTTAATATGCAGAATGATAGTAGAGAAGACAAGAATTAGAGTAAAAGAGGTTTCGAATCGGGATGTATCAGGACAAGCAGACATATTTTTTTATGCATAAAGTATAAGCTTTAGAAAAAATAACCAATAACTCGATTATTGTTAATAATAATAAGGTCTATCCATCGCCATAAAGAAAACAGTGAAAAAACAAAATTGATTACAAATTCCGCTAAAGTGCCGTTTCGACCCACCTGTGCGATATCTGCGCTCTATAGCGTATGTATACCTAAAGCCGCTGCTCATATACGGTCATTGTGCGAGCGAGAAAGAATGTTTTTTCTCTTCTATTTTTCTTGTGATGTAACAGGCCAATAATAAATACGATAGATAGCACTAGTCATTGAATGATAATACAATAATAATTGCTTGCATTATTGGGTTCTTACAATCAATCAGTTCTTTATTAAACAATATTAATTATCAATGTTATTACAGATGGCCAAATAAATTACTTTTATTTTCGACGGCAATACTACTAACGCCATCTCCAATAGAATGCGATAGATGGCAATAATCCTAGAAAGATAATATTATAATTGTTGCTTGAATTATTGGGTCCTTACTAACAATCAATCCTTTATATAAAAAAAATAAATATCAATGTTATTATAGATGGCTAAATAAATTCATTTTAAACTCGACGTCAGCGCTACATAGTGCTACCAAATCCGCCTGGATGTCGATGTCGAAAATGTATTGCCAAATGCTTGTATGAAGTGAAACAATCTATTACCTCTATAATCAATAGCATAACCATTGATTATATGACATAAGATTGCTCAATACCATGCTACGCTTCGGCATTTGGGATGGCAGTCATAGTTCCAAGCATTAATTAATTATCTTTTATGTTCAGTAGCCCAATAGATGGGGTTCTAAACATGCAGTTACGGTATCCTATTTCAAAATAAAATATTAATATAATAATACCAAACGTTTTTTTAATCATAGGTGTTATTATTTTATTATTATTTACACAAATATGTCAATTTAATAATTTGGTATATAGGTTTTGAAACGCGTAATGATTAGAAGAGCACGAGGTAAGGAGAGTGGGTGGGTAATAAGAGCAAACATACATACATACATACATACATACATACATGCATACATACATGCATGCATCCATACATACATACATACATACATACAAACATACATACATACATACATACAAACATACATGCATACTGACATACGTACACATATACATACATACTGACATACATGGTTACTCCAATACATACATACATACATACATACATACACTCATGCATGCATGCATGAACGCACACACGCACGCGCGCGCGCACATAAACGAACTCCTCTATATGAACAATTACAAAATTGTAAGGTTTCCGCGGTCGATTCCCATAATTATAGTAGACCTGAATCTCGAGGGGGTTTAACCAATCGGGGTGGTTTTAATAGGGGTGGTTTCTCCCGAGGTAACTTGAATAATGCTGGTTATTCTCGAGGAGCCCCCAGTGGCTCAAGTGATTTTCGTAGGGGGTTCCATTACGGTTACTCAACGTACTATTACCGTTGTGGTAAATTTAACTTTACTGTAACTACTTGTCCTGATTGTTCTAAGGTTAATCAATCGTCTAAATCCCAGCCTTCCGAGTCACAAAACTCGCAAGACGAGACAGAGTAAGGGCGTTGTACACTCTGTATCAACATTATTCAAAAATGAAAAGGATAACCGTCGTCCGTTTTTAGATGTTGCGTGGGTGATATAGCGGTTTGTGGTCTTCTCGACACTGGTTCGAGCGTCACAATATTGGGTGTCGACTCACATAAATATTTGGTGGAGATCGGTTATACTCTACATAAAACTCCATCGATGACTTTGAGTACTGCGAATTCTAGTACGGTT
Source organism: Micropterix aruncella (assembly GCA_944548615.1). Classification (NCBI taxonomy): domain Eukaryota; kingdom Metazoa; phylum Arthropoda; class Insecta; order Lepidoptera; family Micropterigidae; genus Micropterix; species Micropterix aruncella. Next base: position 77,386,204 of record OX155980.1, on the reverse strand, counting down.
AGGGGGATTGGTTATATTTCTTTATTGATGTATATAGCGCAAAAAAATGTAGCATCTAATACGATGGATCTTAAGGTTTATGCTGGTGTTCCTTTCTTCAACTTAAATGAAGCAGTTCTAGCTTTTTCGATGCTTATTTTAAACTTCTTGCTTGTGTCCCAATTGCTGTTGTAAAATATTGCAGTTATTAATTGAGGTGCCACCCCCCCTTCCCTAAGAGTCGCAAGAAACTTCACGGAAACACTCCGGCCCTGACGGGCTTTCATAAAAAAGTATAGAAAATGGAAAATCGACCCGAAAATAACCCGAAATCGCTGCTGAAGACAAGGCGACTGAAGCACTAAGTAAAAAATTTGAAATTAAAGACTGGCGAGCAACTTTATTAACAAATGAACGCGACAGCTTCACTAATGCACGTGCTGATCCATCGTCACCGCTGAATCGTTACAAAAAAATGTGTAATATAAAAACTTACCTTTAAAATGTTACTCTAATATAAGTATACAAAATTGCAAGAATACGTATATATACTCGTAAGTCGAAAAATAGCTAAGAAGCAGACTCACGCAATAATCACGCCACTATGAATTACCAACTGACTAACAGTCTTTTGCGAAGAAGTTATCTCGCCTCTTTTCTGCAGTTCAGCTACCGACAACCAGTACCAAGTATATTATAAGTCACCTCGTTTTACGGAAAAGTAATTTAGTTTTACTGTTGTTTTCATTGATCATGGTTCAAAGTTTTGTCTCAAATTAAGATTATTAATAACATTCACAGAAATTGTTGTTTATTATACATTAATCATTTTAAAATGATCAAAAGATGTATTTTAAAATGATCAAAAGATGTATTTTAAAACTTAAGGTATCATGATACCTGTAGATTTCTAAAATGTTTTATTTCCAAAATAAATCATTTAAACTTAAAAAGAAGTTGTCAATTCCTTTTTTGTCCTGTGTTTTAGGAGGCTACAGCAAAACAGAATTACTCTTGCTTAATAAGGATAAAATTAAAAATACATTTTTATTTAATATTTTACACAATAGCTTTGTTACATGAAAAAAAAACATGCAAAAAAAATATACAACATTTTAACTAACCTTAATGAAATCTCACTATGCTGTTTAACCTTTTGTGGTTCTATCCTAATTTTACATTAATATTTACATCTTACAAAAAACAATCCATTTAACAACATATCTACACATTAGAAGATCGAGTGGTAACAGATTGACTATAAAGCCGATCCCAAAACAATTTTGTTATAAATAATGGTAGTCCGTTATTACGTATATAATCAGGATATTTAAAAAAACACAAATATTTTTTATATTACCGTGATTTAGGATAATGGTTATTCAAAACAGAACATTTAAAACAATTGCCATGCAACTTTCTTGTTTGGAATATAAACGAAAATTAGTGTTTTCTTTAGTGCTAAAAGTAATAAAAAATAGCTCTTTTAAAACTCATAATTACACATTTGCAATGTTGGTACTCTGTTTATTTTCGTTTCAAAATTGAGGATTATTTATTAAAAGTGATAGATCAGGTTTATTTTCAAAAATTAGATTCTAATGGTTTCATGTCTTTCTCTCGGAGCCGGAGTCAGGAAAAAAAATATCAAGAAAACAATACAAAAACCTTTTTCTAGCAGTAACAAAATGTGAGTTTTTTAAAAGTGATAGATCATTCATAGATAATCTTTGATTCTGTGTTGTGATTTTTTTTAAGGCGACTACCTCTCTCAAATAGTGATAAACTGACATTTTGCGATCAAATTTATGGGCCTCCCGCATGCATTTAACTATTATAAAAAATATGAATCTTGTAGCAAATTTCGTAATATTTTGTTCTACGATGCAGAATTTCATTATTTTGATTTAATTCCTAATCAAAATAAATAAAATCTGAAGTCATCACTTTTTTGTAAATTACATTTTTTCTCGGCATCTACAAAGTCAAACAACTTGAAACTATATTGGTAACATGTACCAAGCAAATGCTTAAAATTTAACATAATATTTTGCATTTCTTAAAAAAAACCATTATAATCTTTCAAAAAACCAAAAAAAATATTATTTGTCGTGCGGTATTTCAGCAAAACTGTACGACTGCGCAAGCAATTATAGGCTTTAGGTCTACGGCCACCCGCTGGTGATTCGCTTGGCAGAGTCAGTCCGTCCGCGGTTGCATGCCCGAACGGTATTGCTTTGGGCCTGCGTCGCTCGTTTTTACATTTCCATAGCGATCTATCGGACACAAATATTGTGCTAAAAAGTGCCAACTTAGTTAATCACTCAACATGGGGAGGAAATATCCATTATCATCCAAGAACGCTTTTAAAAAAAATATAAAACGGCTGACAGAACTGAAAAGGTAGGTTTCATAGACGAAAATTTCAATAATTACAATCGATTGGCTATCGAGCGGTAGCCATGTTGCGAGCGGCCAGGGACTCTAAATTGGCGGCCCGACATGAAACGATCAATGACATTTTTACTTCAGTGCTATAAAAACTTGTTTTTTTAATATATTTTTAGGGAAAGGAGGGCTCAAATGTTTGACCGTCCACCAATTACCTATAATGATACACTGGTACATCAACATGCAACGGTGACTGAATAACCTTAGGATTTGGATTACCTTTACCTTCGTGCTTATTCTATCTTCCGTATAGCAAATGCATAAAATGTAGGTCCTTGATCTACACATTAATTAAATCCAGTTTAGGTTTGTACACTTGACTGCTTACATTTTTCCTGATGAATAATACTTAGTTTCCCCTCTAGAAATTAAAACATGAAGTACGTAGGTATTACAAAAGGGTGTATTTATGTATATAGGATTAAATTAACCGCAAAGTACCGATCTAAATGTAATCTCACCTTAATAATTTTGTAGGTATTTGACTTTGTCAATAGATGTCCGTTTGCGTAAATGATAGTTTTCGTTATGGCTTTTGACGTGGTCACCCAAATAGTATACACACAAAAAAAAAAAATAACGATGTTTGAAAAAATAGTATACACGCCTGTTTGAAATACCCCCCCTCCCCCTTTCCATATATGTATGTTCAGCGACTTTTAATAGTTTCGGCGTTGTTTATTATTCAAATTGTCTAATTTTCACTATTTTTACATAATTACCATTTTTTTCGTATGGTGTACTAGTAATATTATAGAGGAAATGATTTTTGTCACCTTTAATTTATAGAGAAACGATACCAAACTCGACGTAGATAATAATGAGCAAACCCGAATGTAACACAGAAAATCTTCTAACCCCTCCATGCCATTTACTTGCTACGTACGTTTCGATAGCAGCCCATAGCATAAAATATTTGTCTGACTTCAAACTGCTGGGGATCAAATTATTTTCTAACCCTAGGCGTTTTTTCTATAAACATGTTTTATTAGATATCATACGTAGATACATATACATTCACGCATAAATCGATATCGACCCCATTGCAAATTTTGGCCATGAATTTTTTAAAATTAGGTAGGTACATATATATTGTTTTCAGTCCTCTGGTATGGCAGATCTCGAGATCACGGGTATGGATAAGATATTGAAGGATGACTACAATATAGAGGTAAGTCTTTAACGTTAGTTTGATTGACTTAATATCAGAAGAAGTTTTCTTCTTAGAAGCATTTCAATTATTATAATTTATTAAACATTTTCCGCAGGTGGGTAATAATAATACGAGTACGAAGACCCCCGAGAAAGTGGAAGGAAGGCGAATTATTGACTTCAATTATTTATTTAACGAGTTAAAAATTATAAGCAACCATGGTCCATTCGCGTGTAACTTGAGTAGCCTAGAAGTTGTTTCCGAAAAGCGAACAGGTTTAAAATCTAAATTTCACTTTAAATGCAATATGTGCCGAAAAAGTTTTATTATTCATTCAGAGCCGGAAAACGTTCACTTTGATTTAAATTCAAATTCAAATTATTTATTGAGTTAAAATTATGGGTACATTCAATATACAAAAGTCTTAACCTAACTAGGCTGCCGCCTGTTCCAAGGTAGACAATTTATTTTAGTTATCCTAAGAAATCTATAATATTATATTTATATAAATAATCAAAATCATACTTATTGTAACAGAAATATCTTAATTACCTAATAAAAATTCGTAAGAAAATGTCATGAAAATTGTCAATATTATTTTATTTTAAAACATGATAAAAATTAATATATATTTATATATTGTAACAAAAATCCAAATTTGCGTGGCATGTTATGTTTCAAAAACATGTTGCACGCATGGCAACATGATTCGCTTGTATTTCTAGTGTTTTTTTTGTATTGGTCTTACTCAGTTTTTGAGTTGTTTTCGGAATCAGGGTTCAAAATCGCAAAACATCTTGCTAATTGCTAAAAGCTTTGACAGTTGGATCTGTCATAATAGAGAATGGCCGTATTGCACAGCCCAATAAAAAATGACCCTTCTGGTGTTCTTGCCATGACAAAAAAACAAGAGATTTACTTTAAAAAAATCGAGTTCAAAAAGAATTTTAGTAAATGTAATAAATATTACCTAAAATATCACTATTTTAGTGAACATGAGTAGCTATAATTTTTTTTTTAAATCTCCTAAAGTTGGTATAACTGCAGGCAGTCCAGTCTGTCCAAACTAGCCACACTTCATTGGGGGCATCATTCTTTCCAAGATGGCGCGAGGAAGAGTACTTCTAACTCGCGCCGGGCGACAAAAAACCCGTTAAAAGCCGGGTGATCCGCGAGTTGGGTGCACCAGTAGTGCGGCGTTTTTAAAGTTATGTGAACAAGGTCTCATTTTTCGGTAAGCGTTTAATTCTTTTCGGGATTCAATTAGATAAACGAGTTTTGTAGTAATGGTGTGTTTCTCTTTTCGTCACAGCGGGTTTTTGGCTGTGCCGCCTTTTTTTACTTTCCAATTTAATTTCTACAATAAATCGGCCCACCGCGCCTTGATATTTTTCTCGCCTGGATGTCCGTTTGAACGGAAAAACTTATCAATTCACATTTCTGAAGTCTACCACATGTATGGAGAGGAGATAGGAAGAACTACCTGCAAAATAAAAGGATCTTGCTTTATAACTTTACATTGTAGTTTTATTTTAAAATTGCGAAGGTTTATTCTCTGTCTTGCCAAATTTAGTGACAAAGTAAATTCTTTCCCCGACCCTGTGGTTGTTTTTTTTAATTTTCGATCATAACCTAACCTATAGTATTTTTTTTCTTTTTCGCGTTTTAAATAAACGCGATGGCGCTCTTGTTTCTTTTTGGTATAACGCGATTGGATTACTAATCGTACGTTATAAATTGGCGCCCAACGTGGGGCCTATAAACTAAATTTTGGCAGGTAGAAATATCTCTTCGCAATTTTAAAATACTCGTTTTTGCGGTGATAGTGGTAGTCTTTTTCAGATATTGGTATTTTTGTGTTATTTTTCTCAGTTTTGTATGAGAATTATTACTGTAGCCACATTTTGGTATTTTTTTCAAATTGCGGTTTTTTTTTTGACAGATGTTACGGGTTTTGCAAATAATTTCGCGTTTTTGCTTTGTTAACTATTTCTGCGGTTCGCCGCGAAAGAATGTTAAGTTCGCCGCAATATTTTAAGTAATATACTGTAATTTTTATTAAATCCGGCGAGAAACATTGTATAGATTAATATTTTGTGTAATAAGCGGTTTGTATTTTTCTGCGGTTCGCCGCGAATGAACGATAAGTTCGCCGTATCTTATACTATTCTGTTGCCGTTTCTTAAACGTTTATTGACTAATTTTTGTAATATTTTCAGGTTCAAATTGGATATCCAGGTGGGCGTTTTATCGGTTGCCGAAATTGGGAAGAAAAAGGTGGCACAGGAAAAACTGAGTGAGCTTGTTCCATTACTTTAATTTTTTAGAATAACATTTTTTTATTGGGATTTTTAGTTTTTTTCTTTTGGGTTTTATATTTTTGTGGTGGAGATTTAAAAAAAAAATATTATTAAAAAAAATATCATGGCTTCTCATATTTTAAACTATTATGCCGCAGCGCATTTAGTAAGAACTGAATTAGATTACGAATTTCAAATTCGAGGCGTCGCAACCACGGTGGTTGAATCTATGCGGCGACAATTCATGGGCTTGTTGGATGATTTTCCGCCACAGTCAATCGAGACTACCGACTTAGACCCGGACCAGGAGTACAATGAGTGCTCCATTCGACTATCTGTTCTCCAGGAGCTAGTCGAACAGTTTTTGGAGGATAAGACCAGGCTTTTGTACAAACGAGTTTGTACAAAAGCTACTCATTTGTTTTATAGAGTGTCCAGGATTGTCTACGCACAGACGGAACGTCGGAATCCGCTGGAGTCGTTGAAAGGGGAAATCGCGGAGGTGATTAAGATTTTGGAAGAATGTTCGGAGATTGTACGGGGCCCCAGTCCTTGTTTACTGAGACCTAGGGCAGAGTCAAGGGAAAATACGGTCCCAGAGAGTTCCTTAGGTACGCAAGGGCCCTCCGTCAGTCATTTGTTTGTTCCGGTGGTTGAGCCAGTAGTTTTGCCGGTTCCTTCAACTTCTAGCAACGAGTTCCCTCGATCCCGACCTGATTCAGTGTTGGTTGATGTACCTTCTCCTGCGGTTACTTTTGATCCTTATCCAAAAAAAGAGCAATTTGTTAGGAAAACGGTTCCGGTTAGCAGAGATTTCGACGTGTCGTTTGAGCGAGTTTTGAAGCCTTTGTGCTTAGGTTTCGTGTACGACGGGAAGACTTGTGTCGTTGAATTTTTGGAACGACTTGAAGAGAATAGGTTGGCGCGAAACATTTCTGACGCGCGTTTATTAAAATCTGCCTGGTAGCTTTTCACAAATCATGCGCTCGTATGGTATCGCACCCGGGTTTCACATATTGAGAGCTGGTCTCAGCTCGCAAGTGAATTGCGGAATAATTTTGGTAGTGCGAACTACGACCGCGACTTGTTGAGGCAGGTACGTGCCAGGTTTCAGAGGCCGGATGAGCCGCTCCACATTTTCGTCACCACAGTGTTGAGCTATTTTCAAAAATTGTCGCGACCACGTTCAGAGGTCGAACAGCTGGAGATAATCTGCTCAAATTTGAGGCCGTACCTGCAACAACAGTTCGCGTTAGTGACCATCCACTCCATTGATGAGCTTCTCCACCTAGGTAAGCGTTTGGAAAACGCTCAGTTGTCAATAGACGAGTATAATCAAAACCTACAGGTTTTTAATAAATCCAAAGCGTCGTCGTCCAAGACGGTACACGCTATCGATCACTCCACCGTTGACATTGCTGATAGAGATTCTTCATTTGTTCAGCAGTTCCAAAATTGCGCGGTTTCTGCGGTAGATTTAAATAATTCTAATAACCAACCCCGGGATGTAAGTCACCCTCGGGGTGGTTCAAATAGAAGTGGTTTCTCCCGAGGCAACACGACTGACGTCGGCGGTCCTCGCGGAGGCCCTGGAGCTTCGCGTGGTGCTCGTGGTGGTACTCACCACGGGCACTCTAAATATTGTTACCGTTGTGGGAAGTTTAATTTTACTGTGTCTACTTGCCCGGATTGTTCAAAGGAGAGAAAGCCAGTTCAACCTAAACAGAATGTTTCAAAAAACTTGTCCAACGAGACCGAATAAGGGCATTCGTTGATTCGGTCTCGTTGTTATTTAAAAACGAGAAGGATAACCGTCGTCCGTTTCTAGATGTTTCGTTAGGCGACATAGCTGTGTGTGGTCTACTCGACACGGGTTCGAGCTTGACAATTTTGGGTGCCGATTCACATAAGTATTTAATTGATATCGGTTATACTCTTCATAAAGCGCCTTCTTTGACGCTCAGCACAGCTAATTCAAGTACAGTGCGGACGATTGGCTATATTTCTTTGCCCTTTAAATTCAATAATCGCTGTCAGGTGATCCGAGCTGTGGTAGCTCCGGATATAGGAACTTCTCTGTATGGATTTTGTCCGAGAATTTGATTTGGTACCTGAAATTCTAAAATATGTTCGTTTGGAGTCTAGTGATGTCAGTTGGCACTCCGTCAACGAAGTGAGGGCCTTGCATCCTTTCGCTTCCCTGACGGAGAATCAACAGTCGTTGGCTAACAAGATGATTAAAAGTTTTGAGAAAATTTCTACGGAAGTCAAAGGTCTAGGTCGGACAAATTTAATAACTCAGGTTATCGACACTGGTGATCATCCACCAGTGAAGCAGCGGTATTACCCTTTGTCTCCCGCTCGTCTACAACTGTTAAACGAAGAAGTGGATCGTATGCTCGAGTTAGGCGTTGTGAAACCTAGCAAGGGGGCTTGGAATAATCCAACTATTTTTGTTCCCAAGTCGGATGGGACTTTGCGGTTCTGTCTTGATAGTAGGAAGCTCAATTCTATTACGAAGCCGGATGCGTATCCTCTCCCGAGAATAACTACCATCCTGGACAGTTTGCGAGACGCTAACTATTTATCTTCCATCGACTTATCGGCTGCCTTTTGGCAAATTCCCTTGGATCCTGAATCACAAGAGAAGTGTAGTTTTACGGTTCCTGGACGTGGTTTCTTTGCGATGCAAGTCTGTCCGTTCGGGGTTCGCAACTCGCCGTCGTGCATGCAGCGCTTGGCTGATCAATTGTTTGACCCTTCGTTTGATAATAAGGTGTTTTGCTACTTAGACGACATTGTAATTGTCTCGTCGACCTTTGAGGAACATATTTCTCTCTTAAACAGAGTCCTAGATCGTCTCATTTATGCGAATCTCTCCATAAATTTTAAAAAATGCCAGTTTTTCCGGCAAGAATTAAAGTACCTGGGGTATGTTGTAGATTCCCATGGCCTACATACAGATCCCGAAAAGGTAAAATGTATCTTAGACTTTCCCACTCCTAATTCACCTAAACTGGTTAAGAGTTTCCTTGGAATGGCCGGTTGGTACCGGCGTTTCATTCGTAATTTTTCCAGTATTGCTGCACCTCTTTCCCGGTTGACTAGTACCCGCAAAGGCGCTCACGCGTTTGCATGGACACCGGAGGCGGAAGAAGCCTTTCAAAAATTGAAATCCGCCTTAATTTCAAGTCCGATCTTAGCTTGTCCTGACTATTCAAAGCCATTTGCTTTACATTGCGACGCATCGTTGTACGGTTTAGGTGGTGTACTTACCCAGACAGTGGAGGGCGTAGAACACCCAATCGCTTTCACGAGTAGGACTCTCCTACCTGCTGAGACTCGTTACTCGGCTACTGAACGTGAAGCCCTAAGCGTGATCCATGCTGTCGAGCATTTTCGAGGCTACTTTGAGGGCGGTCCCAAGGTCAAAATCTACACTGATCATGCCAGTTTGCGTTGGTTTTTATCGCTTAAAAACCCAACGGGACGTTTGGCTAGGTGGGGAATCCGTTTATCGGTATTTGATTTTGAGATCATCCACAAGAAGGGTGTCGAAAATGTCGTCCCAGACGCGTTATCTCGCCTACTTCCTGTAGCAGCTGTCTCGGTTGTCGCTGATCCCTGGTACAACGATTTGGTTAATGCGGTATCCGGCAATCCTGCCGCGTATCCCAATTACCAGATCAAAGGCAGTGAGTTGTATCGTTACTCGAGGAGCAAGTACCAACTTACCAGTTGTTACGACTGGAAGTTGGTTGTGCCATTACCTTTCCGAGAAAAGCTCATACAAGAAAACCATGCCTCTGATTTGGCAATTCATTTTGGGGTCTTTAAAACCCATCGTCGTCTTTGTTTGCGCTATTTTTGGCCAAATTTACATGGAGACGTGGTTAAATTCGTCTCTAAGTGCGATACGTGTCAGCAATACAAACATCCGAACGTGTCTCCGTTGGGTCATTTTGGTAATCCAAAGTCGTGTGCCTTTCCTTTTCAGATGATCTCCGTCGATCTTTTGGGTCCCTACCCGATGACGAGAGATCGAAATATACATATTCTAGTAGTCACGTGTTGTTTTAGCAAATATTGCTTATTATTCCCTTTAAAACGTGCTACTAGTAAAATCGTTAGCCACATTATGGAGCATAAGGTCTTTCTGCAATTTGGTGTTCCGCAGTATGTCATTTCGGACAATGGGAAACAATTTATTGGTAAGGAGTTCACTGGTCTAATGACCAAGTACCGAATTTCCAAGGTATACTTGAACCCGAAATATTGCCCTCAGGTCAATCCAACTGAGAGGCAGAATCGTGGGGTTGTCACGGCGTTGGCGTTGTCAGTTAAAGACGACCATCGCTCTTGGGACCTCCACCTTTCTGCCATTCAGATGGCGATCAATTCGGCTGTTTCGGAAGCCACGGGTTTCAGCCCTTTTTTCCTTGTCCATGGTCGAGAACCGATTTTAGATGGTTCTTTTTATACGCAATCCCCGGAATCCCAAGCCGAAGTCATATTCGGTAGCAGAATGTCCTACGCTCAGGATTTGAGTGAACTTCCTGGCGTTTTCCATACCGTGCGGAAGAAATTACTTCAATCGCATGCTCACAATAAGGTATATTATGACCGCAAACACCTCCCGGCTGAATTTTCCGTTGGGGATACGGTTTATAAAAAGACTTATTTTCTGAGCAATGCGGGAAATTACTTCATTTCAAAGTTTGCCCCGCGGTATGAAAAATGTCAGATAGTGAAGAAACACTCTCCTTTGGTGTATGAACTGCTTAATGCAGAAGGCAAGAATATAGGCACATGGCATATAAAGGATTTTAAACTAAATCCCAAGGACTCCGTTTGATGTTGTTTTTTTTCTTGGTTTTTTCCTCGTTAACATACGTATAAAAACTGTTTCATCTTAGTCGAACGTCTTCGATTTCACTCTCTTAATAATTGTCATGTAAAAGGTGTGGTACCGGGTGGTTACCATTACTGATATCATTTTGTCTGTGTCCGTCGTGCTAGCAAACCTGTCTAGCACTACCGGGGTTTGAATGTCGCATGAAAGGGAAGTATGCTAGAGCTCGGTATGAAAGGTAATACTTGACATTCAACATTTTCCTACTAGGCATTGGCTACTGTCGAGTCACAACAATTTTGCTCATTTGTTTGTTTTTTTTTTAGTGTCCACCATAAGTTTACTTAGTTTTGCTTTATGGTTTGGAGGTCGTCAGGTTTTCCTTCGACAAGTTGTGCGGTCCTGTTATAAGGCCACTAGGACTTTTGTCCGTTTTTTTTTAATGTTTATCAGGCTGACCTGGTAGCCCTTTGGGGTTGGTAAGTTATTTGGAGTTGTTTGGTGTTTATTGTAACTCTCTACACTTATGTGGAATGATTTATATTAGCAGTTGACCTCTGCAGTACCCTGCCGAATGGATATTTTTCTTTAGTTAACGAGGAGAAGTAGGAGTATCTTGTTCTTTATTTTCTTTTCTTTTTTTTATGGTTTACCATTTGATGAGTATTAGATAGTTCACGTGTTTTTTTTGTTATCTGTTTAGATTTTTGTTAGTGCCCTATTGATCACGTGCGAATCGGGACGACTCGAGGAAATCGTTAGTGTCCTGCCGATTTCTTTTTGGGGGAGAGGCTGTAACAAAAATCCAAATTTGCGTGGCATGTTATGTTTCAAAAACATGTTGCACGCATGGCAACATGATTCGCTTGTATTTCTAGTGTTTTTTTTTTGTATTGGTCTTACTCAGTTTTTGAGTTGTTTTCGGAATCAGGGTTCAAAATCGCAAAACATCTTGCTAATTGCTAAAAGCTTTGACAGTTGGATCTGTCATAATAGAGAATGGCCGTATTGCACAGCCCAATAAAAAATGACCCTTCTGGTGTTCTTGCCATGACAAAAAAACAAGAGATTTACTTAAAAAAAATCGAGTTCAAAAAGAATTTTAGTAAATGTAATAAATATTACCTAAAATATCACTATTTTAGTGAACATGAGTAGCTATGTTTTTTTTTAAAAATCTCCTAAAGTTGGTATAACTGCAGGCAGTCCAGTCTGTCCAAACTAGCCACACTTCATTGGGGGCATCATTCTTTCCAAGATGGCGCGAGGAAGAGTACTTCTAACTCGCGCCGGGCGACAAAAAACCCGGTAAAAGCCGGGTGATCCGCGAGTTGGGTGCACCAGTAGTACGGCGTTTTTAAAGTTATGTGAACAAGGTCTCATTTTTCGGTAAGCGTTTAATTCTTTTCGGGATTCAATTAGATAAACGAGTTTTGTAGTAATGGTGTGTTTCTCTTTTCGTCACAGCGGGTTTTTGGCTGTGCCGCCTTTTTTTACTTTCCAATTTAATTTCTACAATAAATCGGCCCACCGCGCCTTGATATTTTTCTCGCCTGGATGTCCGTTTGAACGGAAAAACTTATCAATTCACATTTCTGAAGTCTACCACATGTATGGAGAGGAGATAGGAAGAACTACCTGCAAAATAAAAGGATCTTGCTTTATAACTTTACATTGTAGTTTTATTTTAAAATTGCGAAGGTTTATTCTCTGTCTTGCCAAATTTAGTGACAAAGTAAATTCTTTCCCCGACCCTGTGGTTGTTTTTTTTAATTTTCGATCATAACCTAACCTATAGTATTTTTTTTCTTTTTCGCGTTTTTAAATAATATGTATTAATAATATACAAAATAAATTCACAAAAATTAAAATAAAATTACGTTTAGAAATCATCAATTTATATTACTACATATACTATTATGTTTTTATTATAAAAATTATAGATTCAATTATTTAATAATGTTTTCAATATCTGCATATGTGCAATTCAAGAGGTAGGCACTCAAACTATTTTTAAATTTATATGATATTTTAATGTCTTTAATGTTAGGTGGTAGGCAATTATAAAATTTGGGGGCAAGATAAGAGAAACTGGATTGGCCAAAAGCGGATCTCCTGAGTGGTATTGCAAAATTTGTTTGTGTCGATCTTCTTGTTACACGAGATTGCTGGCTTTTTTTCTGTTCTCCTAACTCACTCTAGAATTTAGTGAGAGTTACCAGCACAAACATTTTTCTCACACTCAACACTCTATACTCTCGGAAAAGGTCATCGGAAGAATATGTTTGGGGTTTTTTATTGATCACCCTCAGTATAGCCTTTTGCGCTTTGTAAAGGGTGGCCAGAAGCGTTTTTGCCGCACAGCCCCAAGTTATAATGCCATATCGAATAACCGACTCGCAGATAATAATAAATAAATAGACAATTCTTTTAGCACTTCCACCGCAAAGTAGACACTTCTTAGCGTATTGAAATCTAAGATGTTCCGCACACTCCTAAAGTAATACACAAGTTTTCTCAGTCTTGCCGCAACCTTCGTTAAATGATCCTCCCAGCGCAGTCTGTTGTCTAACATCACTCCCAAGTACTTAATGGAGGACACCCTGTCGACATTCATACACTGGCAATCTTGCGTTCTGATGCACGAGTGAAGCTTAATAGTTGAAGTTGGTTGGTCAGTGTTTGTCTTGCTAAAGGTCATAAAATTCGTTTTACTTATATTTAAGGTCAATAAGTTTCTATCAAACCATCTCTTCGCGTTTCTCAGTACTAATTCAGTATCGGTAAACAGATCTGCCCAAGTCGAAGACTTGACCAATAAAACGGTGTCGTCGGCAAAACTGATGACCTTTCCTATTGCCGGGAGTTTGCAGAAATCATTCAGATACACCAAAAAGAGAATTGGACCCAACACGCTGCCCTGTGGGACACCATACGTTATATGCTGTGTAGAACTATATTCTTCGCGGAGTCTAGTCATCTGCAGTCTTTCTGATAGATACGATTTAAACCACTCTAGCGCATTTTCTCCGAGTCCGATCCGTTTCAGTTTAGTCATCAGCAAGGGGTGCGAGACAGTGTCGAAAGCCTTCGCAAGGTCGAGGAAGACTGCCGCACATTTCTCTCCTTTATCTAAAGATTCTTTGACATGTTCAGTGAGTTCAATTAACGCATCTCCTGTACCGAGCCCCTTCTGAAAGCCAAACTGGTTATGTGCCAAAATATTGTATTTGTCTAAAAAACTGTTAAGACGCCGTTTGACCACATGTTCTAGAATTTTACTCACCGTACTCAAGAGTGATATGGGTCTATAATTTTCTGCGGCCATGGAATCACCACCTTTAAAGATAGGTGTTATGATACTTGTTATCAAACATTTAGGAAATACTCCCATTTTTAGGCTCAGGTTAATTATATGGACTAAGGGAGAAACTATGTATGATTTCATTTGTTTTAATACAAAAGAAGAAATACCATCCTGGCCTGCCGATTTACTACATTTCAATTATAGTGCCATTTCTGGAATAACGGCAATAGGTAGTGGTTTTTCACATTTAGAACAGTTTTTATCTGCCATGGAAGTGCCATGCATGACCCAGTCATATTATTTAAAAAGTCAACGAAGCATTTTTAACACATGGCAAGACACAGCCATTGAATGTATGGAAAATGCGGCAGCACGGGAAAGGGATGCGGCAATAAAAGAAGGCAGGGTCGATAAAAACGGCACCGCAATGATTGATGTTGCAGATGGCTGTTGGAGTAGACGGTCGTATGGTAAGAACTATTCTGCGTTGTCGGGGGCTGCAGCCATTGTAGGTAAGAAGTTCGGTGAAGTTCTATTTATGGCTGTAAGAAAAAAAAACTGCTGCATTTGTGCTAGTGCTGCTGTCCTTGAACTTGAATGTACCAGTGATGTTTGATGTTGATTTCAAGTTTTCCATCTTTCCGTTTCCAAAATGTCACTTTTCTTTTTCTTATCGCTTCCATCAAGATGCAAGGCTGTCACGAAAGAAATTATTAAGTTGCATATGCGGTACCAGTATTTGAACACCAATTTTAGCAGCTTGCTGAATCAGTTCCATAAAGATTTTTATTTAAAAAACATTAATGTAAGTTCTGCGGATGTTATACGCATCGCTAGTAGCACAATATTCCAAAGATCTTGTGATGCCTGGTATTCGGAGAGGAAATATAGAATATCTGCATCAGAAAAGGCTCACCTTATTTTGACTTCAAGAAAATTACCAGAGGCACTTGTAATATCTATATTTACACCAACAAATAATTGCAGTGGAACAAATTTTGTATATGGTAAAGTCAACGAGTCAATTGCTTGTCGTAAATATGAGAGTTTATATTCAGTAGAGGTAACCGAGGTTGGACTTTTAGTAGCATTGCAAGAGCCATGGTTATGTGGTTCACCTGATGGAATCGTCACATCCACTATGTGTATTCTAGAAATTAAGTGTCCCATTTCATGTAAAACTAAACACATTATAGATCCAATATCCTTTCTTCCAAGTGTTACTTATTTACAGAGAACCGTCGAAGGCATCCATCTTAAGCAATCGCATAAATATTTTACGCAATGCTAGATACTAATGTATATTACTGGTATGACTATTTGTCATTTGTATGTATATTCTCCTTGTGGCAGTTGCCTAGTAAATGTATACAGAGATGATAACTTCATACAAACCTCTTTGACTAAATTAGAATCATTCTACTTTAATTGGCTACTACATCAGTGTTATGTAAATTATAGCAATGTTTAGAATAAGGTTCATTTAATATCTATAGGTTCATGTTTAGGTATTTCATTACATAAAGGATTTATTGTTGGATTAAGTACTTGTTTTCTGCCTGTCTTTTTTCTTTCTGTTTCATGTATTCGATCCATGGGAACGTCGGGGACTTGAATCAAAATCAAAATTGAACTTGACGGAAAAAGTGGTCACTGGTTTTCTTTGGCTTTCTTTCCAGTTGATATTACTTATAGAATTGCCGGAAAGAATAATTATATAAAATATAATGTATAATTATTGCCTGTAAATACACTGAATAAAAACTAAACTGAACTGGAAGTACGCTTTATTTTATTTAGTTTTTTGAACATATGTACTTATTTATCATATATATCATTCACACATATCATACATATACTGTTATTTTACTGATCCACAAATCTCCGATGTGGTCTTGTGTAAACAGAAAAGTATCCTAACAAATAGGATAGTTCTTTAAAAACAGGATCCGACTTTCATTTCCGATAAAATGCGCGCTGCAAATCTTCGAATTTTTATTCGGCTGCCACGGCGTATTGTTTGGCCTGTAAATCATAAACAGTGTTTAATCCAAAGCTCAATTTAATAATGTCACGGAATTAAGGTATTTCATATACGTACCCAGTGCGACTGATCAAAGAAATCCACTTTTCTCTTTGCAGGTTATGCGCAAGCTTAGGAAAACTGTAAAATTTTACATTTTTCGTGTTGTTATAGGTGTTACTACACCCAACAACACGACATATAGTGCCCCCGTGACGTTTTGGCATGGTGTCCTCCTTGCTAGAGCCGCTCATATTTTAGTAACGATAAACAAAACAAACCAATTCTCCATACCACAGGATACGTGAGAACTGTCACTCAGATTGTTTAGCAGTGTACGCGTGAGGGCGCTGGTGTTCTTCGTGCACGGTCCCTATTACCTCATACGGAAAATGAGATCAATTGATCTAAGCGACATAGAACCACATAAAACAACGTGGAAATAAATAAGTAAGTAATGCTTCTATTTTTCCTGATTCTAGACCTGTTTCCATTTTCACGATATGACAATTAATAAAAAAGTTAAGTCCATTTTTATGCAATTTCAAACTTGAAACTGCTCTCCTGGGCAATTCGGTTTATGTCGCTTATACCCTATTACCTTTTAACCTTCGATATGTTAATAAATTACAAAACTTGCCTAAATATTCTTATTCTGATAATATGACCAATAAACATGACCTATCGATATAAATTATTTTTTTTAATGTGAAAAACTACTTTTTGTGACTTAAATATAAAAGTTAGACATATGATGTCGCTGACTTCTTTGTAGGCATTATCAAGCTCTACAACTTTTTTCTAGAACTTAATCATATATCTCTCATCGTTAAGGCAGCGTTAGTTAGAAACCTTTTCGTTCGACCGTTTTTTCCGACTTATTTTGGAAATCCGACTACCACGAAAAAGTCTTTACATTTTCGGATTAATATACAGCCTATGACACTCACAAATAACGTGGCTTTCTATTCGTAAAAGAATTTTCAAAATCGGTTCAGTAGATCCAGAGGTTACTTCCTACAACGTCACAAACTTTACCTCTTTATAATATTAGTATAGATAGACGACACGGTCGCGGTTACATGTCGAATTATCTCTTTAACTATATATGCAGTAAAAGGAAAAAGTGTTTTGTTTTAAACACTTAAGACGATAAATTTACCTATTTTGATAATAATTCATAATTGTTGATAATATGACCAATAAACATGACCTAACGATTTAAATTATTTTTTTAATTTGAAAAACTACTTTTTGTGACTTATATAAAAGTTACACATATGCTGTGGCTGACTTTTTTGTAGGCATTATCAAGCTCTACAACTTTTTTCTAGAACTTAATCATATATCTCTCATCGTTAAGGCAGCGTTAGTTAGAAACGTTTTCGTTCGTTTTCCGACTTACTTTGGAAATCCTACTACCACGAAAAAGTCTTTACATTTTTCGGAATAATATATAGCCTATGACACTCACAAATAATGTGGCTTTCTATTGGTAAAAGAATTTTCAAAATCGGGTCAGTAAATCCAGAGATTACTTCCTACGTCACAAACTTTACCTCTTTATAATATTAGTATAGATTACTGCTGCCACAGCGCCGCCGACCGCGATCTTTGGTTGCGAGCGCATGTCCCAATGGCGACGTCACATGTCGCATACGCGCCGTGTGCGACGACAGCGCTAATTTTACGCGGTGGTCGCGCGCAATCAAGTAGTTATAACCGTGTACTCATAGAGGGCGCTAAAAAATACCCCTACCGTAATCGTACCCCGCTTCATTCCCGCTTCACCTCACCCCTCGCCTGTCTCAAGCGAAAGTTGAATTTGATTTAGCCAATAGCGTCACCTTAATGACACTAAAGAAGATAATACACAGACATATTAGGAGATGAATTAAAGTCGAAGAACCAATTATTATAAAATTCTCAGTATTGAAATTACCATGGAAGATTTTGTTAAAGCGATAAATCTACTGCAAAAGTATCTATTTGATAAAAACTCACAGTTTTATATAAAAAAGATATTAAAGAAGATTTGTATTTATAATTATCAGTATGTGTTTAGATTTATTTATATCTAACTTGAGAGGTTACAATTATTAGTTCAATTTAAATGTAATTCTGAGGATACATTTCATGAATAAAAAAAATGATCCTGTAAAAAAATATTTTTTGCTGATGATCATTTAGAGAAAACAGTCCTCAATTAATAGTAGTCGGTATTGAAAAACTAAAATCGAACTGCTTCCAAAGGTCATAATCTGCTTCGAACTGCTTCCAGTCGTCAACTTATCTAAATGCTACCTGGGTACATAAGTTTATATGAATCAATGATTACTCAACAAGGATTTACCTCAATAAAATTAATATAATTAACCTGATTAGTTTCTTGAAAAAAGAACTCGCAAAGAACCATACAGAAGATACAAAAGCAGACTTAAACAGAACGGTTATGTTCTACCTAGGCAGAAAATAAGGTCTGAAGGAAAGGAATTCCATATGCGAAAATATCTTGTGCTGCGGCACACCATGTTTAGAGAAGTGGAGATGGATAAGATTAAATGACTTCTTTCATATGTAGAAGGTATATATACCTATAATAATTTGACTCAATTTCACAAATAATGTCACTTCTGGCAACAAACCGTCGATATGGGCAATGAAATTGGCCCTTTGAATGATTCAAAACAATAGGGCACCGAGGCAGGAGCCGCATCCCCATCCTGCCAGATCCTCACCCTATCGAGTCTGCCCTTAACGCGGATAGATTTATTTAGGCTGTTTCTTATTTGGCCGCAGTATCGACTCCTGACAATATAGGCTGTTTAAGAGTTTCTATAAGTGGGTCCACAGTTGATTCCCCGCCCTTATATTAGGTTAGTTTAGGTCAACTGGTGAGGTGACACCGCATAGTCAGCGATGGCCAGACGAGTGGCGGGTATAAATTTTACACCCCGGTGCAGCAGAAGTCTCTACAGGGTCTCCGACCTGAATACATCTCATGCTCCCAACGTGACACGCTGAGTCTGCATTCGTTCCTCCACCGAAAGCTTTAAAATGTAGCAAGAACAGAAGCTCGAGGACAACTTAACCAAAAACACAGGAAAAAAGGGCCGTGAAACAGAATGCCAGCAGTCACAAATGCAAGGAACCTGAAAAATTAAAGGAGAAGCCGGAACCGAAGCCCAAGAGTTTGGGTGCGGTAAGGCCAAATGTAATCTGAAATAAGAGCTAGCTACAAGTGCCTTATTGTACTACTAATACTTTTCTTAAATAAATGTGTAAAATAAGAAAAATATTACCTAATAAAAAAAAAACAATCTACGAACCGTTATATACAAATATTTAATATGTATGACTTCAGTGATATATACAAAACAAGCCATACAGAAATATGTCATTAGGGAGCATTTGTGTATTACGTAAGCACATTTAAGGGGGAGAGGGGATTCAGCATATTCAGGAACTTATCAGGCGGCAGTGCCCTGTTAGTCCCAATTTCCGTAAATGGTTTCTCCCATCCCTCCAAGCAAATATAAGCATTTGGATACCCCCTCCGTTATGCTTATGTTAGATATTTACCTGCCAAGTATATAACTTAATTAATGATGTGCGCGAATGGGTGTGTTTGGAAAAAAAAACAGTTCTATTAGTTCAGTCATATTAGGGGTTTCACCTCGAAATGAGAGATAATAAGCTGGAAACTCGTATACACCTTCATTTTGGCGTTCTAAAAGTTGTCTCAAAGGTCTCAGTCGTAAGTTATTCAAGGTCAAAGTTTACAAAAAACATTTTTTTTAAGATTATCTAGGTTTCTATAGCTGCAATGACATAAACATCTATTATAAAAATTGTAGAGCATAACATTTGCAACAAATTTTGTACCTATCATTTTTTCATGCGCTCAACCGTTTTTGAGATAGAGGGCGGAGCGCATGGAGCGTTCAGCCATACATACTGTAATGCAAGGTCACACAGTTGACCAGTTGCATTGCAGTTTGTATGGCTGAGTTCTGCGCACTCTCCGCCCTCTATCTCAAAAACAATTGAGCACATGAAAAAAAAATTGGAACATTTTTTTTTCATGCGCTACAATTTTAATAATAGATATTAAAATCATTGGAGCTATATTAACCTAGACCTTTGACATTGAATAACTTACGACGCAGACACGAGATTTTATGAGACTTTTGAGACAACTTTTAGAACGCCAAAATGAAGGTGTATTCGAGCTGACCCCTTTCTTTTGCTCAAGTGACTGCACTATATCTATACTTTTTATTCTTAAGAATTATTACGAGTATAATAGTATAACATCTTAGATATTAAGTTATCTTATTTGTCAGTATTTTTCAAAGTAGAAGAAAGAAAAATATCTTGTTAAGCATTTTTAATTACGAATTATGGTTTGAACACTTGAAATTGAACGTAATCTAATGACTGAGTGATGACACCTCTGGCTGGAAGCCCGAGAGAGTTATTATTTTGTTTAATATGTGTCGCCTTCTCTGGATCCTCCTCAGGCGGTGGATGGGCCAGCTTGGTGATTTTCTCCGTCAGTTCAGGTGTGATTGTACCACTTCCTGGTGAAGACGGAGGACCGTCGGTCGAGCCTGGCTTTTTGCCAGAGGTCCAGGGTTTCCGGACTGCGGTGGAATCTAAAACAGAGAAGCTCTCTTCAGCCTTTAGGTAATGGGTGGCTGGTGACAAAACTTATATTTCAAATTAATTATAAAAAATACCGTGCTGTATATTGATTTATTTAACTAGTATGTAAAGAATGTATGATGCCATAAAATACAATACGAAAGGTAAAATATCATGTTTTTATTCGGAAACGCGAGCAAAATATTCATACCACAGAAAACATGGGAGAGTTATATCAATTATGTAAACCAGTCTTTAGAGAAGAATTGCTACTAACACTTATAGGTACATAAATGATGGTTTACGGGGAAAACAATCGATGCCATTTTTATTGTGAAAATGAGATATTAGTGCCATCTTGTGGCTTGTTCCCAAACGAATTGAAACATGAATTGATTTTCTAAAGAAAGATCATACATAGTCTGCCCTTAAATAAAGGGAGAAACATGCAACGGGAAAGGATAATTAAGGTCCCCTTGGTGAATGTGGACCTTAATCATTCATTTCCATAATGTCCGCAGGTTCCTTTCCGTAATGCAGTTTCCGTAAATACCTGACCTCCGGTTGACGCTGAGGAGGAATTGTGATGGGAAATATTGATCAAGGCCAATGACTTTTCAAAGTATTCCCTTTTTTCTGATAATTTAAGCAAAATGTATTTATAAAAAACTGAGATAGTCTTATTATTTATTTATTTATTTATTTATTTATAACGTACAAGAACAAAAAAATACAAGGACATGCATACTGTTGTACATGAGGAATAATTAAGAACAAACATTATAATAGCGAAAAACATAGCTCTATGGATATAAATATGCTAGCATATCCGAATGAGGCGAAATCGCACAACCAACTAGACCTAGAAGGTCTGTCTCTGGCTGTGCTGTGTTATACCAACTGTATTTTTGTAACTCGCGAACTGACGAAGGTGATCAATTTTAAATATTTCTAAATCTAACAAATGTGTTGTTTACACAAATTAAAGTAAAATTTAAAGTAGAAAAAAATAAATATATATGTATGCAATTAAGGGCTAAAAATAAAGTAAACTTTACATTATATACAATAAATTTAAGTGGAAAATAAGTAATAATATATACAAATATATGAATAAACACTACATTCTAGTATATATGTTTAAGAAAATGATATGTAATATTGCACAATTTTACAAATACATATTTTTTTAAATATTCACCCTACAGTATTAATAAGGTCTTTAGTTTTTGAACGCCCAATATCTAGAAGCCAGTTTTTTACTTTACCTTTAAAAGTTACATAATTTTTCATGTATTATTCTTATACATTTTTTTTTCTTAAGTGTAATTCAAGTAACACAGGTATATTTTTTGAAACTTGTAAGAGAATGATAGAGATTTTGAAAACTTGTAAGAGATTATGAATTACACTTAATTCTTGGACAATAACAAAACCTAATATGACCATATTTAAAAAAGGAATGCTGTATAGTGCCTTAATATATTGCCTTTGGTTATTTAAGTATTTATGCAGCGCTTTTAAATAAACTTTATAATTTATAAAGATGAAACCGATTACTATTTCAATAAGATAAAACGACAATCATTGGTGTTTTCCCATTAATCGGAATCATCAATTGTTGCCTCGATCATTTAATGAATACCAGCGAAAAAAACAGAAGAAATAGGCTAAGAACGGGATAATTTTTATAAACGATCAAGATCCTAACCATGCTGATATAATAAAAAAATCTCAAGTTTAGTCTGAAGTACTAGGCGATGGCATATAGTGATTGAGAAAAATTGATTCGATGGGCAGAGCATCTCAAGCCTTTGTCGAATATATTGGGGAACATCGCTTGGGACAAAGTAGTCTTATTTATCCTCTATTTACCCAATTGTCTGTGAAACTCTGACACTCGCAAATAATATGGACACAATAGTGCCACTATTATTGCAGGTCAGGCTATTATTATAGCCATTGACCGTAAATTGCACACAACTGAGAGACTCTTTTCAATAGCTGGTTTTATCCAGAATAATTTAAGAAACAGATTATCACCTAATAATATTGGAATGCAATTTTAATAAAAATCTTCCTTAAAAGTTATATGTCTTAACTCTTAAACAAGTACCTAATAAAACTCAAATAAATAAGTTTTATTTCAAAAAAGTGTTGTGATAAGAACAACACATACATATAAATAGATTCCTTATGTAAAATATGACACGGTAGCTAGCTATTGTGCAATAGTTGTATTTTGCAATTTTATGCAAGATGAATGAACTATATCGGTACTGTGAGAATAATCAGAATCGGAATCGTAGCCAGCAATTATTTATCGAAATAATCAGAGTTGGATTCGTAATCGATAAGTCGATGATCGTTTGCAGCCCTAATCATTTACTAAACTTGTAGTAGTTGTGAGTTGGATAAATAATTTTTAGAAGCAAATGTCAATCTAACAGGCGTAACGAATGCAAAATTTGAAATACTGAAAGACTAATTCAATATAAATACCGTTAATTATTTTGTTAAGAAATTCCACACCACCAAGTTAAATAATGTCAAAACATTGCTTATTACTTTTTTGACACGCAGTGGACTTTTGCATAAAGGATTGCTCTATTTTTAAGGCAGCGGCTTTGAAATTCGCTCTCTCGGAAATGTATGCATTTGAGAAATAAGCATTCGGTGGCAATTGGAAATTTTGTTTTGGAGTGCTAAAGATCGCTAGTTTTTTGAGAGTGCGTAAACAATGCGAGTCGAAATTTGAACAGCAACCAAAGAAGCTCGTGCAGCAATTGACCGTGGACCGATGCAACCGTGGAAAGATGCAACCTAGAGAAATGCGTAACAGGGTTTAACCCGACAAATGTGTGGCATCCATTATTGGATGCAAGTTTAAATACGCTGGAATGTGAGGCGTCCAATGTGGCGTCCAATGATGACGGCACGATGGAGGCAACGGTCGCCGTTTGCGAAAAAATCCATTTGAAAATAGAACGGGCTTCTATATTTTATCGTATGATGCCAGAAAATAGCCAAAGATTCGTTACTAATAAATTCTACGATAGTATCATGCGATAAAAGCTGTATGATATATGGCAACCCTGGCAAACGGCGTGAAAATTTCCGTGACAGCGAGCGAACCAGTGGCGAGCGGCGTGCGAGCGACCGCTACAAGGATTGCGATTTTTAAGTGTTTTTAGTTGGATTTCATACGTAAAAGTGAGTTATATGCATTCTAAAATTGTGTAGGAATGATAATTACCGATTGGAGAAGGCCATTTCCTTTTTTCACATAGTTTTTAGTAAATTTGTGCAGTGCCGTGACGCCTTGTAATGGCGCATGGCGATTTTTTTTTCGAAACGATTGAATTGTCGCGATTTTAGTCGTAACATTGGTTTATTTCGCTTATAAAATCGTTATTATTCCATTTAGATGGTAGATACTCAAGGAATTAGATGTATTTTGATATTTACACGTCGTTTCCAAATCCGACACTTTTTTTCAGTTTATATTTTGGCGGCAAAAACCGAGATTTCTCAATGTGTGTAGTGAAGGCTTGTATTTCTATCGATAGAAAAAAAAAATATTTTTTCCGTATTTTTTTTGTTAAAAAAAAATTTTTTTTTCTCGATATTTTTATTTTTGAGAAATTTGGTTATTTGAATTTTTCTTTTTTGGTTGGTTGAATATTTTAAAATTCGTATTTTATGAGTAGTTTATTAAATGATATTTCAGAGACCACATTTGTCTCTACTGTAAGGTTAGAATCGCCGCTTGATTGCAGGGACACTTTTGATAAGCCTTATGTACTGAAATTGATAGCTATGAATATAAGAAGTATCCGAAGAAATTTTGATGAACTATGTATTTTATTACAAGATCTCTCATTAAATCTAGATATAATTGTTTTGTCCGAATGCTGGTTACTCAATAATGTGCAGATTCCGAATATTCCTGGGTACGAATGTTTCAAAACGGTAAATAACAAAAATAAATCGGATGGAATTGTTGTGTATGCCAGGTATGAAATTAATGCAACTGCGCATGAATTTGACATCGCGGAAGCAACGGGCTTATGCATAAAATTTAGCAATTTCAGCATCTTTGCCCTTTACAGGTCGCCATCCAGACAAAATACGAGTGGCTTTTTGAATTCACTTTATACGACGATACATGACTATATAACTTCCAATATCCATACACAACACTACATCTTAGCAGGCGACATCAATATATCAACCATAGGACATAGGCACTTACAAGCAGATGACTATGAAACACTCTTAACTGAACTAGGTTTCTTGTCAACAATAAATATTGCAACGAGAGAGTCTGATCAGGTACAAACATGCTTGGACCACATATACATTCGCTCATCGTACAGACCGACCTCAGCTGTAGTGACTACAACAATAACAGACCACTACTGTACATTATTGGGACTAGAAGGCAGACGTCAGGAAAAGAAGCAACAAGACACAGAAATTAAAGTCATAGACTATGAAAAATTAATTTTCGACTTGAACACTGAAGCTTGGACTAGCATATATCAAACAGACGATACAAACATTGCACTTGACAATTTCGTTCAGACGTTTACACTACACTTAAAAAATAATACTTACGTTAAGCAGATAAAGAAAAAATACAAGCGACTTAAACCTTGGATAACAGACGGACTGATTAACTGTATCAGGAGACGCGACAAACTTCACCGACAGACACGCAGATTTCCACAGAATGAGGCACTACTCGCATATTATAAAAAATACAGTAAATTATGTACCAACATCTTGAGAACGACCAAAGAAACATATTATCGACAGAAAATAGAAGACGACAATTACAACCCCAAAACGGTTTGGAGAGTAGTCAAAGAACTTAACAATGTAGAGCAAAACAGGACCTCAATTAGCGAAATAAATTTGGACGGTGTAAAGTACACTGACAAAAATGACTTAGCTAATACGATTAACAGTTACTTTGTGAACGTAGGAAAGAGATTAGCGATGAAGTTTACATCAGAAGATTTGACTAAATCAAATGCAAAGGTGCCTGAAACACTGCTGAAGACAACTAAAATATTTCGACTCTCGAAACTAACAGAGAGGGACGTTTTGACATTAATTAAGCAACTGAGGACTGACTCAGCAAGTGGTCCCGATAATATAAGTGCAAAGATGCTGAAAATTGCAGCTCAGGCAATCGCACTCCCACTTGTGCATATATATAATTGCAGCATCGAACAGGGTAGATTTCCAAAACATCTCAAAGAAGCCAATGTATTGCCGCTCTTCAAAGGGGGTAACAAAACTGAATTGACAAACTACAGACCAATATCTATACTCAACTCACTTAGCAAAATTATAGAACGTCACATAAAGAAACAACTAACTGATTATCTGGAAACGAATGCGCTACTATCGACAGGACAGTACGGCTTTAGGTCAAACATGGGCACCCAGGACGCTATATTAAAAGTTACAAAATTTATTTCACAAAATGTTGACGATAACCATAAGTGCCTTGGAGTGTTCCTTGATTTGGCCAAAGCATTTGACACAGTACATCACGTAAAACTATTGTACAAACTACGACAGATTGGTATACGAGACAAAGAACTGGACTGGTTCCGAAGTTATATGACAGGACGAACACAACGAGTGAAAATAAATGACACAACAAGTAACTGGATGAGTATTGACTACGGTGTTCCTCAAGGAAGTACATTAGGACCAATACTATTTCTGGTTTATATAGACGATCTTTGCAGACAGGAGATACCAGGTGTTATTGCATCTTTTGCCGACGACACGGTGCTTTTATTTGAGAGTAACACCTGGGAGTCCGTATTTGAAAAGGCAACAAATGGACTAAAACAGATAACTGCCTGGTTAAATGATCATCTACTGACACTTAACATAGACAAGACGAAATACATCACCTTTAGCATAGATGGGCGAAACCAACCTGGAATAGATAAACACCTACTATTACACGACTGTGACGGAAGAAACTGCATGTGCTTACCGCTGGAACGTACGTCATGTATCAAATATTTAGGTATTCTAATAGACGGGTTCCTGCGTTGGCACAATCAAATTGACCAGACTGCGTCACGACTTAGAAAACTAATATACGTATTCAAAAATATTAGAAACGTGCTTAGTCCATCTATGCTAAAAACGACCTACTACGCACTCGCACAGTCATTGATTACATACGGGCAGATAGGATGGGGTGGAGCGGCTAAATCAATTCTTGACCCGGTAATAAAAGCCCAAAAAGCCCTCATTAGGGTTATTAATAAAAAACCGCTCCGTTTCCCATCCGACCAATTATTCACAGACTTTAACGTAATGGACATCCGACAGTTGTACCTAAAAGCGGTTTTAATGTACTTCCAGAGGAATGACAGGACTGCGATATCTAAACTTCGGGACCATGGACATGAGACTAGACATCGTTACAGACAACCTGAGGTAAAAATGAACACGACATATGGACAACGACATTATACTTTTCTAGCTCCGAGACTATACAATAAATTGAGAATGGACGTACCGACGACCGACTTACCATACCCTACTTTTCGAAGAGTGGTGATAAATTGGCTGCTAAATAAAGCTAGGAAAGACTGCGAGGCGTTATTAAAATCTCTTGAATGAACATATTTCTATTTATATATATATTGTGCAAATTTACGGCTATATTGTATTCTATTGTAGTAGGTACCTAAATTCTTAATTAACTTCTATATTATATAATAAATTGGCATTGCAAATTGTCATTTTCTTTGATAAATAGTTATCAAGGCACTTTTGCATATGTAAATATATACTCGTATTATCATAATAATATTTTTTCTATTTTTTATTTTTTAATTATCATATTATATGTATGTACTTCTTTATAATAATTTTTATTTATATATACTTTTAATATAAATTCATGTAAAGTTTATGCGATAATCGTATCTATGTATGTATTATATTAGATGTAAGAATATTTATTTATGAATATTTGAACAAAAATACCTTCTGTTTAATATTCAAAATTTTTAAATTTTAGAATAAAGTAACTACCCCCATCTTGTAATTATTAATTGTAAATACCATTGCAATATAAAATTTAAAAAAAATATTAAAATAAAATGAAAACCTAAGAGCGGGTATATCATGCTCTTTCGGCAGGCAATATACGATTTCTGTTGGTACCACCTCGATACAGGTTATTCCTAGTGAGGTGGTAAACCACAAATTATTATTTCTGAATCTCTTTCCGAGTTAGGTAAATTAAAAAAACTGTTTAATTAATTATGAAATATTAGGCTAAGAGAATGTTTTTGTAATCAAATATATTTTTTATGGACTTAAATAAATAAATAAAATAAAATAATATCGGATTTTATAGGGAAACTAAAATGCAGCTTAAAATAACATACAACTTTTTTTCAATTTGGGCTTATTTACTGAGGAAAACTAGACTGGCTCACCGTGCGGCGTAAGCCTAACAGTCTGGCCACTCCAACATCTTCTTGCGATGTCGACTACAACGGGCGAGCCCGTCACCACAGGACGTTTTAACGATTAGTCGTTCTGTTGCCCTGCAGTGAACGTAGAAGACTTTGGACAGTACAATTCTACGTCCAGCTACGTCACAACCCGTGAGAGTCCAACGCCTTACCGCGAGTTAGCCAGGAATAAACCCGGCGAGCTCGAGATACTCGCGCCCTCACTTTCTATTGTGACCAGATTTCTCCGGTCTCTCGATTGGTTCCGAGTTCGAGGTCGCTTGCGCAGTCCTCTCCCTTACGAAGCGGTGAAACGGAGTGTACCGAATCTTAAGCGGACCAAGGCGTCCTTTGCCCGACTCTGAACCGGGATCGGATGGCCAATGGTCATTTCAAGAGCAGTCGCCGTAAGGTAGACAACTACCCCCGCTCTATAGGAAACAATACAGTTCCCAGACTCCCCCGATTGTTAGTCGGAGAGCACAATCGATTGGCTTGCGCCGCTCGGTGCGCAGACCGTCCAGGAGCGCCAGAGGATTGATTCCCAGGGGAGACTGGTTGACCTAGTGTCCTACCCAGGCTCGCACCCCATGCGTGGAGGCCATCGGATGGGTGTTGACCCGTGAGTGTGACCGACCCTGAACAGAATGGGTCTTCCGATCCTGGGTGAAGAGCCGGGCAAAGGACGCTGTGGTCCGCGATAGATTCGGTATACACCGTTTCACCGCTTCGTAAGGGAGAGGACCGCGCAACGACCTCGAACTCGGAACCAATCGAGAGACCGGAGTATTCTTCTAAGGATGGTCAGATTACAACGATCCTTCTAAGCAGTATTTTGTTACTTTTCAGATATCACCGTTCCGCGCGTCCCGTTCTAAGTCCCCTGCATTCCCCGTCTCGCTTTCGCCGCCGAGCACTATAAGGTCAGTACTTATTAATTTTATTTTGAATTTTATTTTGACTTTTATATCGACCTTACGGCGACTGCTTTTGAAACGATCATCGGCTACCCGATCCTTGGTGAACAGCCGGGCAAAGGACGCCGTGGTCCGCGATAGATTCGGTATACACCGTTTCACCGCTTCGTAAGGGAGAGGACCGCGCAAGCGACCTCGAAATCGTAACCAATCGAGAGACCGGAGTAATCCGGTCGCAATTGGAAGTAAGGGCGTGAGTGTAAGCCCGCTGGGTAACACACATTTGGGTGTTACCCAGCGGGTTGGTTGCCCGCTGGGTTGGCCTCTTACGGGCATGTGGCGGAGCTAGACGGTGGACTGTTTTGTCCAAGTCTTCTGCGCTCACTTCACGGGAGATAGAATGACTATACGTTAAAACTTCCTGAGATGACGGGCTCGCCCATTGTAGTTGACAACTCTATTTGACCATTCGGCTACCCGATACCAGGAGATAGCCGGGCAAAGGATGCCTACCTAACCCAATTATTTTGACACGTCCAAGAGCAGCGGTTTTTAGCCGTCAATTGTACACGACGAAAATGTAATATAATGTATTCTTCAAATCGAAACTGACACAAAGATTGCTAAAATGAATAAATGAATTAATGAAAATCTCTTTATTGCACAATAAAAAATAAGGTACAATGGCGGACTTATTGCTACATTACAATATCTTCCAGTCAACCAACACAATATCTTCCAGTCAACCAACCCAATATCTACCAGTCAACCAACTCAATATCTTCCAGTCAACCGACAGATTACTTTTTTGATCATTTTAAAGAAATTACCAAATTTTTTGTCGCTTGGTTGCCGAAAACTGTAAATAATCAACAAAATATAAAATACCAAGCGACAACAAAAACTACCACAGCAGTTTGAGAGTGGGACTAATCGACGCAGGATGATTCTAGTGGTATATATAACTCAATATCGCCCAAATTGTCGTTTAGTAACGTTTTCCTTTCCACCGTCGATGTATTTATTTTAACCTATTGATATTTGGAGATTTGGACATTTAGACAACTACTTACTTAATATTTTTAGATTGAGGTACCCTATGACACTCGGGATGACATAACGATTCTAGTAATACCGCAGATTTTTAAATTGGTCTAAGCGTTTAGAAGTTATGATGGAATAAAGAAACGAAAATTTGTGGTCAGGGGGAATTTTCGATCACTACAACAGAATTAGGTTTTTGAAATTGAATAGAAATTTAGACAGGACGTGAGAACTAATAATATTGTTTTAATTTTCAGACGACCTGTAGCGGCGGCGGGGCGAGTAGCGGCGGGCGGCGGACGCAGGAGAGCCGGCGCGCGGCGGGGAGCGACGGGCGGCGTTTTGTTATTACTGTTTTATATAGAATAACGACGTTTCACTCGAAATTTTGTTGAATTACAAGGAATATTGATGAAACTCCATTACTCGATTATATGTATCATTATATTTCAACATGATTCATGTGTCCGACGTTAACCGTACGTATACTACTACATGCTGTCATGTTAGAAGCGAGATCCCAAAGTCGCACCTAATGCAATATACGTAATCCTTGTTCAAACATGCGTATTTCCGTGTATTACAGCGTTATATTTTTCAATTTCACAAGTTCCTGCCGTCGCTCACCTCTACAGTTGTTAATAAGCCGATCCCCCGCGATTTTTTAATTGTTTATATTTTTCTATGTTTCGTTTGTATTCTATTTTTTTTTAATTCATACGTAATCACGCTGTGATGTAACGTGATGTGTCTTATGCACTTTTTCTTGTGATACATTATAAGTTTTTATCAAATGTGGCAATTTTTAAACGTGCATGATGACATGTTTGTTTTATTTTTATCAAATGACTTACTGTAAAATTTTGTACTGGAAATTTAGTAAATAAAAAAAAATTGGTTTGTTGAGTTTTCTTCTAGGAAATTTTAATAATAATAATAAATCTAAAAAAGTGGTTAAAAAACGAATATACCGCGTGAAGTTTGTAGCACCCGACGTTTCGGCGATGTTGCAGCGGCCGCTGTCCAGTCTACTCTGGACAACGGCAGCTGCAACGTCGCCGAAACGTCGGGTGCTACAAACTTCACGCGGTAAATTCGTTTTTTAACCACTTTGTATAATGCCTTTGCCATTATTATGAAATCAAAAACTTAACGCGTTTGTTTGACATTATAAATAGCTTTATAAACGAATTCACCGCGTGAAGTTTGTAGCACCCGACGTTTCGGCGATGTTGCAGCGGCCGCTGTCCAGTCTACCCTGGACAACGGCGGCTGCAACGTCGCCGAAACGTCGGGTGCCACAAAGTTCACGCGGTAAATTCGTTTATAAAGCTATTTATAATGTCAAACAACCGCGATAGTCTTTGATTTCATAATAATTGCAAAGGTATGATACAAATGTGGTTAAAAAACGAATTTACCACGTAAAGTTTGGACACCAACGTTTCGGCGTCTTTGCAGCCGCCGCTGTCCAGTCTACCCTGGGCAACGTCGCCGAAACGTCGGGTGCTACACACTTCACTCAAAGCTATAATGTGAAGCAACCGCGATAGTCTTTGATTTCATAATAATTGCAAAGGCATACAAAAGTGGTTAGAAGTTTTTCAAATGTATTGAAAACTTGACGCTTATTAGATGTCCAATAACTAATTATTATACTCCAGTCACATTTCATAGAAGAAACTAGAAAATCACACTCCGAGTTTGCCTAAACAAATAAGAACGCACCGCGGCGATATTGCATAGACAGGCGCGCTGCCTAATTTTATCGATATTCGCGAATTCGCGAAATACCTATTTGTTTACGTAATTAGTATGGAAGAATTACCATATTTTGAGCGTGATTTCCTATAGTTTTTCTATGAAATGTGACTCTTTAGAGTATAATAATTAGTTATTAGACATATAATAAGCATATAATAACACAATATATTTGAAAAACTTTATCCACTTTTGTATTATGACCTGTCAAAGTTAATACCAAATTTTCGTCACTGACTCGCAAAAGTTAAGATTTTTCTGTAATATCAGACAAAGCTGAAAGGTCTGGTATGATTTTATAAGAAGTGTAGTGTAGTGGAAAAGGTATTACGAAAGAATTTCATATAAATAAAATCCCTAAGTAGTCAAAAATATAAAATTTAAAAAAAAAAAATTACGAGAAGAAATCAACATTTTTCTTGGTTATTATGACTGAAAAACTAAATATTTTTGTATGCAAAGAAGTAAAACAAAATAATGGTTTTGATAAAGCATTTAATAAAGATCATAACTTTAAATACAATTTCTGCATAGACTTTCGTATTTTGTGATAAAAACATCGAAATGATAAATAGGCGAGTTTTTTCACTTCGCCAAATTCGTAATATTTAATCATTATTATCTTAATTGATTTACGAGATAAGGGTATAATCGATCATTTTACAGTTCTTCTTTTTATGATCCGTATAGTGGTTTACAAGTTTTGGTCGTTTTTATCAAGGTCGTCGACTGGCGTCGATTTTACGCGCGAAAATGTTGCGCGCAAATGTGACAGCTGAATTTTTACTTCGCGAGGTGTCGGGTTAAAAAGCTATTTGTTGGACGTTTATAGTGAAATTAGTGGTCATAAGTAAATTTGTTATACGTTTCTATAATTTAAGCTTGTAGTAATAGTGGCCTAATTTAAGCCTGTAGTAAGACCAGTAGTAATACTGCTGTGCATTGTTTTTTTTATATTGATGTCTTTTTGTATCACAAAATTAGAAGTGTAAGACTAGAAAAATAAGAGTTTGTCTCGCCAACAAACTGTATACCAGTTTGGTGAGATTTTAATATTTAAAATAATGTATTTTTCTCTCTGAATAAAAAGAAAATAAAAAAAACGTACTATCGAGTATAACCGAGTAAAACTCGAACCCACAAAGCGTAGGTGATACGTCAAATTGTTCCTACGATTCTAAACACAAAAAAGATAATAAATGGGTCTCTTGTGTAAAAACATTTGTCTAGTAACAAATATTGTTACCCGGTCGCTCCGTAACATCCCTTGGGGGACCAAAGGTCGGCCGCCTAAAACTCCGTAATGTCCCTTACAGGACCAAACGCTCGCCGCTGCGAAAAATGCAATTTACGATTCGAAACGATGTACTATATGCTTTCTGAGGGCGGTACGATATGGCAAAAATATCTTTAATTCAAGATTTCCGTCTGGCAATATCGAAGGACGATTTAAAAAGTGAGCATAGACGTCAAACGGCAGTGTCCGCCGGCAACTCTCACGGCCGTGTATGGTTCCGCGAAATGGGTGATAAAAACAGTGTTTGTGCAGTGTTTTGTGCCATTAACTGGAGAACAGTGAGTAATTTGCATTTTTAAGTAGTTAAGGAATGAGGATTAGTCAATTGAGATAGTCCATTTGCTGTTTTTCACGAATATTTATGCAAAATGCTTCGGTGACAACTTAGCGCCGGGAAAAGATGGCATTTTGTGTTTTGTAATGTTTATGAATTATCACGAAATATCGCGAAATATGACGTAATATCGCTTTATTTCGCTAATAAAATAGGTATTGCTTCATTTACATCCTAAGTAATCACATGCCGTATTTTGAAAATTATAAATTGCTTCGTAATATGGCTCGCGAAAATAAATTTGTTTTGATAATTAATATGAGAGAATTACCATACTTAGAGTGCGATTTTCTATAGTTTTTCGATGAAATGTGACTTTTTGGAGTATAATAATTAGTTGTTTTACAAATAATAAGTATATAATGACACAACCGTAAGTAGTCACAAATTAAAAATTAAAAAAAAATTTTTTTTAAAGAGAATACATCAAATTTTTCTTGGTTGAATAACTAAATATTTTTGTATGCAATTAAGTAAAACAAAATAATTGTTTTGGTAAAGCATTTAATAAAGAACATAACTGTATTTACAATTTTTGCATATTTTCCGTAATTTGTTATAAAAACATCGAAATGATTTTATATGCCAGTTTTTTCAGTTCGCTAACTTTGTAATATTTATTCATTATTATCTTAATTGTTTTACAAGATAATGTTTTATATTTAAAATTTCAATGCGGTCATTTTACAGTTATTCTTTTTATGATCCGTATAGTGGTTTATAACTTATGATCGTTTTCCTCAAGGCCATCGACTCTCGCCAATTTCACGCGCCAAACTGACAAAACAAACTGGACGGCCGAATGGGCCGAATTTTAACTTCGCGATGTGAGGGGTTAAGCAATCTGATGAAAAAACCCAACGATTTTTCACCTACTTTTTGAATAATAACCCAAAAAAGATAGGGTGGTTAAATCTAATTATCTTGTAACAAAAATTCAAATTTGCGTGGCATGTTATGCTTCAGAAACATGTTGCACGCATTGCAACATGCTTCACGTGCATTTCTCGTGTTTTTTTTTTTTGGTCTTACTCAGGTTTTGAGTTGTTGCATAAGCATTGTTCCGAGTCTACGAGCATTTCTCCAAAAAATCGTATAAAAGCTATGACGTTTGAGCTGTCAGATGAGAAATAGCCGTATTGCACGGCCCAATAAAAAATGACCCTCTTGGTGTCCTTGCCGTAACAATAAAACAAGAGGTTTAAAAAAATATCAAGTTCGAAAGAACCCTTTGATAAATGTAATAAATATTACCAAAAATATTACTATTTTATATATAGTGAACATGAGTTGTCATGAGTTTTTTTTGTTTTCTAAAGTTTGTTTAACGACAGGCCACTTCCGGCCTGTCAAATCTGGCCACTGCCACTGAAGGGAACATTTTGTTCCAAGAGGGCGCGAGCGGTTTTACTGACTCGCGCTGGGCGACAGAGAACTCGCTGAAAAGCCAAGTCATACGCGGTACATAGTGCACTAGAAGTGCGGCGTTTTTGAGTGATGTGAACAATGGTCTTATTTTTTGGTAAGCGTATAATTCTTTTGGGGTTTCATAAACGTTATAATCTTAAATAGGTCAACATATTTTAAAATTTTCTCCCCTCTAAATAATAATAAAATAATAAATTTTAGTGAATATAGTGCAATTCTACAGTCTGGATTCACTCGGAACACGGGACGCGTCCCGAAGGATCTGATCGGTCTGAGCTGTTCACTTTAAATATTCGACCAGCGTGTCTATGGAAAAGTCGACCATCGAAATCAAGCGAGCTGTCTGGCTGAAGGCAGATCGACTTTGCTGAAGATACATCGAACGACTTACTGAAGGTGGTGGTGGATTTGATTGACCAGCCACCTGTCGAAGACTATATGCAAAGACTTTCAGAAGGAGGTTACCGCAAGGTATAACAGACGATCAATTGTGCGCTGGCAGCTTAGAAGGAGGACGAGACTCTTGTGGAGGCGATAGTGGTGGACCTCTGCAAGTGGCGATAGCTGACAACCAATCTCTTTTCAACATAATCACCGTTACCAGTATTGGAAAGAGCCCTTGCGGAAGTGCCAAGGGACCTGGCATATACACTGCCGTGAAGAGTCATGTGAAATAAATGGTGTTTTAGGAGTATGTCTACCGCCGGAAAATTGTCCAAAAACTGACGGGGATTTGACAAAAGGGAAACTATCACAATTTTGTATAATGTCGGAACAAGAGACTGTATGCTGTATTCAACACAGCCCCATGAGCAACAACACGAAATCATCAGAAAACCAGGATAAATCCAATAATGCATCTTCTATATCACCGCCTACTACAACAACTATTAATAAGTCACCGATCATCTCTACAATAGCTCCAGAAAAACCTCAAACATCACCACAAGCCATAACTACCAATTTCATAAATGACAGTGTGAAAAACGAACTAAATCCGAAAAAAATAGCTCTGCAATATTGAGTACAAATTTAACAATGACAGCCATTGCTGTGTTAGCGATTAATTGATTTATTTTATTTTATCTGCATCCAAACTTTTCTCTGGTCGTAACGGTCTCCGTTCCATCGGGTTCAGAAGAGGGAGGAAGAGAGAGTGCACCCGTGGTCGCGCGCCCACCTGTGCACTATAATATAGCCTGCGCACTTGACTGCTTCTGAACAGTGGACTCTGAGAAGACTAAAGAAGTCACTAGAATCTACAATGCAGTCGCTATGGCCGAACACGGCTAGAAGGATATATATAATCTTAAAAACGTTCTGCAAAATAGAGTGGATTTGAAGTAATTAGTGCAAGCTCTGTCAATCAATTAAAAAAAATACTCAATTTGTACCTAAAAACTTTAATATTGTTTGCTCGCTAGCTTTACAAGATCTAACACCCCGTTCTCATTTGTCGGGTGTTGGGACCTGATTTTTAATCGGATGTCGGCGCCTCTGTTCCCACTTGTCAGGTGTCAGGCCCAATTTTCAATCGGGTGTCGTCGCTCAGTTCACACTTGCCGGATGTCGGGTCCGACACTCTCTAGGAGTTGGCTGTGCGCGATGGACATCTCCGACGATAGCGCCGAAACGCTTTATCCTATTGAGCTGAAATTCGGCATGCAGGCATCATTTGGTCATGGCATGAGCTAAACAGATTGTGGTTGAAATCCGTCCACCCTGGGTTGGCTCCCAACTGGAGGACTCCTCAACGGTCAAGAGCAGAGACCCAACATTTTGACATGGCAGAGTCCAACCCAACATGGCAGAGTCCTGCCATGGCTTGCACTTCATGCGTGGAGGCCGCCGGATGGGTGTTGACCCGTGAGTGTGACCAACCCTGAACAAAATGGGTCTTCGTGGCCAACTCAGCAAGGGCCCATTAGATCCCCTACTGGGTATAGTATAACAAAGAAATTACAGTACATGGGATGTTGTTTTATTAGGTTGACCTAAGATTTATTGCACAATGCAGCGAGTCAATGACGGCCGATGTCCTTCTAATAAAAATATGGCAGAGCATCGTTGCTCAAAAGCGCTCGGAGGGAAGAAAAAAACAGAAAAAAAGTTTTTTTTTATTGAGAGTTTTTTGAATATGCCAAGTTAAGTACAGTTAATATTCATATTCATATTCATATTCATTTTATTGGTATACTGGTATACAAGTCAGATTAGCAAACATTCATACATATTAGCAAACAAACATATTTTTTTTGACGTGACAACGTCTTATAATTCGATGGAGCCGGCTGCACGCACGAAAAAACATGACTGAGGCGTTCCATTTATTATATTTATTATTCAATATAAATGCTGCCAACTACCGGTTGCGAAAGAATTATTTACTAACCTCAGTCTAAAATAGTACGAATGAAAATCACTAGATTGATTTAAATTCTTGACATAATTTTATATGTATTCTTGATATACGGAATGTTATTACTGAACGGACAATTTCCTTGTGGGTACAACAAAGTGCAACAAAGTACGCAACTTCTTTAAAAAAAAAAAAAAGTATGAAAAGCTATCATTACAATGCGCTATCTAGCGGTTGGTAAAATGTCGCTGATATTGTTTATTTACGACGTATTACCTACCGCTAGATGGCGCAGCGTGCTCAAACGCTTCTCAAACCGTTATTTAACAGTTTGAGATTTCAAACTTTCAAATTAAAAAAAACAATAAACTTTAAACAATAAACAATTATACAATTATACTGCTATACAATAATACATTTACATGTTGTAGTGAAATCGGTGAGTATAAAAGCATATTTTTGGGTATTTGCAATAAACAATATCAGAATCTTAAATAATTGAAACTGCTTCAAATGGAACCATTCCATCAGAATTTTCTTATGACGTTGTCACGTTCAACTATCGTCAGTAAACCGACTTTACAGACAACCGAATTTTTATCGTAAAGAAAAGATAAAATAAACAAAACAAAACGAAGAAAAAAACACAAGAATAATGTAAAAAGAAGAAATACAAGACAAAATGCAAAAGAGATCATTAAATACTTTAGCCACCAAAGCATTTTAGACTTCACTCGAGTAATATTCCTCCAGTGAGTAAAACGCCTTATCTGTAAGGTATCTCTTAAGGCGTCTCATCCCGAAACATAATGGCACGACCACTAACTGAATTCGTTTCCAGAGACGTGTGTGCTATAAAATTACTAACAACACAAAACTCAAGACTGCCGGAGATAGTTCTCGCGTCCGTCTACATGGCGGCAGAAGACGAACCACCTCCTACGGAAATGAACAACCTCGTACGTTACTGCGAACGTGCAGGGCTCGAACTGGTCATATCTGCGGACTGCAATGGCCACCACAACCTATGGGGAATGGAAACAAACAACAACAGAGGTAACGATTTTGTTGAATACCTTATGACAACCAACCTAGACATACTTAACACAGGATCAAAACCAACTTTTGTCACTCGTAGATGTAACACTATAATTGACATTACCTTAAGCACAGGACTGGCAGCTCAACACGTGTCCAACTGGCAGGTGTCGGATGAACTATCGTGCTCCGACCACAGATGGATTCGGTATGATCTGACAGCAGATACACAAACACCTACACCCAGAAGAAATCCAAGACGCACCGACATCAAGGCGTATAAGGAACTTCTCGCAGGTAAAATAGAAAGCAACACAAAAACACACAGACCAAACAACACAGTAGAGTTAGAGGAACAGGTAAAGTCACTCACAAAAAACATAATTGACTGCTACGAAAACACATGCCCACTATCGACACCATCAACTACTGGAAAATGCAATAACAGTAGCTGGTGGGGTCCAGAGTTGGAACGCCTAAGAAAAAAAATGAGGAAACAGCTAAACAGAGCTACGAACACAAAATCTGATGAAGACTGGGACAAATACAAAACAACCAAATCAGAATACAAAAAGAGAATAAGACACAGAAGATCAGCCTCATGGAGGAACTTCTGCGACAATATATCCACAATTACCCAAGCAAATAGAACAAGGAAGATCATGGCCGATCAACCAAAACAATTACTGGGCACTCGGAGAAGGAAAGACAACAGCACCACTAGTAACCCGGCTGAGACCGAAAGTCTACTGGTGGAAACGCACTTCCCAGGTTGCAGAGTAGTTGACAAACAAGAATGGGACGTACAAACAGAAAACTATCATCCGACCGAAAACGAGTGGAAGATAGCGGAGCATATAACGGAACGGACCAAAACAGCCTGGGCAACGAACAGTTTCAACAACTTCAAATCACCAGGACTAGATGGAATATACCCAGCCCTCCTAAAATGGGGAGGAGACAAACTTATCGAACAACTAGCAAGCATACTATGTAGCTGCATCGCCTTTAGATACATTCCACAGAAATGGAGAGAAGTAAAGGTGATCTTTCTACCAAAACCAAGGAAAACTGATTACACAGACCCGAAATCTTTCAGACCCATTAGCCTTACCTCCTTCATGCTAAAAACACTAGAAAGACTATGTGACAGAGAACTGAAGGATACAGCACTTAAAAACATAGGTATTCACCCGAACCAACACGCATACACACAAGGCAAATCGACAGATTCAGCACTGCATGCCGTTGTAAACAACATAGAAACTGCACTAGCAAGGAAAAACTCCTGCCTAGGCACCTTTATTGACATAGAAGGAGCGTTCGACAAGACAAATTTCAGTAGCATTCAACAAGCTCTAAACAGACATCAAACCGAACCATTGATTACAGAATGGATAATGAACATGCTAAGAAAGAGAATCATCAGGCTATCTGAAAACCAAAATCACCAGGCGCTCGTGATGAGAGGATGCCCACAAGGAGGTGTACTCTCGCCACTTCTATGGAACCTGGTAGTAAACGACCTGATAACAAAACTAAACAACAATCATTTCCTAACAATAGGATATGCAGATGATCTAGTAATAATGATCAACGGACTAGTAACAAGCACATTGTGCGACCTTACACAAACAGCTTTGAAAATAGTAGAGAAATGGTGCAAGGAGAATGACCTATCGGTAAATCCAAAAAAGACCGACACCATTCTCTTCACACATAAACGGAAATTGGGTACATACAAAATGCCAACCTTGTTTGGATCCAGACTAACGCTCTCTAAAGAAGTAAAGTACCTAGGAATAACTTTGGACGAAAAACTAAACTGGAATAAACACCTAGAAAACAAACTAAACAAAGCAACAGTCGCCTTCTGGCAATGCCGAAGAATGGTGGGCAAGAAATGGGGACTAGCCCCACACATTATACTGTGGCTGTACAAAATGATAATAATACCAATGATAAGCTACGGAGCTGTAGTATGGTGGCCCCGCACCCAACTTACTACTGCAATCAACAAATTACAGAAAGTGCAAAGGCTAGCATGTATAGCAGCGACCGGCTGCATGAGAACAACTCCGACAGCGGCGCTGGAAATCATGCTAGGGCTTCTACCACTACACTTACATATACAAAAAGAAGCAGCCGCAACGGCTACTCGTCTAAAGAATCTAAACTTATGGACCAAATATAAAACACCGCACACGAATATATATGATAATATACTGTCAAGCTTTCCAATGCTGGATGCGGCAATCGACAGAATACCCAAAACTATGATCTTCTGGAAAGAATATGCCATATCATTAACAGAAGACTCAAAAGAAGCACTGAATCAAATGGACCTAAGAATCTACACAGATGGATCAAAAACCAACAAAGGTACAGGATGTGGTGTCTTCTCGGAAGACCTAAATATACACATCTCCAAACCACTCGGAGCACACAACACAGTATTCCAAGCAGAATGTATGGGAATAATAGAAGCTTGCAACGCAGTGAAACAGCGGCAGCTAAAACACGAAAACATATGTATTCTATCGGACAGCAGGTCAGTGCTACAGGCACTGGGAAGCGATAGATTTACATCTGGGCTCATATACGAATGCCACCAAAGCCTCCTCGAGGTATGCGGAAAAGGCAATAAGGTGACACTGAAATGGATCAAGGGACACAGTAACTCAAGAGGAAACGATGTTGCGGATGAACTAGCCCGTAAGGGCTCAGACACACCGGCATACGGACCCGAACCTATCGTGCCCCTACCCTACTCGCACATAAACAACCAACTTGACAACCACTACAAACAACTACATCAAACACACTGGAAAGAGATAAACACCTGCAGACAAACCAAAGAAATAGTAGTGGAATACAACCACAAACTTACCAAAACACTTCTAAGGACAAAAAGGCCCCAACTACGCAAACTAGTGGGACTGATAACAGGACACAACACACTAAACAAACACCTCTTCAACATGGGCGGAACGAATAGCCCTATGTGCAGAGCATGCATGGAGGCGGAAGAAACCACAAAACACATTCTGCTAGATTGTAAACAGGTAGAAGTATAAAGGACAAAACACCTTGGGACTCCAGGCACCCTGCGCGAGGCAGCAGGAAACCTGAAAGCCCTGCTGGCTTTCGTAGAGGAACTGGGGTGGGTGGAATAGAGCCGTTACACGCAAAATAGGCACACTGGATGTCGACTTGCGGAGGAACGCCCAGTATAACTAACTAACTAACTAACTAAAGGCGTCTCTTAAACACGTCAAGACATTGCGCCTGCCTAATGTGCTCGCTGAGTTTGTTGTAAACCGCTGGGCCGGCGATATAGGCTAGCCTCTCCGACTTGGATAATGCATGACTTACCGAACGTAACATGCTAAGGGATCTTGTTGGATAGTGATGATGCACACCATTCACTTCAAAATCGGCTAGATTTCTGCGAACGAACAGCGCTACTTCCATTATATAAATGGACGGCAGCGTTATAATATGTATTGTCATAATATGTATTAATATACATACTGTAATCTTAATTATGTGTAATTTTATCTTTAATAAAGAATGTAAGTATATTTTACAAAGTGTAATGATTTGAAAATCATCACATGAGCGCTTAGCAGCGCTAAACAAAACGCAAAATAGATGAATCGAATTTTTTTAAATTAAATTGTACTTACAAAGATCATAGTGACATCTAGCGATTTAATTAGGAACTAAAACTGACAGATGAAAAAATGGCAATCGCTAAACTATAGAGCGCAGTGCCATCGTCGTATAAATAAAGGGTTTTGAGTAGTTTTTGAGAGTTAAGGACATTATTAGGGGCTTAAATATAGACAATCTGAAGTATTTGGCAAGAAATTAGCTTATTTTGAGATTTTTACGAAAAATCGGCGTAAAAATCAATATATTGACAAATAGACAATAGAAGCATGGTTATGGTCATAAAAAGGTCGACCGATCGGTTTTTCAAAAAAATATAAGAGGGGTATATTAAATAGTAGGAATTATGGGAGAATTTAATAGAAATATTGATAACGTCATTTAAAGAACATTTAATTTATTATTTAGAGAAATTGGAAAACATAATCGATATCGATGCATGAAAGCAGAATCAATGAAGTCAAAAGAATTTATCACCAAATAATTGCCAGTCAAAATAAAATTTAATTGTTAAAATGAGGAAATTTAGAAATACTTAATTAAAATAGAGGAATTACTAGATAAAAATACTATCAATAAATAAAATTGAAATAAAATAGTTTATATTATTTCGCTTTCGAAAACGGAAACAGAAACGGAAAAGCTTCTAGAAAGTTTCTAGAATGTTCGAGAAACATCTAGAGAACAGATGACGCTTCGAAAGCGGAAACGACGCACAAAAAACGCGGCAAAATCAAGTCAAAGTACGGCATTTCCAGCCGAATATGAAACATCAATTTTCTCATAATACGTAAAATAAATACTTAAAAACATATGTAGAATTGGAAGCACGAATTATCATTAAGAAATTCGCTTGTTAGCAACGTGGCAGAGCGTTATTTAATAAAAAAATAGACAAATCAGATCGTTTAATGACTGATTAGTCAATAGTTATGGATTAAATCAGTAAAAAAAGGTCACATCGATAGGGGTGTTATATAAGGGATGGACGACTAGCTTCCGGTACTCATTAAAAATTTTCCTTTGGACGCACTGAACCTACGAAAGTTTTCGGCATAAATGTAAAAAATCTGGTGCTCAAATGTGAAAAAAAATAGTTGTGAACATGGGCATTGGAATGCTATGAAAGCATTTCAATGCCCAGAGAAGTTAAATTCATGTAATAAGTGTTCAAGCGCGTATAACAAGAACGCTTCATCATACTCGCCATTGAGGTGATTTTACGAAAAGTGCTAAAAAGCGAATAAATATTTTAAAAAACCAGTGCTAAAACAACGTGAAATCGAGAGAGCTGTGCGTGTTGGCACATAAAAACCAACTTTTCCAACTAAATTTAAACGTACGAGATTTTGTCGTATTGCAATATACGAAAATTCATTAACGGAGCGGATGAATTTAATGAAGATGTCAGATTAGACTTCATAACATTGCGAACGTCGTTCGGTGATGTACACATGGCGGCAAAATAATAGAAAAACATTTGACGAGGATGCTGTGATGGTCTCATAATAGCAGTTCGGTGGAGCGGGGATCGCAGGCTCTAAAATAAAATTAACATTTGACGAGAATGCAG
This sequence comes from Micropterix aruncella, assembly GCA_944548615.1. Classification (NCBI taxonomy): domain Eukaryota; kingdom Metazoa; phylum Arthropoda; class Insecta; order Lepidoptera; family Micropterigidae; genus Micropterix; species Micropterix aruncella. The sequence goes on along the minus strand of OX155980.1, from coordinate 77,342,558 downwards.
TGACGGCTTGGAATAGCAGTACGATTGTAAAGCGGCTGGTGGTTCTAGAAAACATTCGTCGCGGAATGGTGGCAGATTTCTAGAAAAGCGACAATACAAGGAAGATTTTGACGATTAGTTATAAGTGCATATTGTGCAAGTGCAGTTGTAAATACGGGCAAGTGTAGCCGAGAGTCATCGATGGCAAAGATGTACTAAAGTATGTAAGTTTATTTTTGCTGAAACTGGCGCTATTTAGTTATTTTGGCTGAAGCTAGCACCCAATATTATCATTGTTATATAAATTTTTTTGGGGTTATAAATAGTCGAGGTTTTTTGTGGTTTGTTTGGAAATTGTTAGAAATGTTAAGTAGTTGTAACGTAAATGCGTGATTTATACGATTTTGCACGTTAACTAAAAACGATAGCACATAAGATCGCTTGTTGGTTCAAGAGTCGTGGATGTTGTAACGAGATTGACATCTCGTTGGACTCATTAAATTAGGAAGAGAGATAGCTTAGCTACTCCATTGATTTAGACATCAGCCATTATATAAATGTGCTCATAATTTGGAAATTAATTAAGGAAACATTCGAATAATACAGAATGTTAGGTTAAATTTAGAGATAAGGAAATTTGTAGATTGTACTAAAAAAATTACGACTGATCGATGGGGTTTCACAGATAAACGGGGGGGAATAGTAATAATAGAAATAATAGAACGAAGACCATATGGACACCCAGTGGACTGGATGGTAACCAGGTCGTAGTTTTTATCGGGCATTAGCGACTGCGGTCATTTAAATTCATTTATATCACTGGAACGTCATCGACTAGTTTGACAGATATGTTAGGTTATATGTATTTTTAGTGTTGTATGTAAACATTACGATTCATGTTTCAATAGAATTTGACATTGAACATATTTAAATAAATAAGTGATTAGAATCTAATTGTCGAATTTCACGGCGGAGATTTAAACTCATGCAATATTATTATTCATTTTTTTTAACAATCGACTGAACGCAGCCATTGTTATCATCGACAAATAATCGATCGAAAATAAGTTAAAGAACAAATTGTACATACTTTGTGGTGAATTAGGCGCTCATTATTATAAATATAATTCACAATAATAGTAAATTAAAATAGAAGAAATTATAATTTGAATTTGTGTAATATATGCATTATGGTTTAATATATATGGATTATTAATTGGAGAAGATTTGTTTCATTGAGGAAGTAAATACAAAGAGGGAAATTATTAGGCAAGGTATTATTGAAGCCTATCCCACTTGAAGGCATTATTATCACTATCGCTGATATGGTAGTAACACATGGTAGTGAAGTAAGTGGATTAAAAGTCTATCTTACAAAAGATATCTTTGTATTCGTTTTATCCTTAGACCTTTAAAAAATAAGTACTGTATTTTTGAAAGGTAGGAGTGTGTGTTCATGGATTAACCGAAAAAAATCGTTATCCAAAATGGCTTCTTTATTTTGGTTAACCGGGGCTGTAGCATATTATATATTTTTAATGAACCTACAAATTGTAAAGCGATGTATATAATATATTCGCCCTAAATAAGTAATAAGTAATAGTAATAAATAATAATAGGAGAGGACGCAGCACAAAGAAACATAAAATCTCACCCGTTGAACAGCCGGCGGTCCATCCGCTACATCGTCCGAATAATTCGAAGTATTTGATCGGTTCTGGTTGTTATATTCTATGTTAGAATCATTCTGAACTGGAGCATTCTCAACCGGTGCTGTGAAATCTGATGGCTGTGTCATTGGTTGGAGCTGCCTGCCTATATTTTGAATTTCCAGCATGATTACGTCCAGATCAACCATCTCCGGGTTGAAAGTCTGAAATACAAAACAAGTCTTCATGGCCCTCCATTCCATGAGAAAGTCGGACATGGATCCGGGTTTGTGGGACAGTTTTGAAGAGGGGATAGTCCCCCCCCCCCCCCCTTTTTGATTTTTTTGTACTTATAGCAAGTATTATTATCCATTTTTGTATCTGACCACAATTAAAACAGGTATGGTTCCCACGGACTCAAAAGAGAGACACTGATCATGTCTCATATTTTTAATCTGATTTGAGGTGCAACTGATAACCCTAGCTTGTTGGATAAGACGAATATTTGTGCCAAAACTTCATGCTCAATCGCACCATCTATTCGTGGAGCTGTTCTCGCGCACTTGAATGACCTTAATTCTATGGCACTAGATTATGATTTGCTGTCAACCTGCATCGATTGAAATTAAATATGATTTAATTATTTATTCTTATCTGATTACCAGTATTTAACCCTTAGAAAGCTAGCCATGGGAATGAAACTCTTGACGGCATGTATTCAACCCTCAAAAATGTCTTTGTAGCGGGTGTTAGTGCACGCATACTAATGCACAGCGTGGACCAAAAGTCCAGTAACATTTCAAATGGTTATAAAAAATACAAAAGTAGACATGAAAAAACATGTTTATCTATACTAATATTAGAAAGAGGTAAAGTTTGTGAGGTTGTAGGGAGTAATCTCTGGATATACTGAACCGATTTTGAAAATTCTTTTACCAATAGAAAGCCACGTTACTTGTGAGTGTCATAGGCTATATATTAATCCGAAAAATGAAAAGACTTTTTCGTGGTAGTCGGATTTGCAAAGTCGAGATTGAGAAAAAATGATCGAATGAAAATGTTTCTTACGAACGCTGCCTTAACGATGAGAGATATATGATTGAGTTCTGGAGAAAAGTTGTAGAGCTTTATAATGCCTACAAAAAAGTCAGTGACAGCATATGTCTAACTTTTATATTTAGGTCACAAAAAGTAGTTTTTCATATTAATAAAAAAAAAAATCGTTAGGTCATGTTTATTGGTTATATTATCAACAATTATCTCAGGCTCCTGGATTTTCCAGCAGGACTCGGCACCATGCCATACCTCCAAGAAAGTAAAGGTAAGATTTTCCCAAAACAAGATCGATGCGCTCCCATGGGCAGGAAACTCCCCAGACATGAACCCAATCGAGAATTTGTGGGATTCATTAAAAAATGAAATTCATGAGATTCCGATCACAACAAAAACACAGTTGATCGGGAGATTGATACAGGTATGGTTTCACTCTGAAAAAATTAAAACTTTATGCCAAATTTTGGTAGAGAGTATGCCACACCGTGTAAAATCTTTAATTCAAGCCAAGGGTGGACAACAAAGTACTAAAACGGTGCTAAACTTATAAATGAGCTTATGTGACTGAATTATGTTAATAAAATTTGTAAAATGTATAAAATATGTGTTTTAATCTAGTCCAAAACTCGAATAATTGTCAAATATAAAAAAAAACCATAATAATTTTTCCGGTACTGTATTCTGGACAGGCAGCTTTGCTGATACATCCAGATCAGCTCTTGTAAAGCTAAACAATATTAACAATATATAAACAATAGTAACAATCACACAACAAATATTATTATTATATATAGTTTATAGAGAATTATAAACAGCTTTTACTGTGGGGAATGTCTGGCATTTACATTTTTAAAAAGTTACCAAGTACATACCTTAAGTTGCTTTGATGTTTTGTACGAAAGTTTATAGAACTTAACCAGATGTGATTTCTTTATCAATTTTACAGCTGAAAGAATAAGTTAACATTATTATCCAGTTAGTAGAGAAAGAATCTAAAACCACAATAATCAGCCAGCTAAGCTGGTGTGTTAATGAGTAGAGCAGTGGTTCCCAACTGTTTTGAGGGTAGAGTATTTGCGACAGCAGAGTTAATGAAAGAAATCGTAGAACTAAAAAACGAGACAAAACTTAAAACTCAATTTTTCAAACACTGTGAGAAACAGGAGTACATAACTATTCTCGATTCGTACGAAGAACTGTACAATTTGCTTTTGCTACTTGTACGAAGCTTCGTTTTCCAAAATGAACTTTTTGAAAAACGAAAATCGAAATCGTTTATCGCAGCATTTTAACACTTGAGGAGCCGCTAAAGGGTCCAAGGGACCAGACCTTCGTATTTTGTTTAATAACTTTTTAAGTTCGACGTTTGCGACGTTGCCGCTCTTAGTACCGTTCAACGATAGTGTAGCATAATAAATGACTAGCTTGGTATTCAGCTAGGATGGTTCGCCTGATCTTACATAGTAAGGTTCCAGGTTCGATTGCCGGCTGGGTCACGATTTTCCGTTGGGATAAAATTAACGGAATTCCATTTCAATTGTGTCAATCGAATGCAATAACAAGACACACATACATATAAACACTTCATAGTAGGGTTGGTTGGAAGAGATTGTTGTATGACAATAAACCTGCCCATTGTGAAATTTCACAATAAAGAGTAGAAACAGACTTTAAGGCTTCATGTAATTGCCATTGTATCTTTAAGGTGCCGCGACAAACGATTCCAATTTTGCTTATTCAAAAAGTTCATTTTGGAAAACCAAACTTGATACAAGCATTGATTATATAGCTTATTAGAATGCTCAATGTCATACTTACAATTTGGCAACCAGGTTTTACTATAAAACTGTTTGACTTTGGGTGACAGAATCAAATAAGCAAAAGGTTAAGGTTTTGACATTCGGTTTCTATTATTTTTATAAACAAAAACAATGTTTTATAGTATTGGGTGAGTGCAAAAGTTCGTGCGGAGGTGCAATAGATGACGTTAGAAGCAGCGTAAATTATTGTCATTAATACTGCCATCTACGTAAGACAGATCGTTGGAAAGGTGGCGTGTGCAGCTTTCATTTCAATCAAAACAATTTGTGTAGATACAAACTGCTTCGAGAAAGATTACTTTCAAAATGAGTGTCGATAAGGTGCATTTCGGGCATGTTATGCTTTCCGAGTTTCGGAAGGGAATAAACGTTACAGCAGCCGTAAAAAACACTCAAGAGGTTAATCAAGATCAAGCACCAGCTAAACGAACTGTGGAAAAATGGTTTCCGAAACTTCGCCGCGGAGAGTTTAACCTTAACCTTCAAACATTGATGACGATGTTGTGCGTACTTTAGTTCAGAATACTCCGCAAATTTCAACAGAAGAAGTTGCAACAGCACTTAAAGTTGAACGATCAACCGCTTTTCGGCGTTGAAAAAAAATTTTGGGATTCAATTTGAAGCTCGATATATGGGTGCCCCATTGACTGACCGAGAGGAACAAAATTGTGCGAATTTCTGCTGCTGTTTGTTTACTCGGGCGGCTTAAAAATGAGCCATTTTTGGATCGATTAGTGACGGGCGATGACAAATGGTTCCTGTACAACAATGTTCAGCGCAAACGCACATGGAAGCAGGCAGGTGAGGATGGTGACGCAATGGCAAAGGCCAGTTTGCACCCGGTGAAGGTGATGCTCTGTGTTTCGTGGGATTGCAAGGGCATAATTTATTTTGAGTTTCTCCCCGCTGGCCAAACGATTGACTCGGACAAGTACTGTCGCCAATTAACCAATATGAATCGAGAGATCAAACAGAAATGTCCGATTTTGTCAAATCGCAAGAGAGTAGTCTTTCATCAGGACAATGTCAGACCACACATTTCGAGAGACGCTGCGCAAACTGAACAGCCTGAAATGGGATATCCTAACTCATCCACCGTATTCTCCTGATATTGCACGATCCGATTATCACTTGTTCTGGTAATTGCAAAATCATTTAAATGAAAAAAAAATACTCTTTGAATGCCTTAAAAAACGTAGTGTCTTTGTTCTTCGAATATAAACCACGAAGTTTTTATGATCGGGGCATCCGTATGCTGCCAGAACGTTGGAAACAGATTAGAGAAAAGGATGGGGAATATATCATTGATTGAATAAAGAAATTTGTTGCCTAATAACTGTGTGACTTTTACTCATAAAACTCCGCATGAACTTTTGCACTCACCCAATAATTAATTCTTAAATAAATAAATAAATAAAAATTGTATTGTGAATTTATTATTAAATGTGAATTCATGGAGACAATCTTTCAATTGGTATTTATATCATCGAAAACATTCAGGCTAAGACATCTAAAGTATCACGCTTATTGAAGTCAGGTCGAATCATTTTTGTCATTTTAAATTTTCATTTAACCCCTCACGTTGCGAGGTAAAAACTCACCTACATACAACTCACGCGACATATTCGCGCAAAAAATCGACGCGAGTCAACGGCCTTGAGAAAAACGATCATAACTTATAAACCACTAAACGGAATAAAAAAAGATAAAGAGAAAAATGATCGCATTGAAATTTGACATATAAAACATTATAACCTTATCTCGTAAAACAATTAAGATAATAATGAATAAATATTACAAAATTGGCAAACTGAAAAAAACTCGCCTATAAAATCATTTCGATTTTTTTGTAAATACAGTTTTTGTAAATATCAAAAATTGTAAATACAGTTATGTTCTTTATTAAATGCTTTACCAAAACGATATTTTTTTTTTACTTATTTGCATACAAAAATACGGAAAAAATATTTATTTATTCAGCCAAGAAAAATTTTATGTATTCTCGTAAAAAAAAAATTTTTTAATTTTTAATTTGTGACTACTTATGGTATTTTTTTATATGAAATTCTTTCAAAATAACTTTATTACTACATCACTTCTTCTTAGAAATCACACCAGAACTTTGACCTTTGTCTGATATTATAGAAAAATCTAAAGTTTTGAGAGTTTCCGCGTCCGAACCTAATAATAAACTTTGAATGCCCATAATATAAAATTCGTTAGATTTTTTCAATTATATTGTCTTATCATAGACTTATTATATGTCTAATAACTAATTACTATACTCCAAAGAGTCACATTTCATCGAAAAACTATGGAAAATCGCACTTTTTTCTCTCATAGTAATTATCAAAACAAGTTTCATTTTCGCGAGCCATATTAGAAAAACAACATATAATGTTCAAAATACGCCTAATTATGTGATAACTTAGGATGTAAATGAAGCAATACCTATTTTATTAGTAAATTAAAGTGACATTACGTCATGTTTCGCGATATATAGGGATATTTCACAAACATTACAAAATAAAAACGGCCATTTTTTCGCGAGCCGTTTGTTGTTCCAAAGTGTTTTCTTCGAAAATTCGTGAAAAACAGCAAATGGATTGTCTAAATTGAATAATCCTAATGCCTAAACTACTTAAAAATGGAAATTACTCACTTTTATCCGGTATACACTGCACTTATATCCACAAAACACTTCACAAAACAAACATTTCGCGGAACTATACGCCGCCGCGGGGTGGCCGATCGACACTGCTGTTTTGACGTCTAATGCTGACTTTTTAAATCGGCGATCGGTTTTATCGTCGTTGGCCGGCGAATGAAAGATTATTTGGCCATGTCGTCCCGCGGTCAGAAAGCATTAAAGTACGACGATTCGAATCGTAAATTGCATTTTTCGCAGCGGCGAGCGCGATATCCAAAATCGGATGTTACGGATTGTAGGCGGCCGCCATACATGTCCCCAAATGGATGTTACGTGCTCAGCGGGTTAAAACAATATAACCCACTGCGACACGTACGATTTTGACGGCCATTGTTGCCCAATTGTTTAGAGAATGGGCGGGCTAAATTTTTTTCCAGCCATATGCTGCAATAATATGTTGCAGTGATGGCCGGGCCATAGTTGCTGATTTTGCGTCCACAAATTGCCGTAAAAGTAGAGCCTGTTTAGAAGCACCATAAGAAGTACACACACTTTAATGTTCAGATAGACCAGCAAGGGATTGAGCATTTAGTATCATTGTCCATTAAATATTATTGTGCATTTAATACTATATATAATACCTTTGAGGCCGCCACACATCTCCTTCAAGACCAAATTCTTCAACGGTAAGATGGTCTGACACATGATCCACTCAGCTCTAGTGTTATCCGAGTACGAGTACTTTTTCAAGAGAAAATCCAGGAGATCGCTGAGTAATGGCTCCTTTGAATTCCAATTACGCAGATCGTTGAAGGTCTAAAAAAAATACCTACAAGTTAAAAAAGTAACACACGTTTATCTGGACTTTACGACCTGAACGACCGATTATAATCTGGTATACACTTCCAGACCCCAGTTACCTCGCTCGTTGGAGCTATGACGAGGATAGTTCATGTCCCCTTTGTAGCAACACCCCTTGCACAGCTAGACATATTCTAGCTGGCTGCAAGGTGGCCTTGGATCAAGGACGGTACACTTACCGCCACGACAAAGTCCTTGCTGTTATTCGCGAGGTAATTAGCCTCTCAGTGGCTCGACGCCAACAAGGGTTCCACAGTATCCTCCAAACCCAAAATACAGTTTCTGCGGGTTGGCTCTAAAGGCAAAAAACATTTCACTGCAAAACCTTTCTCAATAATCGAGAAAGCTTCAGATTGGATTATGGAGGTCGATTCGGTCTCTAAGCAGTATAAATTCCCTAAAAGTCTCGGATGCACAGCCCTGCGTCCAGATATAACTCTTTACCCTCTATCTCGGAAGATGGCCCTTATCGAAGAATTAACTGTTCCATGGGAACCAAATATCCCGAAAGACCACGAATACAAATGAAATAAATACCATGATCTCGCAAATGCCATCACCCGGTACGGCTTCACTGTTCACCTTCATGCGGTGGAAGTTGGCGCTCGTGGCCTGCCAGCTAAATCTTTGATTCACCTTTTTAAAGATCTTGGTCTATCCAGGAAAATAATCAACTCCTTTCTAAAAAAAATATCTAAAACTGCAATTTCCGCATCTCAAGTTCTATGACTTCGAAGGTGGATTGAATGGGTGGTAAGGTGGACGCTCACATGTGGCAAGACAGCTGTCCTAAACCTACCACAGCCGGTCTTTAGTCCGGAATCCACCGTTCACCTCCCAGAAGTATATGATGGGCCCGATTTTGGTCGGTGAATTCCATGGCAGCTCCGTTTAAATTTTAATGTATTTTTTTCGATAAAACGTATTTATCGCCGCCCCACTACCGCTATAATTTGCAGAGTAACAACAGCTGCAGTTTGTCGCCTACCCGCAAAACAACAGATGACGATTGACAGTACTTTAGTCTACCCTGGACAACGGCGGCTGGAGCATCGCCGAAACATCGGTTGCTGCAAACTTCACGCAGTAAATTCGTTTTATTCTATTTATAATATCAAACGACCGCAATAGTCTTCGACTTTCCTCCTAGGATTTCGACCGAACACCTAAGCATTGTCTGTCACTAAATTGGAACATTTTATTACCCGTGGAAGTCTGCTTCATCGGATTGAGTTGTTTCAGAAAGAAAGGAATTTCTAAGCGAGGATGGCAAATACCTGTCCGACACAAAACCTGTTGAAAGTGGGGTGATTCAGGGATCGACTCTCGTTCTGGTGCTCTTTTTACTGACAACGAAGACTTAAAATCATCTATTAGGTCAAAAATTTGCCTTATAACGAATTAATGATGAATTAACCTTTCAGAAAAACGGCACAGCACCGTTTTGGCTGATTTTGTTTATACTAATAATATTGTTTTTTTAATTATTTCTCTCTCGTTACCTAATAAGTAATTTTTTAGTCATGTATATTATATATTAATTGGAAGTTAATGGGCCCTTGCTGAGTTGGCCATGAAGACCCATTCTGTTCAGGGTTGGTAAACTCACGGGTCAACACCTATCCGACGGCCTCCACGCATGAATGGCGAGCCTGGGTAGGACTCCGCCCTTATGGTTAGTTTCCCGTGGGAATCAACCTTCTGGCGCTCCTGGACGGTCTGCGCACCGTGCGGCGTAAGCCAATCGACTGTGCACTCTGACTAACAGTCGGGGGAGTCTGGAAGCAGTACTGTTTCCTATAGAGCGGGGGTGGCACCGCTTCGTAAGGGAGAGGACCGAGCAAGCGACCTCGAACTCGTAACCAATCGAGAGACTGGAGTAATCTGGTCACAATTGGAAGTAAGGGGTAACACTCCTGGCTATCTCGCGGTTAAGGCGTTGGCCTCTTACGGGTTTGTGGCAGAGCTACATGGTGGACAGTTTTGTCCAAGTCTTCTGCGCTCACTCCAGGGAGATAGAACGACTAATTGTTAAAACTTCCTGAGGTGACGGGCTCGCCCGCTGTAGTCGACAACCCTAGTTTATTAATTAGAACCTTGAGTTGAAAACTTCGATTTCCTCAGAAATACCGTAACTTATATTTCTAGTCATCTACCAAATTGCAAAATACTTCACGTCAAAGCGTCATCATTAGGCTTCAATTATCAGTCTGTGTCATTTCGTTGAAGTATCAACAATGGTAATTTTGTTAGCTTCGAAGATGTCGAAATTCGAGCCGACAAAACGTCGTTTGCGGGAAGCAATGCTTTTCTGCTTTCATCTTAAGAAAACTGGTGCAGAATGTCATAGATTGCTGCTGGAGGCTTACGGGGAATTTACTCCGACAGAAAGGACTGTTAAGACTTGGTTTCTCCGAGTGAAAAGTGGTGAAAGAGCATCCAGGCCAGGAGCAAAAAATTTAAGAAGCCGAATTGGAAACCATACTCTATGAAGATTTGAGTCTGACGCTGGAAAAGATAAGTGAGGTGCTTAATGATCATGTCTCAACCGTTTCGAGACGTTTTAAATCTATGGGAGTCATTCAAAAGGAAGGGCATTGGGTTCCTCACGAGTTGAAGCCGAGAGACATCGAAAGACGTTTCATGACTTATGAAACGCTCCTTCGCCGTCAAAAAAGAAAAGGTTTTCTCCACTGAATAATCACCGGCGACGAAAAGTGGATCTTTTACGAGAACCCCAAATGCAAAAAATATCGCTCGTACCCCGGTGAATCACTTCCATCGACCTCAACAGCCACACCGAAGAGAGACATCCACGGATCCAAATAATGCTTTGCATTTGGTGGGACTAAAAGGGTGTCATCTATTACGAGCTGCTGAAACCGGGAGAAACCATAACGGGCGATCGCTATCGAGCTCAGCTCAAGAATTTGAACGATGCTGTGAAGATAAAATGGCCGGAATACACTAAAAGGCATGACAAGGTAATTTTCCGGCATGACAAGGTAATTTTCCAGCATGACTATGTTCGACCACACGTCGCGATGCATGTCAAGAACTTCCTGGAAACGCTTTGCTGGGACATCCTACCTCACCCACCGTACTCCCCAGATATTGCGCCATCCGACTACTATTTGTTCCGGTCAATGGCCCATGGCCTTTCCGAGCAGCGCTTCCAGTATTTCGAGGATATTGGAAAATAGCTGGATTCGTGAATAGCCTCCAAGGAGGAAGACTTCTTCCACCAGGGAATCCTTTTCTTGCCAGAAAGATGGGAGAACGTCATAGCTAGCGATGGACAACATTCAACAATACATTTCATTTTCATTTCATTCAACAATACATTGAATGAAATGCACTTTCCAATTTGCTTCGAAATAAATGTTCAATATCACAAAAAAAAACGAAGTTTTCAATTCAAAGACCTAATATATTATATATTTATCTAAATAAATAAAAATTTATCTGTTCGTTTGTAATGGCATATTAGGTCGAACAGCTGAACCGATTTGGCTATTTTTTTTTTTTAATTAAAAAAGAGAAAGAAAAATTAAAAAAGTGGCCTGGCAAATTCGAAAATTCAGGAAAATCTGAAGTGTTCTTTTTCTACTCACCATTTAAACGATGGATATCCACATTTCTTGTTGGAATAGGAACGACATATTAGGTTGATACTTTTTTAGTTTTGATCGCTATGCTCTCGGGATGGAAATATTTCAATCAAATGTATTTAATTGAAGATCTTGAGAAAATTCCGGAAAAACGCATTGCAGCCTAAATTAAAATAAAATGATTTTTTCTACTTTTGTGATGTTTTGCGATCTATCCAACAAATGTAGTTATTTTATTTATATTCCAATTTATTTATTTAGTTATTGATTTGTATTTTAAAACATCCCAAAATGATGATTCGCCCAAACGCTGTTATACTTCGAAATGCCAAAATATCTAACTTGGAATCAACTATAAAAAAGAAAAATTGGATCGGAAGTGAGTGTGGTCCGCTGATGCGTAAAAGATACTAGCACTAGGGTGATCATTATCTCCAACCTGAGGAGGTAAAACAATCTGGCGCCAAAAGCCTGGTGCGGTTCTTAAATGACAGGAGGCTTAGCGCAGAACGATAACAGGTGGCTAACAATAGATCAGCAATGGTCGCAGTGTTACAAGGCTCATAAAAACTATAGAAAAGCCCTAAACAACAAATTTAAAAAAATTACAGAAAGCGTCGGAAACAACGAAACCCAACTTCACGTAACCCACATGTATTTTATACTGATGTATTAGGTTGTTCTTTTTTCAGTCCAATCAAGCAACCACAAGTTTAGGGGTAGGGTGGTTTGTGTGGGAGGGGTTGTGTGGGGTTGTGGGAAAGTTGGGGGAGGGGGATTGGAGATGGGGGGGTTGGTGGGAATTAGGGGGTGGAGTTTGGAAGAAGGGGTTGGGGAGGTGGAGATGGGGGTTTTGGTGGGAATTAAGGGGGTGGAGTTTGGAAGAGAGGGTTGGGGGAATTGGGGGCTGGTGAAGTTGGGGGGGTTGAGGGGTTTGGCGCAAGGGTAGGGGTGGTTGTATGATTGCCGGGAAAGCCTTGGGGAAAGACACAACTGATTATCCGTTGTTTACATATTCCAATAGCTTTTCACAAATTTCACAAAACAATAACAAACAAATTTATTGAAATTTGGACAGGGCAACGTCGGTCGGGTCAGCTAGTATAATATATGTATGGAGGCCAGCCGAAACGGCTATGCGCGGATCTGTCGAAGGGCTGTATTGGCCTTTCTGGCCTCCCTACAGTTAAAAGCAGAAATATTATAAAAAGCATGTTTTATTTGATTCGCGAATAAACATTATAACTGTGTGACATTTGGGAAACCAACTGACTTAGTCAGAAAATAACAACTGAACACCTGCCGTTACAGAGCGACAATCCAAATAATAATAATCGACAAAATGTTACCAAAAAAAGCCGACTCCAACATTTCTTATAAGTGCAGCAGCCATGTCATGGTAAAACTTAGAACGGGCTCATAATTGAATGTGTATACAAAAGTTTGTGCCTGTGCTGTTGACCGTTGACGAGTTTCCTTGTTGGAAGCAACCCTGGGTACCGCAGTCCTGTCTTGGGGAAACTTAGAACGGGCTGCCGTATTTGAACGCATATACAAAATTTCATGTCTGTGCTATTGATTGTTGACGAGTCCCCTTGTTGGGAGCCAAACCTGGGTGTAGAATCAGGTCATGCTTACCATAAAAAATGCATTGTCGTCGAAACTGAACATGTAAATTTTCAACTTTATGATAATATTAATTGAGGAGATCCTTTAATTCCTCATGTATCCCAACACCAGAACAGGATTTTAATAAAAATGGGACCAATCTGGAAGTATATCCTTTCAAATAAAAAATGAATTTTCCAAATCGGTTTATAAGTGATGGAGGTCTGAGGTAACAAACATTAAAAAAAAAAAATACAACCAAATTGATAACCTCCTCCTATTTTTGAAGTTGGTTATGAAGAAGAATAAATACCTGTACAATCAATTTGAAGGCATGCTCCATCTTAGTTCTGATAGAGCGAAAGCGTTCTTGCTGAACTGCAATACTCGGAGGGTCATCCCAGTAATCGGAGACAGAGACTTCTCCGGAATCGCTCTGTCCATCATTATCTTCAAGTAGCCCTTCGTTGTTGCGGTTCTGTTGCTGTTCAGAGGTTATGAGCGCCTGCATTTCGATCTCTCGATGCGTCGGCTTGACTTGCAGCAACGGTTTGGCGACCGAGGTTGATTCTTCGACGGCTTTGTTGATAGTTTTTGAGGAATCGATAACTTTCGTATGTCTCCAAATCGTGTCCTCACCGCCGAAAGTAATCATCTTGCGTTCGGCCTTATTCCCCTTTGCCTTTGTTGCATCTATCAATTCTTCGTTTTGATACATTACCTCGTTCGGCTCGGGGCATTTCAGTTTCAGCTTTTTCTCTGCGATTTGAGTACCTGTGGGACAAACTGTGAGTTCAGACAGGCTAATGATACAGTACCGTGCGAATTAATTAGAACAAGCAATTAAACCTTTTCTTTTGTTTCTGACAATGTTTTTGATACCTATCTGAGATATTTTTAATTCTGGCAATGTTAGTTAGTTAGTTAGTTTGACTGGGCTTTTTCCCGCACTTGGCCTCTTGATTGGGCCGTTGTGCGTGGCTCATGTTTCCATTTATGTTACTCCAGCCAACCCAGGCTGTCCCAGAAGGTTAGCAGCCTCCATCTGACCACCACCATGACTGAATAACTAAATATTTTGTATGCAAATAAGTAAAACAAAATAATAGTTTTGGTAAAGAATTTAATAAAGCTCATAACCGTATTTAGAATTTCTGCATAGAGTTTCGTATTTTGTGATAAAAACATCGACATGATTGAACAAGAGAATTTTTTTCAGTTCGCCAACTTTCTAATATTTATTCATTATTAGCTTAATTGTTTTACGAGATAAGGTTATAATGTTTTATATTTTAAATTTCAATGCGATCATTTTACAGTTCTTCTTTTTATGATCCGTATAGTGGTTTATAAGTTATGGTCGTTTTTCTCAAGGCCGTCGATTCGCGCCGATTTCACGCTCGACGGTTTCACAAAGGTACGGGCAAGTTTTTACTTTGCAAGTCGGGGGGTTAACCTGTCAGTCATTCGAGAACATGTTATATCAAAAAAATGCAATCTAGGTTATGTTGGTGTTTTCAGTAGGAAATTTGTTGTTTTCGTAAAGAGCAGATTTGGACTGCGTAATTTGAGTGACTTTTCAAGCATGGATATCACTCTAAGAAAGCGGGAACGAATAGTTACGCTTGCTGAGCACTCTTCTATGACGTACCGGCAGATAGCGGAGAATGCTGGAGTTGGCTTCGCATCCGTCAGCAGGATTGTCATCAGAAAAAAACGACAGGAGAGGTAAACATCAAACAAAAGGAAAAATGTGGTCGGAAGAGGGAAACAATCTTCAAAGATGATCAAATTCTATGCCTACAAAAGTGAAAGGTGTTATCAACGCAAAAGGAGCACACAATCTATATTAAAACTAACAATCTATACTACCAGTACTGTTTTTGCATGTTTATGTCCAATGAAGCACTTTTCGAAGGAAAATAGTATTTATTCCAAAGAATTCACATGGTACAGTATATACCAATGCTTCAAAAATAGACAAAGTGACAGAAGCAGCACAGATACGAGACTAAAAACGAGGAAATCATTGGTGCCTCACAATGTGATTTTTGAGACAGAATTGTATAATTATGGGTGAAGATAAGATTATAAAGAGTAACCTGATACCAGTGATCATATAAGATATTAGATTGATCAATACCATAGTAAGTTTTAGCAACTCTTCTGCACCAGTGAAATGCAGATGGCGCTAATGTATTTGGTATTCTGCTCCAGTTTACTACTGTATTCGGCAACAGTCTACTAGGACTTTGAGGAATGCAGAAAGCTAGGCGACTTGATCGAGACCTACAAGATACTTTCATACACTGAAAGTATCTTAACCACTCTCCTTGCGAAGTAAAAACTCGCCCGTACCTTTTCGAACGTGAAACAAATGGCGTGAATCGACGGCCTTGAGAAAAACGACCATAAGTTATAAACCACTATACGGATCATAAAAAGAAGAACTGTAGAATGATCGCATTGAAATTTGAAATATAAAACATTAGAACCTTATCTCGTAAAACAATTAAGATAATAATAAATAAATATTAGAAAGTTGGTGAACTGAAAAAACTAGCTTATTCAATCATGTCGATGTTTTTATCACAAAATATGGAACTACATATATGCAGAAATTGTATATACGGTTATGTTCTTTATCAAATGAATAAATAAATACCATGATCTTGCAAATGCCGTAACCCGGAACGGCTTCACTGTTCACCTTCTCGCGGTGGAAGTTGGCGCTCGTGGCCTGCCAGCTAAATCTCAATTTACCTCTTTAAAGATATTGGCCTTTCCAGAAAAATAATCAACTCTTTCTCAGAAAAATTATCTAAAACTGCGATTTGCACATCTTAAATTCTATGGCTTCGAAGGGGGAGTGAATGGGTGGTAAGGTGAACGCTCACATGTGGCAAGACAGCTGTCCTAAACCTACCACAGCCGGTTCGTAAGTCCGGAATCCACTGCTCACCCCCCAGAAGTGTAAAAAAAATGTAGAAAGTATGTAGAAAGTAAGTTGGTGTGGGTTAGCTCAGTTCATCTCCAAGGCGACGATGCACATATACACATACAACAAATACAAAAAAAAGCGAATTTTGTCACACACCTTTTGGCGGTTCATCCATTTTGAGAGTGCGTTTATGCGCTTCAGCTAGGAGTGCGGGTGTGACCTTTGATATATCGATATTCTGAGTCTTTGGTGTTAGTTTCGGATCTGCGATCTGTAAAAATATCAAGTAATAATAAATATACACCTATGTTCGGAAAGTATATATTATATAAGTATATATAAAGAAAAAAATATATTTTTTCACAGTAGTAAAAATATAAAAAAAAACTTGGTTCGGAAAGTATAAATTACCTATGGTGGAAAAAAATACATTTATTCACCAAAAAAACTCTAATCCTGTCGAAAGGACAACATCTGTCATCGAAGGGACAACATCTGTCAATAAAGACTACAAGGTGTATGTGAGACTAGTGATGTATGCGATACGATACACTGATATATCGGCGATACTTTGAATTTGCCGATATATCGGTATCGGCGATATTTTAACAGCCGTTACAACTACGCTTTTTAAAATTTCGAGCTTCAAAAAAGTGGTATAAATAAACGAGTGTGCCGTTAGGAGAATCCCTGCCCCTGCGCTGTGTAAAAGGGGAACTCCCGCGCAGTGTTTTGGGGGAACTCCCGCGTTGTATACTTAGGGAAGCCCAACGCTATCTTTCGTTTTAATACCGTGTCACTTCAGTTTACCTATCCCATTTCACTCACTAAACTAGACGCTTTTGTTGACTCTCATGCTTCAATATTAGTTTTTGTGATCACTGATTACATTGTTCGTTTAAAAGTTATATATCTAATCTAGTACTAGTACCTACTTAATTATTTAAAACTTAACTTGGTTTTTCATTTATTTTACTTTTTTTTTCGAATTTTGTAAGTGTATCGGTACCGGTTCATACGTGTATCGGTATCGTATCGGCAATAAGGTGTATCGATGCATCCCTATGTGAGACCTATTCTTGAGTATGGCTATCAGCTCTGGAGCCCCTACTTATCTAAAGATGTCCTGGAAAAGATGCAGCAAAGGGCAACCAAAATGCCAGTGGGTCTGAAGCATAGAAATTATGAAGATCGTTTGGAATTACTTGGACTGACTACTCTCAAACAAAGAAAACTAAGAGGGGACCCGATTGAGAAGTATAAAATTCTCACAAATTATTACAATGTACCCCGGTACATACGGGTCCCCTCTTAACCTATAACACTCGTCAGGCCCGCTAAACCTATAACAGCCGGTCGTTAGCCCGTAGTACACCGTCCATCCCCCATATGTGTAATAATATTATGACAGGCTCGACTCCGACCAGGAATCTTCATGGAGGCTTTATTTGTATTCATTATAATTTTATACAGAGATTTGAAAAAGCATTACTGAGTTCTTACTGTTAGTAGGATTCGCACTGCGAGACAGACTGGGTAGCGAACGATTTCGTGCAAAGACCTCCACCCCAAGCTAAGGTGTTACCCGTACCGTGCCGACGGCTGCGTGGCTGAGGGAGAGCTCAGTCTCTAACGGTGGCTTTCCGAAACCGGGGCGAATCGGGAAGTAGAAATGCCCTTTGACCGATAACAGGCTCTGTCGGTTTTTGACGACCCTTTCCTGACTACTCGTGGGAACAAATATGGACTCTAAAGAAAATAAAAACTCCCCTCTAAACTTCGACCAGGACGGTACCGTCCGGGAAGGAAACAGTTCGAGCCAAGGAGCACGACTCAAGCCGACTCTTTGCCCGAAAAAATCTCAGCTGTCGCAGGGACAAGCAAAGGTGCAGACAGAATAGGAAACGACTCTGCTATGCCCAAAGAAAAGGACCAAGACACTGAGACACTCGAGAAGCACAGGACAAAGTTGTCCGGTGCTGCTCGAAAACGTTTCAGGATGCTGAGGGCAGCAAACGTGAGTGCTAGAGAAGCCTCGGTAGCATGCCTCAGGCCCTGGAAAGATATTAAGAGCCTGACCCATCAGAGCACTCCCATATCTGATGACCAAAGGGCGTCCAAACGCACATAGTCGGAGGAGGAGTCGCCAAGGGAAAACTCAAAAAAGGCTCCTAAGATATACCCAGAAGAAGGCATCAAGCCAAACTTCAGGGAGGTGGTAGGTTCTTCACGTGTGGGAATAAAAAATGAAAGCCCGATGGAAGAAAACCAAATGCATCTGGTGCACCGCTCGCTACTGACCCTGATTAAAAACATCACTGTCAGAGGCTCGGGCCCAAAATTTCTGGGTTACACTCACAGGCCTGGCTGGGTCCTGATCACATGTGAAAATCAGAAGAGCCAGGATTGGCTTGTGGGAGTAATCCCAAACCTCAAACCATGGCCCGAGGCAAAGCTGTCTATCATGACGGAAAGCGAAATGCCCAAGCCACTAGTTTGCACAACGTTCTTCCCCAGCAGCGAGGCGGCGAACATAAAGGACGCCCTAAGTCTGCTGACAAACCAGAACGAAGGCATATTTCCAGAATACTGGAAAATACTTAACAGCAGGGAGGAAAAGAATGAACACCACGCGACCTTCTCAATTGACGAGCCCTATTTGGAGACCCTTTGGAAAACCGACTACAGGGCCACCCTTGGTTTTGGAAAGATTTCTTTGAAAATCAGGGGTGAGCCCACGAATCCCCCAGGAAACAGGGCTATCCCGTCCTACTCCAACAAAGGCAGACAAACGCCTGCTCCCATACAGGGAAAGAAAGAGCCGGCAAATCGGCCTTCTATTGCTGACGAGAGTACAGGAGCGCCTAAAAAGGGGGGAAAACCCGGGAATGAGCAAGGCACATCCCAATCCAAACATGGACAGTCTCGTCCTCCATTGGAGAGGGAAGAGCCTGCGACAGAGCCCACAACCCCTATGGATCACTGATGGCGAACATAGGCAACTCTACGAGGATTCTCCAGATCAACCTCCACCACGCCATTGCCGCCAGCGCAGTGGCGGAATGTTGCTTCACCAAAGGAGAAATCGACATCGCCCTCGTACAAGAACCCTGGGTAAATAACTTAACTATCCACGGCTTAAACGCTGCGGGTAGAATCCTCTCGTACCCGGGAGGGAAAAAACCCAGAGCATGCATAGTGTTCAAGAAAAACATTAACTTCCTGCCTGTTACAGAGCTATGTACTAATGACCTGTCAGCAGCGTATATAAATCTCAAAGAATGGAATGGATCCAGAGTCATCTTATGCTCAGCCTATCTATCTGGAGAGAAACAAAATCCAACCGAAGAGCTGGCAAACCTGGTGGAGTACGCCCGTACCCAAAAGGCTGAGTTACTGGTTGGATGTGATACAAACGCACACCACACCGCGTAGGGGAGCTCAGACATCAACAATAGAGGTGAGTTACTTAATGATTTTATCACAACCAACTGCCTATGCCTATTAAACAAAGGCTGCATGCCGACCTTTGTGACAAGTGCAAGACAGGAAGTTTTAGACATTACTTTTGCCTCTAAAAATCTAGCCAGACACATAAAAAACTGGCATGTCAGGGATGACACTTCAATGTCTGATCACAGACAAATAACCTTTAAACTACTAAACACCGTAGACTGTCAAACCACAACTTTCATGAATCCTAAAGACACCGACTGGGACGCTTACCGTACCACACTAAGACTTAACCTTGAAACAATACAAAAAAATATAAAAACACGCGAGAGTCTAGAATTGGCCGTAGCAGATACCACAAAAGGCATTATAAACGCCTATGAGGAAAGCTGCCCACTCAAGACAAAGACCTCCAAAAGAAAAGTTCCATGGTGGAACCCGAAGTTGGACAAACTAAGGAAGGAAACCCGGAAACTATTTAATAAGGCTAAACAAACTCTCAACTGGGAGGAATACAAAAAAGCCTTAACCGAGTACAACAAAGAAATTAGGAGAGCCAAAAGAGCAACATGGAAAAGCTTCTGCAAGGACATAGTGGAAACGCCTCAAGGAGCCAGAGTACATAGACTGCTCGCAAAGGACAAACCTTACCAAATTGGTCTTCTGAAAAAACCAAACGGAACCTTTACAACAAATGAAAAGGAAACTTTGGAGGAACTAATATCGACCCACTTCCCAGGTGCTGTGACAACTAGCAACGCCGCCACTGCTCCATACAGACCTCGAAACGAGGACTGGAGTAGGGCTGCTAGAATCATAAGGCCCGATCAAGTTAAATGGGCCGTAAAATCCTTTAAACCTTACAAATCATGCGGGGACGACGGAATCATGCCCGTGCTTTTGCAACAGGGTATCGACATTCTAACCCCATATCAGGTTAAAATCTTCAGAGCAAGCTATGCCTGGGGACATATACCAGAAGAATGGACCAAGGTCAAAGTGCTATTCATACCCAAGGCTGGCAGAAAGGACTACGCACTGTCAAAGTCCTTCAGGCCAATTAGCCTAACATCCTTTCTACTGAAAGCGATGGAAAAGATACTGGATAGCTATATCAGGCAAAAAATCCTAACGGTCAACCCTATCAGCTGTAACCAACACGCCTACCGCAGAGGCAAATCCACGGAAACCGCTCTGCTCTACCTAGCAGACAGAGTGGAAAAGGCGTTGGAAGACAAACAAATCGCAGTATGCGCATTTTTAGACATTGAGGGCGCCTTCGACAAAACCCCAATTAAATCACTGGTGAAGGGGCTAGAGTCAAAACAAGTTGACAACACCACAACCAGATGGGTGAAAGCGATGCTCTCAAACCGCACGGCCAAGGTAGCTCTTCACGGAACAAATCTTGAAGTCACCACTACAAGAGGCTGCCCGCAGGGAGGCGTACTCTCGCCCCTACTATGGACTCTTGCAATAGATCAACTCCTGCATAGGATGGCAGAGGCCAGGATAGACACACAGGGCTATGCTGATGACCTAGTAGTCATTGTCCGGGGCTTCTGCCAAAACACGATCTCACACATAATTCAAAAAGCGTTAACAATCGTTAGAAATTGGTGCAGAGAGAACGAATTATCGGTCAACGCCGATAAGACTGTCCTCGTGCCATTTACCAACAAACGTCAACTAGGTGGACTAAAAATGACAATCTTAAACCACAGGCAGATTCCTTTCTCCAAGGAAGTAAAGTATCTGGGAGTCACGCTCGACCAGAGACTCACCTGGAACAGCCACCTAGATAAAACAATTCAAAAAGCTAAAAGTGCTTTGGGTATAAGCAGAAGACTGGCGGGGAAAAACTGGGGCCTTAACCCCAAGATCTCCCACTGGCTATACACTGCCATTGTGAGGCCGATAATCTCGTAGGCCTCGGTGGTATGGTGCAGCAAAGCCAACCAGAAAACTGTGATTACCAAACTAAACAATATCCAAAGGATGTCGTGCCTCATGACAACTGGCGCAATGTCCTCCACTCCTGGAGCAGCTCTAGATGCACTGCTGAACTTACCGCCCCTACACATTCATTTGCAACAGGTGGCGAAAGCCAGCATGTACAGGCTATCTGCCCGAGAGAAGGTAAACTGGATCTCACAAGCACTAAGATCAGTTCTTGACTCAGTGAAAATCCAACCCTCAACATGGTATCAGACACCATGCTCCCACTCCTAAACTTTGGAAAACTTTTTACAGTGGAACTGCCGCCCAGAGACGACTGGCTAAAAAGCCAACTGCAATGGGAAGCCGGTAGCCTTAAATGGTATACTGATGGGTCCAAATCGGGACTTGACGTAGGCTGTGGTATATATGGAGAGCGACCAAACTTCGAAAGAAGTGTAAACTTGGGAGAATACGCCTCCATATTCCAAGCGGAGGTTTACGCCATTATTGAATGTGCGGATATCAACCTCCAAAAGGACTACGCCAACCACCGTATCTATATCCATTCGGATAGCAAAGCAGCTCTTATGGCACTAGCCTCGAATACCATTAATTCGAAGCTAGTGCAAAACTGCATATCACTACTGAATTCCCTGGGCGAAAAGAACAGGTTAATTCTAAGATGGGTTCCCGGCCATGCAGGAATCGAGGGAAATGAAAAAGCCGACGAACTTGCTAGGACGGGAGCAAAGGGAACGTTATACGGCCCTGAACCTTGCTGTGGCGTACCAAAAAGCCTTGCAAACCTAATGCTCAAACAAATGTGTTTAGAACAATCCGTCAACCACTGGAACAACACGCCAGGGTTGAATCATTCCAAAGCGCTTATTAAGCCTTACGACCGTAAGACGGCCCGTGAGGCCCTATCGCTAAATAGGAACAATCTACGCATGCTGGTAAGGGCGCTCACGGGGCATTGTGGCCTGAACAAACACATGTTCAACCTCAAGCTCAAAGACACAAAAATGTGCAGGTTCTGCCAAGGGGCAGAGGAAACTCCCCAGCACCTCATGTGTGAGTGTGGCCCGCTGATGCGTAAAAGATACAACCACCTGGGTGGTCACTACCTCCAACCTGAGGAGGTAAAACAATCTGGCGCCAAAAGCCTGCTGCGGTTCTTAAATGACACGAGGCTTAGCGCAGAACTATAGTAGGTGGCGAGCACAATAGATCAGCAATGGTCGCAGTGTTACAAGGCTCATAAAGACCTTAGAAAAGCCCCACTCAACAAATAATAATACTCTATATCCTTCCGAAAGTAAGGATTCAATACCTGGTAGGAGTATTCGAGGAGCGGGCGAATGTAGGTTTTATAGAGCTTGAGGAAAAGTTCAGTGGTGATAGTGGAAAAAGCTTTTCTTATTAAATATAGAAGTGAGTTTGCTCTCTTAACTATTTCGATTATGTGGGTTTCCCATTTGAGGTCCCAGGAGATAGTGATGCCAAGGCCTTTCTGGGTCATAACTGGCTGTACTTTTTTCCCCTCAATCGTATTAAGTGTCATAGAGTACATTAACTGTCCAAATAAGTAAGTAGTTGACTAAATGGCAATAAATTATCATAAATATATAATATTAATCATAAGATACTCTTTATTTGCATTTAAAAATGTTACAAAAAGCCGAGCTTATTGCCACATAGCAATGTCTTACAACTAACGTAATCACAGTGGTACATTGTGGAAATAAAGATTATTACGTTAGTCTGCATAAAATACAGACTAGTAAAGCTATTTAAAACTAAGAATGCTCGAGCAGAGGAAATTGGTAAAGGAAGAGGAGAGAAAGAGAAAAACTGGCTACGTCTTAGAGAGGTAGTATATATCGTGTTTAGTGTCAAATTAAAGGTCTGAATGAGTACATTCTGGAAATATACATCTACCTACATAAACCAGTAGTATATATCGTGTTTAGTGTCAAATTAAATGTCTGAATGAGTACATTCTGAAAATATACATCTACCTACATGGATAAATACATAGACCACAAGTATTTCATAAAAAAACCGTAGTGAAAATAATTATAAATACATTAGTTCACTTTTGGTAACGGCAGTCGAGTTTTTTAATATTTTTAATATAATTACTTGTTTATTGTTTTTACTTAAAACAAAAGGCATTACCAAAATATACAAAATT
Organism: Micropterix aruncella; assembly: GCA_944548615.1. Lineage (NCBI taxonomy): Eukaryota > Metazoa > Arthropoda > Insecta > Lepidoptera > Micropterigidae > Micropterix > Micropterix aruncella. The sequence continues at coordinate 77,318,795 of OX155980.1, read as the reverse complement.
TCTCTATAGTTTTATGACAACATGTAGGGCTAATCATATCCATATACACAACTTTTATGCCCTTAGCACTCAAGCACGGCGCGCTAACTGATGAGCAAGGTCGTCATTTGCTGTGCTATACTATCGTTGAAAGGTACAGAGCGGCAGCGTCGCAAACGTCAAACTTAAAAAGCTTTTTAAGCAAAATACGAACGACTGAGTCTGTTGGACCCATTAATTAGCAAGTCCTTAAGTGTTAAAGCATGTAATAAGAAAAAAAATAAGATAAAATCACATCAAAAACTTGATTTATTTTCTATATTTGCCAATCGCAGAATTTTTTCCTTGGTATTTCTTTTTTATCGCTAATTTTACAAAAAAAAAACTTTTAATTATTATTTTTATATTTATTAAAATAGGTTACAGAGTAGGTTCTTTTTAAAAAAATAAGTCCGAAACTATTGGTTTTTGCATAGAGGTAAATATGTCTGTATGGATAGCAAATAATCTCTTCTACAACATCCCCGAAGGTATCAATCGATGTACAAGTTCCCTGTACGTTTCCTTTAATTAGTGTTGGCCGGACATAGAAGGCCATGACTGCGATTTTCACTTTTGTTTGTTTTTTTCTACTCTTTATTACGAAATTTCTCTTACTGCGAAAAAATGGGCAGGTTTATTATCGAGCGACAATCTCTTACAACCAATCCTAGTATAAAGTATTTATATGAATGTGTGCTAGTAACATGTGTGGAATCATGTTGCTGCATTCGATCAACAGAATTGAAATGCAATTCCGTTAATTATTATCCCAACGGAAAATGGTGACCCAGCCGGGAATCGAACCCGGAACATTACAATGTAAGACTAGGCAACCTAACCACTGCGCCACCGGGTTGCTACAATTACGTACCGTTAAAGCATAACTTGCAAAACTTGGTCCACACCGGAGGTTGCCCGATGTCTGCTTTGCAATCTTCTTTGGCTCTGGTCCCTGAATTCTAGGGTGTTTTCCTAAAAAATATATTTGAAAATTATTGGATGAAATACAAACAATAAATGATTATTACAATACAATACAATACAATCAACTACTCCAGTAGATAGGCATTCCTACACTTGGATGCGTCACAAAATTAAATGCTTAAAATTTAACTATTAAAAACATAACTATCGTGATAGTTGTCATGGCTGTAATATTATATTCAAAATTACCTACTTACAAATAATCAAAATACACTAATGTCATTAAATAGTAAGAGAGAATAATATATTAAAATAGAAATGCAAATTCTATATAGAATAATCAACGTAAAATAATGTTATTGTCAATCCAGCAATATGCCTTTGTATTTTTTAAACATAAATAGATGTATACTAAATTATATGAGAATTAGAATGTCAGCTATCATAACTCCGTTATGTTTAAAATTTTACAAATTTTGCTAATTATCAACATGGAAAATAAACTCGGAATTTTCAAACTGCCTTATACCATAAATTGGGTTTCTTACGAAATTATTTATAATTATCTTTTTAAAATGGTCCTCTCCAAGGCTTTTCATATTCTCTGGAATCTTATTATAGAAGGGCAAATTTCGGTGTATAAAACTGTATCGCACTTTGCTAAGTCGGTGTCGGTTTACGTGGAGATTGGATTGATTCCTCGTATTGTGATGATGAAAATCACTATTCACCGGAACTTCTGCTAGGTGTCTATTTCAACTATACTGAACCTATTCTAAGTTATTCCATTATAATTTGGGGAAATGGTTCAGCATGCCATAGGGAATCCATATTCATACTTTAAAAGAGAGCAGTTTGAATAATTACAATGGTGAAAAGGAAAGTCGTGCAGAGCCATTTTTAAAAGGCTAACGATTCTCCTTACTTTCTGTATCTTTTTACAAGCTTTTATTTACCTTGCCATGTTTGCGTGTATGTTAGTATGTATGTTGGTTTATTTAGGTCAAATCTTGCAAGCTGAATTAGAACCACTTCCTCTTATCGCATGAATTTGAAATTCTACTTGTTGGTTCAGTTCCGATGACAATGCATTTTTATGGTGAGCATGACCTGATTCTACATCCAGGATCTGCTCCCGACAAGGCTACTCTTCCACGGTCAACAGCACAGACACACAACTTTGTATACGCACTCAATTATGATAGCCTGTTCTAAGTTCCACTATAACATGGCTGCTGCACCCAGAGTTAGCTCGGGACAGATCATATTAAAAAAAGCTTGTTTTTTAAAATGTGTTTTTACTATTGACTTATTAAGTTATTGACTGAGATTTATAAGAATAAAGACACTATATATAAAGTTTTTGGATACACATAAAAAATACCAGAAATAAATTCAATTATCTTTTACCATATGCAAAACTAAAGTAAGCAAGGCAAGATACAAAATATTCCGGGCCATATTATTTCAACAGGCTACCGGAAAGTTCAAAAATAATTCAGGTGGAAATCTTATTCAAAAAGTTAATAAAGGAGTTCCTATTAGAAAATGTTTTGTATTCACCCGATGTATTGTATTCACTCATAATATAGGAAGAAATAGTTTAAATTTAACATATAGAACTCACACGAAAATTAGGACTAAAATTGTAAGTAGAATCACAAAGTAAATTTATGTTTTATATACATAACAATACGGATTCAGACATCTGTTAGAGTAAAAGGTATATTAAAAAATAGACAACGCCACCTACAAAACAACTAACCAACTATTAGTGGTGCAGTTCAGCGGGTAATTCTAGGTAGCACAGTATACCACCCAGTAGCTTTACTCTCGAGCTACAAGGCAATGCGGGAAGAGGGTGCGAGGAATTTGGGTAGAGGGGTTCGTCACGACGAACGGGAACGGTACGCATTACGGGCAGGTAGAGGCTGCCGACATTTTTAAAGCGTTCGGATATCTGTGTAGAGCGAGTAGCGAAACATCTGGCGACCATCCGAACCCTTACGACTCGTGGCGTATTCGCTTTGATTTCAATGTTTTTCTAAGAGAAGCTACTGTCTGGTATACTGTGTAGGTAGCAATGCACACGCACCAACCAGTAGTGACATTCAAATTTAGCGGGTGAACGAGTAACCAATCACAGCGGAAGTCAAATGGTAAAAGGGGACGCGTGGGGACGAGTGGAGGGGAGACACGCCTACTAATAGTCCAAACGCGGTAGTGTGATGTTTGAACGTAGTGTGACACATCTTGCGGTGTCGACTACAACGGGCGAGCCCGTCACCACAGGACGTTTTAACGATTAGTCGTTCTGTCGCCCTGCAGTGAACGTAGAAGACTTTGGACAGTACAATTCTACGTCCAGCTACGTCACAACCCGTGAGAGTCCAACGCCTTACCGCGAGTTAGCCAGGAATAAACCCGGCGGGCTCGAGATACTCGCGCCTTCACTTCCAATTGTGACCAGATTTCTCCGGTCTCTCGATTGGTTCCGAGTTCGAGGTCGCTTGCGCGGTCCTCTCCCTTACGAAGCGGTGAAACGGAGTGCACCGAATCTATCGCGGACCAAGGCGTCCTTTGCCCGACTCTGAACCGGGATCGGATGGCCAATGATCATTTCAAGAGCAGTCGCCGTAAGGTAGACAACCACCCCCGCTCTATAGGAAACAATACAGTTCCCAGACTCCCCCGATTGTTAGTCGGAGAGCACAGTCGATTGGCTTGCGCCGCTCGGCGCGCAGACCGTCCAGGAGCGCCAGAGGTCCAGGAGTGTGACACAGACCGCCGAAGAAACGCGATTGGACCCATTATACGAGTAGATTATATGGTTAGAGCAGCTTTACCCAACCTTTTTTTTTCTTGGGCCAAATACGAGTGAGTGCTACATCAGACGGGCCGCAACAACCTATATTACAATAAATCCACAGAAGACGTTAATAAAACTCAACTTTTAAACGTAATCATTTATTTAAAACTAATGAGATTGCTGACATTGCCTACTTTTGACAATACAACGTCAACAGCAAGTGTGCACAATTTTTCAAGGTTTCATAATTAACGGGTACTAATTTCCTAAATTCTTCCTTTCTCTTTAAAAATTGCTTCCAGATTTGTGTCGTTTTCAAATTCAATAAATTCATCAAATAATTTTACGTTCTCAAATCCAAATGAAGTCAGTTGCGTGATTGTGGCTATTTGTAAGTGCCAGGGATTTTCGACTAGCAAAAAACATTTCTTGATTTTACTTAAATCCTGAATTCTGCGATTGAATTCCTTGCTTAAGGAATCTATAAGTATTTGGAAATTAATACATAGTTTTCTAGGGAAACATCAATGCCATCTTGTTGAGCCTTTACCATTGTTGGAAAGTTGTGCAGTTTTTATTTTGTATTTCTCCTATGTACAAGTCCAGTTTATCTTTGAAAGCAAATACTTTACTCGTCATCTGAGAAATAATTTTATTTTCTCCCTGTAAACCACGATTGAGTTCACCAAGTTTTTTTTGTCACATAACAAAGAAAAGCTAAAATACACCACCAACTGTCATTTTCAAGTTCACTGTAAACTTTATCATTTTGTTGTAAAAATAAAATAATTTCATGTCGCAAAGAGTAAAACCGTTCCAGGACTTTTCCTCTACTGAGCCACCTTCGGGCCGCAAAGAAAAGGTCGGCGGGCCGCAGGTTGAGTATGGCTGGGTTAGAGTCTTCATCAGAAGCCTTTAGTATCGATTCCTAGAATTATTTGTAAGTGGCTGTCTACTTATATCAATTCCGTAAACACCGGTTTTGTTCTGTGGATTTTACAATATAATCAAATATTTGCGATCTACTAACAACGATCGAAGAAGAAGTACAAAAACGTCGGCTACGATGGTTCGGCCATGTTTGCCGAATGAACGATAATCGCTTGCCAGGTAAACTTCTTTGGCGAGATCGTCCGACAGAATGGAGATTTCAGCGATCGGCACCGAAGAAAACCTGGCTAAATAACATCAAAGACGACCTTAAGAATCAACGATTATCGGCTAGGGATGCTCGAGACGTGGCAAAAAATCGTCAAGAATGGAAGCGAATCGTGAATGGAGTACGAGATCCAGCCGCACCGACAGCAGCGTATTGGCTGCGAGGGCGACCCCCTTCACAATCGCCGGCTACGGAATAAATAATAATAATAAATAAATAATAATCTAATAATTATGTAATAGATATCTAAAAAACTATTTTTAAGGTCTTGGACAATCAACGGATTTGATTTGAACACCGAAGAGGTAGTGAAAAACACCTTCAAAGGATTCATTCGTTTTTTCTAGAAAATGGCAACTCCCATGTATGGGATTAGTTCGTATTTGACTGATTTATAAATAGAAAGGGGTGTATTTTACCCTACTGAACTTTTGTTGAGATCAAGACAGATATATACATTTTGATGCCCCCCCGAGACGATTAAGACCATTTCCAGAATGAAGTCTGTCTATGAGTCTGTGTGTGTGTATCTGTGTGTGTCTGTGCCTTTGTGTATTCCTCTATAATAGCGCCCAAACGCTTCATCCGATTGAGCTGAAGTTTGGCATATAGGCATCATTTAGGTCATGGCAAGAGTTGAAAAGATTGTGGTTGAAATCGGTCCACCAGAGGGCGCGCTAGTCATACTTCAACCTCGAAATATTGCAATTAAAGACATGAAATTCGGTACACAGATGACTTGTTAAACCAAAATCACATTGTAAAATTTTGATTGGAATATCTGGTATACAAGCAATGCAAATAATATTTAAAGTCCGCCGTATTTAAGAAAATACTACATCATCTTTGGAAAAATACCATTTTAATAACACGGAAAAACTACAAATATAAAACGAATTCGCACACAGGGGGGGGGGGTGTTGGCGGGTGTCTTGTCTACTTGCCGGGAAAGTCTTGGGGTGACGCAGCCGTTTTATTTTACAAACTAGACAAGTCTCCCATATTTAAGAGGGAGTTAATGGGCCCTTGCTGAGTTGGCCACGAAGACCCATTCTGTTCAGGGTTGGTCACACTCACGGGTCAACACCTATCCGACGGCCTCCACGCATGAAGTGCGAGCCTGGGTAGGACTCTGGCCTTATGGTCAGTTTCCCCTGGGAATCAAAGTTCTGGCGTTCCTGGACGCTCTGCGCACCGTGCGGCGTAAGCCAATCGACTGTGCACTCTGACTAACAGTCGGGGGAGTCTGGAAGCAGTACTGTTTCCTATAGAGCGGGGGTGGATGCGGACCTTACGGCGACTGCTCTTGAAACGACCATCGGCCATCCGATCCTGGGTGAACAGCCGGGCAAAGGACGCTGTGGTCCGCGATAGATTCGGTAAACAGCGTTTCAACGCTTCGTAAGGGAGAGGACCGCGCAAGCGACCTCGCACTCGTAACCAATCGAGAGACTGGAGTAATCTAGTCACAATTGGAAGTAAGGGCGTGAGTGTCGGCCCGCCAGGTAATATTCCTGGCTATCTCGCGGTTAAGGCGTTGGCCTCTTACGGGCTTGTGACGTAGCTAGATGGTAAACTGTTTCGTCCCCAAGTCTTCTACGCTCACTCCAGGGAGATAGAACGACTAATTGTTAAAACTTCCTGAGGTGACGGGTTCGCCCGTTGTAGTCGACAACCCAAGTTGCCATATTTAAGAAAATACTACTTTACATTTTTGGAAAAATACCATTTTAATAAAAACTGAATAAACTACATACAAATATACTACGAATTGCCGCACGGAGGGGGGGAAGGGGGGAAGATTGGCAGGAGTGCTTGTCTACTTGCCGGAAGTCTTGGGGTGACACAACCGGTTTTTTTTTTAAATAGACAAGTTTGATATTGCTTGAATGCTCATCAGTATCTTCACCTCTTGTGATAGAATTATGGTAGAAAGCAAGGAAAACTAACCTTTCACCACTGAAGCAGTGGCGGGCACCCCCACATCGGAGACGTGGACCCGAGGGTCACTGAAATGCATATTCGCAGGATAATTTCCACCCGAAGGTCCTGGGGGTTCATCCATTCTTGGAGGTTGTATTCCTGAATGCTCTTTTCCCGAAGATCCATCTGGCATTTGGGGCCAGTGATTATAACCAAAAGGAGATTGACTGGGCCCTGCTTGACTGGAATCCGTTTGACTGGGCGCCGATCGATTGGTTGTTATAGAACCGGGCATCAACAAAGATGACGAACAGTTGCTGCATATCAACAAAGATGACGAACAGTTGCTGCATATCGGTCCCTGCGTGGATGCGATGGAGACGGGTCTAAAGCCCGTCATAGCAGCTTCCTGAAAATAAATAAAAGGGGTCAAATGCGAATTTAAATCGCCGTTATAACGTTACAACTTGAGTTGCGGCATTTTTCTATAATATATCTCAAATGATTCAAATTATCAAAAACTCAAATATATCAAAAATTAACTGAACATTAAAAATGGCCGAACTTGTCGGCATAAGTGAGACATAAGTACCAACCTAACACCACAAAAAAATCGAACATCGAATATACATAACCCGCCGAAATTCTAAATTCGCAATACTTTTTGAACAGACCTCGTATATTTACGGTGGCCTATTCATTCAAGGCTAACTTTATTACATATAATTGCATATTTGCATAAATACAGAGATCAGCCGCCTGCGAAATATCACAACAGGAAAACAATTGATAGGTGGTATTTGAATTCCAACGGTTAACCCCTAGAGCCCCAATTTGCCGATATCAGCCACAACACGATTCAGCGTTTTAATTTTATTTTAATTTTATTTTTTTATTTTATTATGTTACTATGTTTTATTTTAATTATGGGTACAGTGGTTTGGCAGTAATTAATGTTTTGGTGAGACGGTGTTTCAATATATCCAATAATTCAATTCAATTCAATAATTCATTTTTTTTACTAATCCAACAACCGAGCCAACTCTACTCTCTATCTAATAAGGAAGGCTTTCCAACATCTGTCAATAGAGGTTTTTATCAAGATCTACAAGGCATATTTGAGACCTATTCTTGAGTATGGCTATCAGATCTTGAACCCTTACTTTTGCAAAGATGTAGATATCCTGGAAAAGGTACAGCGAAGGGTAACCAAAATGCCAGTGGGCCTGAAGAATAGAAATTATGAAGATCGCTTGAAATTACTTGGAATTACTACACTCAAACAAAGAAGACATAGAGGGGACCTGATTGAGACATATAAAATTCTAACACATTATTACGATGTACCTGCACTGAAGAATATTTACAAATTCAACGTCAACACAAATCTTCGAGGTCACAACAAAAAACTGAACCGTACAAAATTTAGATCTAATCCTCTTAAGAACGTTTTGCCAAATAGAGTGGTGGACATGTGGAATAAACTACCATTTGAAGTGATTAGTGCAATCTCTGTCAATCAATTTAAAAACAGACTCGATTTGTACCTAAAAACTTGTTAATATTGTTTATATTATATTGTTAATATTGTTTAGCTTTACAAGATCTGATCTGGACGTATCAGCAAAGCTGCCTGTCCAGAATAAATAATAATAATAATAATTATTATTATTATTTTTACTAAAAATTTTTGGGACATCAACTTGTCAATCGGCTGAGGGGCCGAGGCCTGAAGGTTTAAGGTGGCGTCAAATTCATGTGATTGAAAAAACCTTTTCACAAAAATGAAGTCCATTATATTGCGCGGCAAATTAGTCCGATGCGTAATAGTTACCGGTAAATACCTACCGGTGTACATATTTGCAGGAACTTCATTTTTGTGAGATGTATGGAGTAATGCTGACGCTACGCATTCTATTGTTAATCAGTCTGATCAATTGTTTCGAGGTCTTTATTGCATCCACTGTCTACTGATGAATGTTCAGCTTTCCCAAAACACTTTAGGGGTGTTAATTAAAATTACACCTTTCCTAGTACACCAGCGCCAGGTGTCCCGGAATCTGGCCTGCTGACTATTTCGGCATTTTATGGTCAAAATACTGTCTGATATGACCTTATCTTCTTCTTCTTCCTCGCCCACCGTTGGGCTCCAATCACTCTCCATCCGGATCGGTTGTCCGTTTCCCTCATCCAGACAGGTCCAGCTGTCTCCTTGATGTCATAAGGTTGTACTGTTCATCATGATTGGAGGTATTTAGCTTGATACCCGCCACGTCGGCCACACGTCTTGGCGAGCTCCACACTTTCAGGAAAATATTTCCATTTCCTAGGCTTGTGGCAACCTAGTCGGGTTTTTTAACCGCCGAATTACACTATATTCACTAAATTTATTATTTAATTATTATTTATTGTTGAGAAAATTTCAAAATATATGTTGACACTTAGAATTTAAATTTCGAATGAAATTTATTAATTAACTGACCTTATCACCTTTACAAAACTCTTGCACTTTTTTTGTCGCTGGCTCCACAACTATAAAGATGGGTATCCATTAGGTTGGCATCAACTCCGCTCCGCGCATCTGCAACTGCTCAAATGGAGACAGTGAGCGCATCAACTCAAGAACAACGAGTGCTCCGCAGTTTTCATCCGAATGTTGAGCAAACATGTCGTTGCAAGAATTTCTTTTCAAATTTCTCATAGTTCGGAAACCCGAGGCACTGTATAATTTGTGTACTCCTCGATTGGTGCTAGACATTTCTCTTCGGCCCACTCCATAGCGATGGATTCGCGGTTAGGGGCCGTACACATATTATGTAATCACGTTTTTGGGGTTTTCGACCTGCCCCCTCCGATGTAATCAGCAGCCTGACCCCTTCCCCCTCAAGATTATGATATACTCGACTATATTCCTGACACTTATCGAATATGTTCCCACATGGGACGTACAAACAAAATGGCAGCAGTTGTTGACATAACGGAGTGAAAACTTGGAACGCCTATATCTCGCTTATTTATTGAGATCGAATTAAGATTATTGCAGATTCGAAATCAGCGTGGTGAATATCAAATATTGTCACAAACATGCGATATATGTATGTCATTTTAAAACTTTAAAGTCTCGAAATATAGCTAATTACAAGAGTCCATCGCTATTTTCTTTCAGATTTAGCATTAAAATCGTAAAATCTATTAGTGTGTATTTTTTTTTTTGAGAAAGGTTCCTATACTGCAGTTATTCCCATTTATTTAAGGGTTCTTGTTAATTCCCCGGTCACAAACAATCCCAATATAATATATGTTTTGTGAGTTTTTTTAAATCAATAATCGGAATAACTGCAGTATAGGAACCTCTCTCCAAAAAAAATAAAAAAATATAGACTAATAGATTGTTTCATTTTAATGCTAAATCTGGAAGAAAATTGTGTCGGTCGCTATAAATAAGCGAGATATAGGCATTCAAAGTTTAAATTTTACATGTCAACAAACAGGCCAAAATAAAAAATTTTAATTCACCATTAAAAATAAAAATAAAAATAAAATACAAACGGAGCTGCCATGGAATTCACCGACCAAAAATCGGGCCCATCATATATATATATATATATATATATATATATATATATATATATATATATATATATATATATATATATATATATATATATATATATATATATATATATATATATATATATATATATATATATATATATTTTTGTTTTTTTTACACTTCTAGGAGGTGAAGGGTGGATTCCGGACTGAAGACCGGCGGTGGTAGGTTTAGGACAGCTGTCTTGCCACATGTGAACCTTACCACCCATTCACTCCCCCTTCGAAGCCATAGAATTTGAGATGCAGAGATCGCGGTTTTAGATAATTTTTCTAGAAAGGAGTTGATTATTTTCCTGGAGAGACCAAGATCTTTAAAAAGGTGAAACAAAGATTTAGCTGGCAGACCACGAGCGCCTACTTCCACCGCGTGAAGGTGAACAGTGAAGCCGTTCCGGGTGACGGCATTTGCGAGGTCATGGTATTTATTTAATTTGTACTCGTGGTCTTTTGGGATATTTGATTCCCATGGAACAGTTAATTCAACGATAAGAACTATCTTCCGAGATAGAGAGTAAAGAGTTATATCTGGACGCAGGGCTGTGCATCCGAGACTTTCAGGGAACTATATTCACCACGCTGATTCCGAATCTTCCATAATCGTTAATCGATCTCAATAAATAAGCGAGATATAGGCGTTCAAAGTTCTCATTCCAATGTCAAGAAAGTCGCGGCCATTTTGTTTGTACATACTGTGTGGGACACATTCGAGTATATCGAATTATCGATAACAATTAGCGATATTATAGAAATTATGACAATTTGTAGAGTATTAAAATTAAAAAAAATATTTAACACGTTGATGGACAGTACTACCTCATCGATGGATTCGTCTGTGACACTACTAATTTCCATACATTGCCATTTTCATACAATGTTGTATTGTGACAGTAGAATTATCTAAATTACCGCTACGGTGACACTACAGCATGTCGTTCCTTATGTTAGTATAGAAAAGCGATCGCCGAGCGGCGTACTGATTTTAAACTAATTAAAACTCTGACGTCGACGGGCGTTCTGTCGTATCATTTTTGCAGCATGATCGCCTATAGGCGTTACTGTCCATCAACAAGTTGAAAAAAAAAAAACAATCGGAAAAAAATACATATTTTTGCTAAACTTTATAAAAAGGGCACTATTTTCAATGTTTTTTCAATGACTGCATATTTATGACAGAAGATATCCTGAAATGTCGTTTGTTTCAGGTTACCTTTAGACATCCAATACACAAAGTCATTTCGTAAAAACTTTGAAAATTGTCCAATTGTTTTAGATGATTGCTAAAATGGCAATATTGTCAGAGCCATAGGCAAAAAATTGTTTTTTGCATTTCGTGCAAAATTCGAAAAAAACTCTTTTGCCTGCGGTGATAATTTGATATTGAAGAAATTTCGTTTGTTTCAGATTACCTTTTGTCATCATCACCAAAGTCATTTTGTAAAAACCTCTAAAAAATCCGAATTATTGCTAACACATTGTCATGTTATCATCAATAGTGCTGCAGGCAAACATTTTTTTTCGACTTTCGCACAAAATTTGAAAAAAAATTTTTGCTTCCGGAGATATTTCCATATTTAAGAATTTTCTATTGTTTCAGGATACCTTTTGTTATCAAAACGCAAAGTCATTGAAAAAAACCTCAAAAATAGTCTCATTTTTTTAAATATCGCAGTCATGTTTCTTCACGAGCATGCCTATATTTTTGTAATATCGCGAATTGTTATCGATAGTAGAGAACTTGCGATATATCGACTACTTTCCCGACACTACTCCCGAAACAATATGGCTGATTTGTTGACGTTTAGTATGCAAACTTTAAATGCCTATATCTTGCTTAACCCCTTGAGTATGATACGACCAAATCTGGTTCTGAAACAATTATCCGTTGAGTATGATACGACCAGATCTGGTTCCGCGTTTTTTTCACTTGTTTTACAAAATGTTTTTTCACTTGTTTTATCTAATTGTTTTACAAAATGATATTTCAATATTCTATATTCGAAATTTCAATGCAATCATTGTGCAGTTGTTCTTTGTATGATTGGTGTAGTAGTTTCGTAGTTATAGTACTTTAAGGTCGATGTCGCCGAAAATCCTGCAAAAGAGACAGATGCATCCATGAAAATACCCATTTACTCCAAGGGTTAATTATTGAGAGCGACAAAAGATTATTGCACATTCGGAATAATCTTTGACACTGGTGACAGCTAGTCTAAAATCCTGCACTGGTGACAGCTAGTCTAAAATCCTGGTTGTCCTTAGCCAAACCAGCTGACCCATCGACTCTCTTCAGGTCCAAACACAATTTTGGGCTAGCTCTAAAACTGCCCTCTCTGCTCTACGCCAACTCCAGAATAACCAAAAATTCGATTCTAAGCAATTCCAAGGATCCGGCAATATCGAAGCACGTAGTAAGTGGCCGTAGTGAGTCAAATGATCTACAAGCCTGCGTTGACTTCCACAAAAAGTTCCTTACTGGAATCAGCCAGAATGGCCCTGGTCTGGGGTATGGCAGTACAACCATGAGCAATGTGGACTTGAAGAAGTCTCTCTTGCGGGGAGATTACGACAGCAATAGTATGGCTCACGCTATTGGCCTTCAATGCCAGAATGATTGGACAACAATTGGAGACTTTTGCATTCCTCCTCCAATGCACTGGAAAGTAATGTTGTATGACTGGACGCCAGAGATGCTGAAATTTTATTTAAATGCCTTTCAACATACACTTCCAGACCCCAATAACCTCGCTCGTTGGAGCTATGACGAGGATAGTTCATGTCCCCTTTGTAGCAACACCCCTTGCACAGCTAGACATATTCTAGCTGGCTGCAAGGTGGTCTTGGATCAAGGACGGTACACTTACCGCCACGACAAAGTCCTTGCTGTTATTCGCGAGGTACTTAGCCTCTCAGTGGCTTGTGCCAACAAGGGTTCCACAGTATCCTCCAAACCCCCAATACAGATTGTGCGGGTTGGCTCTAAAGGCAAAAAACATCTCACTGCAAAACCTTTCTCAATAATCGAGAAAGCTTCAGATTGGATTATGGAGGTCGATTCGGTCTCTAAGCAGTATAAATTCCCTGAAAGTCTCGGATGCACAGCCCTGCGTCCAGATATAACTCTTTACTCTCTATCTCGGATGATGGTCCTTATCGTAGATTTAACTGTTCCATGGGAATCAAAAATCCCAAAAGACCACGAGTTTTCGAGCAGGTTTCAACAGGTTTCGGGCAGGGACAACTTGCTATTTCGGGCAGGTTTGAACAGGTTTCAACAACGGGCAGGTTTCAATGATATTTTGGTAGAAATTTAAGCTAGCTATATAATATATATATATATTCAACTAACCTAACCTACCACCGAATATGTGTTTATGAAGCTTTTAAAATTAATAATACTGCAAATAATAAGAACTGTTTTTCGAAAAGTGTTCACACACATTAATATACAAATTACAAATTAAATAAATACCATGACCTAGCAAATACCGTCACCCGGAACGGCTTCACTGTTCAACTTCACGCGGTGGAAGTAGGCGCTCGTGGCCTGCCAGTTAAATCTTTGTTTTACCTTTTTAAAGATCTTGGTCTCTCCAGGAAAATAATCAACTCCTTTCTAGAAAAATTATCTAAAACCGCGATCTCTGCATCTCAAATTCTATGGCTTCGTAGGGGGAGTGAATGGGTGGTAAGGTGAACGCTCACATGTGGCAAGACAGCTGTCCTAAACCTACCACCGCCGGTCGTTAGTCCGGAATCTACCCTTCACCTCCCAGAAGTGTAATAATTATATATGATGGGCCCGATTTTTGGTCGGTGAATTCCATGGCTGTTCCGTTTGTATTTTATTTATTGGTGACGTTTAAAAATCAACAATCAACTGGCCACTCACCTCCTTCGACTTCTCCACAATGGCAAGATCTCCCACCGGCACGTCCCATACCGTCTCGCGCGTAATAGTATTGAAGAAATAGCACATATCAGGGCGACCGTTCGATTTGTAAACCTCCCACGCGAATGGTATACGCTCAACCTCATCGTTCCTATTGTAAATTTGGCCTTCTTTGCCAGGTACATTCATTCTATAAAAACCTTTGTTTCATAACAAACGACCTCCTAGAAGCGTGAACTACGCAAAACGGTGAACGCGCAAAACAAACTTTCAAAACTAACCAAAAACACGGAACCACTGATCATCACGGAACGTCAAAATGGACCAGTAGGTTTGAAAAAAAAATCTTCTCTTTTTTGACTTATATGGCAATCACCGATAGACGATGCCTTTCAGCCAGGTCGTTTATGCTACGGCCACACTAGCGGGCGAAGATTCGTGTCGCGTTGGCGCGCTAAAAACTTCGTGTTCGATCTACGACGAATAGCTTGGCCACATTGGTTACGCGTCGCGATAGTCTAGATTAGTCTAGAACATCGCGATAATTCATTTCGCGGAAAATATGGAAGAGGCGGTTGCACTATATCAAATGGCGGCAAATAATTATTTACTGCATCTTTATTATTTGAGCAAAAATAAAAAGTTTAAAAAGAGGAATAAAAGGCGATGGTGGATGTTATCTATACACAAAAATCGGACAAAGTAAGTACTTTTTATTGTTTAACTTTGCTGAAGTTTCCAATTTGAATACTACCTAGTTTATAACATCACAACATATGAAGGATATCATAATAAATACTGTCTTTTTTTCAGATATTTCATGGATAATATGTTTGCAGAATTAACTGCTGAACCTGACCAATTTTTTAATTTTGTCCGTATGTCTACATCTGATTTTGAAAGTCTGCTTCAAAAGATAGCACCTTACATTACAAAACAAGATACAACATTCAGGATGACAATTCCAGCAAAAGTGAGATTGGCAGTAGCACTTCGCTATTTGGCTACAGGAGATAATTTTAGAAGCCTTCATTATTTATTCAAAATTTCTCACCAACTAATTTCTGAAATAGTACATGAAGTATGCGCAGCCATCTTAATCATATTGAAGGATGAGGTTAAAGTAAGTAAAAAGAATTGTTATAATTGAACCAGTTTTACTTTGTACTAAGAATTATGTATAACAAACCAAGTAAATTAAAATGGAAAAGATTAAGATTACATATTAATTAATCATAGAGTTCTCGGGAACTATCTGTATTTCACCTGTTTCCGTGATAATAATTTGTGACGGTTTTGCTGGTGGTGTTATGTAAGTCTGTTGAGTGGACTGAAGAAAGGACTCATCTGAGTTGAATGAGTTTGTTTGTTGATGTGGTGATTCGGATATGGATGAATTTGGAGACGGCTGATAGGTTTGGTGATACAGTGATTGGGATGTGGATGGATTTGGAGACAGCTGATAGGTTTGGTGATGTGGTGATTGGTAGGTGGATGGATTTGGAGACGGCTGATAGGTTTGGTGATGTGGTGATTGGGATGTGGATGGATTTGGAGACGGCTGATAGGTTTGGTGATGTGGTGATTGGGATGTAGATTGACGTGATGGAGTGGATGGCTCAAGTCGTTCAATCATGCTTGCTCGGAAAATCAAATTGTAAATATCATTCTTTACGATTTCTCGCGTATTGTGATCCTTTAGTTTTCTTATTTTATTTCCAATTAATTTTCCGAACATTTCATATTCATCATTTAAGCTGGTTTTAATGGTCTCAAAAGCTTCTTGCATTTGTTGCTTAGCTTCTATAATTTCTGGAGGCAGATTGTCTCTTCTTGGTTTTTTTCCAACACTTGGTCTTGATTTTGGCCTTTCTTCTGTTGCACTATCCTCAGTATCAAATCTGTTCTCATCTTCTTCACTGATCTGAAAAAAAAATATATTTACATTAATTACAGATGCCAGTTAATGACAAAGAGTGGTTGGAAAAAGAAGCGGAATTCCATGACATTTTTCCGCATTGCTTAGCTGCTATGGATGGAAAACATGTAGTTACTTTATCACCAATACACAGTGGAAGTGAATACTTTAATTACAAGCATACATTTAGTATTGTCCTCTTGGCTTTAGTGGACAGAAATTATCGCTTCATGTTTGCAGATGTCGGTTGCCAAGGAAGAATTAGTGATGGAGGCGTCTTCCGAAATAGTTCATTATTTCGGACACTTGGAAATAATACTTTTAATTTACCAACTCATTCAACACTTCCCGATTGTAGCGACCATGCCATGCCCTATGTGTTTGTGGCAGATAATGCCTTCCCACTACACACAAATATTATGAAACCGTACCCTGGTGATCATCAAGAAGGAAGTGCTAAAAGAATTTTTAACAGGCAATTATCAAGAGCCCGGATTATAGTTGAGAACGTATTTGGTGTGATGACAGCTGTATTTCGTGTGCTACGGAAACCAATCTCCCTTCAACCAGATCGTGCGTCGAATGTTGTGATGGCATGCGTATTACTGCACAATTTCTTGAGGAATAGTAGAACATCAAACAATTTCTATACGCCACCTGGCTTTATGGACTTAATTTTGGACGGAGAAGTAGTTCTAGGCACGTGGAGAAACGAACAACAAGCAGATGGTGCTTTGCGATCACTGCCGGCAGTCGCTAGGCGAAGTGCTCTTATGCCAATGCAAATAAGGGACAAATTTGCTGAATATTTTGCAACCCGTTACAATTAATAGAAACTAGATAAATAAGGAAAAGCTTGTTTTATTTACTTACCTGTGGAGTAGATATAGTAGGTTGGCACTCATACACAGGAGCAAGAAAACTGTTCATTGCCGAAAAGGCGAACCAATTTGTTTGGTAAACATCGACCGTGCCTGCTCCAGACTGCAATGATTTTTTATATTTATTTAGATGCGTTCTATAATATGCCATAAGCGATTTCATTTTTGCTTTTAGTTCCTCCACCGTAACAGCCCAGCTTAAATTAGCTTTAATTCTCACCCATGCATCGAAATTCAAATGTTTTTTCTTGTGGTTTGGCTCTTGAGGGTTCCATAAAACTGGTTCAGATTCATAATTTTGTATGAATTCTAATATCCTGTCATTATTCCAATCCATGATTAACACTTCCAGTGCTCAATATCTACTCACTCACTGAGTTTCGCCGCGAAATGAATTGAGCAGCCAAAGCGTACAAGTTTAAACACGTCCGAACCGCTAGGCGTCTCGCGGTCAACTAAAGCGCGCGAAAGTGTAGCTAAGCGCACGAACTTTGTCGCGATATAACCCTTTGATGTGCGGCATTTTACCGACAGCGGCGCGAAGGGCCTTCGTGTTCGCGATGATGATTCGCGATAGGACGAATTCGTTGGCCAGACGTGTCGCGACAACGCAAATCTTCGCGTTATCGCGATAGTGTGGCCCCAGCATTACCCAATCAGAATAATGGGTGCGATTAAGGTTATCCAATATGAAAAATACAGTTTTCCCCTGTGGCTAACTTAAAAGTGCCAAAACACCATTCTGATAAATCAAAAATACGATTTCGCATATTTTTATTATCGTTACCAAA
Source organism: Micropterix aruncella (assembly GCA_944548615.1). NCBI lineage: Eukaryota > Metazoa > Arthropoda > Insecta > Lepidoptera > Micropterigidae > Micropterix > Micropterix aruncella. Next base: position 77,300,865 of record OX155980.1, on the reverse strand, counting down.
GAATATTTTTTTCTATTTCGCAGTGCCAATTATTCCGACGTTTCGAATAAATCGTCCTATCTTACAGGTCGAAAACTTTGTTTACAGTTTGATGCGATGCGTTGCCATGGTGACGTGAGCACAGTAATAGGGAGTATTTTTGATCGTATTGTATCGAAAAAACTATCGATAAACATTAACAGTAGGTCGTTGGCAAACATCGATATATAGATAAATTCAAGCGAAAAACTAAATAATTTTACTAAATAATTTTATCTTACTTGTCCACTCCCGCTGACTCAACCTTTCCCGCTCACCTTTTGAATGCCAGCAGGGTGATATAAAAAAGTTTGCCTAACATTGAATCAATATTTTCCCGGATATCAAACACAAAATATTTAGAAATAGTCGAGCAAAAAAAAAAGAAGCAAATTTATATAATATTTTATTAGCATTCTATAGTATGCCAATTACAGAGAATGCCAAATAATGCCGATAAATATTCGAGGTACAACAAAATACAACAAAATGTTGTTATTGTAATTGTGCAACCTGCAAATCATATGTTATGTTTTTCACTCGACCATCATGAGTATTTTGCTTTTGCCAGCGGCTTCCCTCGCATAGGTACCAAATTAATGTATTTACGGTGTGATATGGAATTCACTCAACAGTGGTTTATATTAGTTGAAACATGTATCTAAAAGTTGTAGTGAAAATCGTTCACTAGCCCAGGAGCTTAAGTATAGAGCCCAAGAGCATAAGTATACCTATTACAAGTAGCTACTCATATTAGGTCAGTCAATTTGTATGCAAAAAAGACATCCACCAAGCAAGAGGTCATTTATTTATTTATTTATTTATTTATTTTTAGGAAAACCAACAGCTAATTATAATTTAACAAAAAGAGGAGTAGAATAACAGAGAGCCAATTAAAGGTTTTCACTTTTAATAACGTTGTAGAAACATGTGTGACCTTTCAAATAAAGCTACCGATTAAAAATACTTCAAAAAATATTCAATAATTAATGCTAAAGAATTCACTGTTCAGCTGCTGCCTACAGAATAGATCAAAGTCAAAGCGTTTAATCAAATAATTACATTATTGTCACTTGTTCGCCACAGAAATGCATTTTGCCTATAGTTGGTACCAGCAAGAGGAACATGAAGAGCAGGGTTAAATCTATTGGGTTGGAAGGAACACGGAGATAAATTTTATTTAGTAAGTAGCATTGTGAGTGATAAATGAATTATTAAATATGAAACGATAAAAATAGTACTATCAGGGTAGGCAGACGATATAGGCGAGCGTAGTAGAGGTAATGTAGTCCTAATTCTTTAATATGGTCTTAGGACTTATGTCAAAAGTAAGAGTTTCAGTTTACAGCTTTAAAAGACATTTGCAAGCTGTGCAATCCCCTGACGCAGTGTTTAATTTTTCGGTTTTTAAATAAATGTTTCCTAAAGTGTGGGTCTTAGAGTAAAAGTCATATTTTGTTTTTTAGGTCTATTAAATATTGCTAGAATTTAAGCCTTAACCCAGCACTTATTTTCCAGAAGTTTTCAAGATGTAGCTTTTTAAAAATTGGCATTTATTTTCTAAAACTAGGAAACTTTTCGATTTGGTCACGTATCTTTCCGAATATCAGAAAAAGTACTCATTCCACGAGGAAAGCTGTAGGTAAAAAAATGATCCATAATTAATTTGTCTTTAATTCGTAGGATGCATATATAAATTTTTCTGTCGAATTTATACTTTAGGAGATATTGGGAATATAATTTTAAATCTTAATTAATGTAACATATATTTCATAGCCATTCGGGCGCCGAATTTAAAATTAAAGAGAATAAAGAAAGCAAAAGTTACTCAAAAATGCGTAAGAAATTAATATCCTGACAATTTCGAAACACTAATGTGAAAATTCCTATTTTTGTGGGTGTCTCTCCAACTATTGAGGGTCGGCAGTGAGTTCTGCATACTTCTTTTTTGTCCTTCGCCAGGCAAAACAATTCGGCGACACTCGTTTCCCCCGTCAATTCTCGAATGTTCCGCAACCAAGATTTCCGGCTGCAGCCTGGTCTCTTCTACCCTGCATTTTTTCCCATCATAACGAGTTGCAGGAGTTCGTACCTGTCGTGCTTAGGCACGTGACCCAGGTATGTAGCTTTGCGCTGTTTGATAATCTTCTATATTTATTTGTTTATTTATATATTTAATGCTTGTACAAGAAAAAATGTTTTATTATTTCCTATGAGATTCATAGTTACAATGTTAAAGAATTCATACATTGTAATAGACAGATGTAACAAATTGCACTATGCACATTTAACGAGGCTTCTCAGGCCTGTATCTAGATGCACATGATGCAGATGCTGTAAAAACATTATTAATGGTATCAAATTAATATTAACCGAAAAAAAGAAGAGAGACAATGAAGGAAAATAATACAGGTAACCCTCCACCGTTTTATATTAATAAACATAAAATATTTTTTATAGATTCAAGTAATTCACCATACCTTACGTGATATAATAAATACAGTACATAAATAAATAGATAAAATTCACATACAAAGATTTTTCTCCTTAAACTATAATTCGCAGCAGTTCATTTTCTGAATGCAGGTATCCACATTCTATTAACCGTCTGTTTTCAAATTTTAAGTTAGCAATATTGTTTCTTTTTAAATTGTCGTCGGGGCTGTAAAAAAATTTGGCGCCATAAAATACATTTGCCTTTGTGCAAAGGTAGTTTTTACTAGAGGGATCAGGTAGTTAGTAGTTGCCGCCGCTCTTGTTGCAATAGCTTGCTGACCTGTTCCCCAATTCTGTGGGTGCTTTCTGAAGAAAATCAGAATTTGTTTCACAAAAATCTGTTTTATTTGCAAAACCTGGAACTCTTTAAACAGAAGGACAGATGGATAACGTGGATGTATTTTTCCAATAACCTTTAATATAGGCTTCTGTGCTTTTAAAAGTGGATCCAACACTTTCTTAGTGCAGGCACCCCATGCAATTATGATATGGAGACATAGACTTTGACACAATGCTTTATATACTATTTTGGTGGTTGCTAACGATAAAATGTTCCTTAACCCCAAAAAAAAGAATAGATTAGTTTGCGAGTTCTTGTCATTAGGTTGGTGACTTAGCTTTCCCAGTTCATCCTCTCGTCGATCGTAATGCCTAAATAGGTTGATTCAGTTACCCTTATTATTGGCCTATAGGAACAGTTATGTTTTGACAATGTGCAAGCGTATCCGTGAATTTTCAGATATCGACCAACATATATAATAGGAATCAGAACAACGTAGTGCGAAAGTAATATAATTGGTCTTAAGAGCATTAAGCGTTAAAACATTTATGTCTAGCCAAGTTTTTACATTGGTTATATTAACTTGAACGATACGAGCGATAAGGCTGTAAAGTTTATTTCCAAGTTCGAGCATTACCAGCAATACCGCGTAGTCTGCAAATGATGTAATTTGTCCATTTATTGGAAGGTCACAAAGATCATTGACGTGCATCAAGAATAGTAGCGGTCCAAGTACATTGCCTTGCGGTACACCGAATGTCATACTTAGATTTTTGCTTGTTTGCTTATTAATAGTCGTTACTTGAGTCTTTTCTTCCAGGTAACTACTAAACCACTTCCGTATCACCAATTCCATAGCAGATTAGCTTTTTCAGTAAAATGGCGTGGGAAACCGTATCGAAGGCCCTAGACAGGTTGAGGAAAATAGCCATAGCCTTTTTACCTGAGTCAATGTTCTTTGCGATGTATTCGGTGACGGAATTTATAGCCTCGTTCGTTCCTCGTCCCTGCCAATAGCCATATTGATTTGGCGAGAGTAGGTTGTTGTTTTCGAGGTGCGTTGTGAGTCTAATTTATACAAGTTTTTCGTTAATTCTTGATATTACGCTCAGTAAGGAGATTGGGCGATAATGACTAATTTCATCTTTGCTGCCAGATTTGTATATTGGTTTTACTTGAGCAGTTTTCAACCACCGCGGGAAGACACCAGTTATAAAGCTTAAGTTGATCATGTGAACCAGTGGCTGCCAGATTATTTCTGCTAAGTTTTTTAGGCTTTTTACTTGGATCATGTCCTCTACTGTCGCACAATCATCACGAAGGCTCTTTATTATCTTTAACACCTCTAGTCTATCTGTGGATGTTAGCTTAAATTGTTTCAGGCATTTTAGTGCAATTTGGACCAATTTTGCAGGTTTTAATTCTGTTTTCTGTGAATCTCTGAATATTTTTTGAGCTAAATTACACCCTATGTTGGCCAAGTACTCATTAGTGTAGTTCAAAATGCGGTTTTGGCTGGCAAAGGTTATAATAGTTATAACAACGGTTATAATAGTAATAATATAACTAAATTAGGTATTATTGAATTACAGGAACCTCTTCTAGATTGTTGAATTTTTAACGGTACTAGACTATATTCGGTCTCAATAAATAAGCGAGATATAGGAATTCAAAGAAGCGCCAAACCCATACATTTAGTTAGGTTAAGTTAGTTTAAAAAAAATAATAGGCCCTAATGTAATTCCCTAAATTATAATAGGCCACCAAACAATCTAGGGTTAAGTTCTATACCGCGATCCTGTGGTTACCTGGCACGAGATCGCCTTAGTAATATAAGATCACCATTTTGCCAGATACTTGTTCAATATTTATTATTTTACTTCTCGATACCTTTTATTTTACTGATCGATATTAATCGTTGTTTATTATTTACCTTGTCTATACTTTTTATTTTACTGATCGATGTAGTCCCCTCCCTAGATAGGTCACTTACTGCTTGCTAGGTTATGTTCGAATACATGGTTTTCGATGTTTGAGTGGAAGTCGCGCACTTACATGTAAACGGGATTAGTAAAGTCATTGTGATGGCTGCTGATGTTTTAACTGGCGAAGCGATCAAGGAGACTCAGGAAAGACTCGGCAAGTTCGTAAAGAAACCTCAACTAACTGAAAAGCTGCTGAAGAAGCCACCGTTCCGCTTCCTTCACGATGTCATCACCTGCGTTGAGTACTGCTTTTTTATTAATTAATATTTACACTCGGAATCCATGATGATATCTACTGGAGTTTTACTCGATCTCGTGTGGATGCAAACGTGGAAATGTATAGACTTGACTTTGATGTCGATTCAACTCATTTGATACACGGAGGGGAATTACACCCTTGTGCAAATTAATGTGGACAAAGCATATTTTTCATACTGGTTCAGATTTTGCTTCACGTTTCGTTATGTCAACAATATTAGGAGCTGTCAACGTCACATTAGTGTTAGTTAACCTCAATCAATCACGCAGGTGTGTTGTTGCTTGAGTAGTTTTTGAGTGTTTCAACTTTTGTGCGATACGTCTGAGATTTTTTACTTTTTCTGTAGTTTTCAGTGACAGTTTAAGTGTATATGGGCAATGGATATTTCAATAGAAGTACGTTCTAAGGTTATTACACTATCTGAACATACTAAAAAGACTCAAAGGCAGATTGTAGAATAGAGTGGCATTTCTAAAAGTGCAGTTAACAAACTGATCAAAGTCAATCGAGAAACTGACTCAATTTCACCACGAAGAGAGGGAAAATGTGGCCGAGAAAGAAAAACCACCAAGAAAAATGATGTGTTTTTGTTGAGGAACAGTAAAATAAACCCCACAAAGACCAGCGAAGACTTACAGAGAGAGCTACCTGTTACTGGGACAAGTGTACATGCCTCGACAGTACGGCGTCGTCTGCTAGAAGTTGGGCGAAAGGCTCGAACACCCATTAAGAAGCAACTCCTAACTGCTGTGATGAAGAAGGAGAGGATGGTTTGGGCACAGAAATATAAAGGGTGGACTTAAGATGATTGGAAAAAGGTGTTGTTTTCAGATGAAAGCCATTTCTTTGTCCAGGGTATGCGTCATTAGTTTGTTCGTCGGACCGATGGTGAATCACTTTCATTAGCTCACATTCAGCAATCAGTCAAACACCCCGTGAAGCAAATGTTTTGGGGCTGTTTCTCCTTTAATGGTACAGGACCATTGGTACCCATCATAGGGATGATGAATAGTGAAAAATACATAAAGGTTTTGCAAGATAGAATGGTCCCTGAGCTCTCAAAAATAAATTTGGAAACCCCCATTTTCCAAAAAGACCTGGCACCTTGCCATTCATCGATGATTGTGAAAAAATTCTTCACTGGCAATGGGATAAACGTTTTTAATTGGCCTGGCAACTCATTAGACCTCAATCCAATTGAGAATTTGTGGTCCATCTGCAAGACAAGGCTCAGAAAGATGAACTGCACAACGAAAACCAACTTGATCGAGTCAGTGATTTAAGTGTGGCATCAGGAACAAAAAATCAAAACAACTGCAAATCGCTGGTAGAATCAATGCCGAAACGCATTAATATGGTGTTGCAAGCCAAGGGTGGACATATCAAATATTAATTTTATGACTTTGTATCTTGATTGTATTTTTTGTAAGAATAAAACACATTTTTAAAGAAAAATTGTTTTGTCCACATTAATTTGCACAAGGGTGTATTGCAGTATAGGAACCTTTCTCAGAAATCGAAAAAATAAAGAAATTGTGGGTGGGCCAAATGGGTGTTGGCGGTTTAAATATGAAATTAAAAAAAAATACTACGAAGCATTTGAATTTTTTATTTTTATTTTTTATAAATATAAATCTTGGAACTTTTATGTCTTAAAAAGAATGTTTTTTAAATGACGACCTTCGGCTGCTCGGCACTCTTGAAACCGAAATTGCAGATTTTGGAAAACTCGGCAAAACATTTCTTTTGAGTTGCTCCAAATTTATTGACCACCGATTTAAGGACGCTTCATAAAAAAAATCATATTGAGTTAGGTCTAGGCTACGTGGGGGCTATTCATATCACCTATTTTTGAAACAAGTCTTCCCGGGAACATTTCCTTCATTACATTACATTACATTTTCGTCGTGTCCAATTGACGGCTAAAGACCACTCTTGGACGTGTCAAAGTAATTGGTTATGTAGTAAGTTTCGCTACTACTCTTTACTGAACATACATAGTTAGTCAAGAATGAACTACTAGATTGTCAAACTATAAATATAAATAATCAAAATAGAAGCTTAATATTTGAAGTAGTTAGTGATTCGAAAAGATACGTAGTACAATTATTTATCGTAATATTCAAATTGTCAGTAAAATGTTAAATAATCAAATTAAATCTACGTTATGCATTTTAAACTAAAAGTACAGATATAAGACCATATAAAATAATCAGACAATAAGGCTCTACTTTTTTAAGTAATTTAAATGGGCACAATATTTGAAAAATCGTGGCCCTCAAATTCGGCCAAATTATAGAAAGGGTGGCCTATCAGCATCTCCTTGATGTTTTTTTTAAATTTTATGTCCTCCAGCTGTTTAAATTTTGTAGGGAGTAGATTATAGAATTTAATGCTAAGGTACAAGTAGCTTTTCTGTACTTTTGCCAGTCGTATTCGGGGTACGCATAAAAGGGAGCTACCGCGGGTATGATGCGAGTGAATGTCTGCATTAATTGGGGTTTCTGTTAGGTGCTGTCTAGCATACATTAAACACTGGTATATGAACGCCGAATACATAGTCATTACCCTTGCCTTGATGAAATATTCTTTGCATGAGGTCCTAGTCGTTACCTGATACATGCTGCGCAGTGCTCTCTTTTGCAAAAGAAAGATTCTTTTACTGGTTGCAGCATTTCCCCAAAATAGTAGTCCATAAGTCATTAATGAGTTAAAATACGCAAAGTATACTGATTTGGCTGCCGCAAAACCACAAAGACTTCTGATTTTTTTAATAGAGTATATCGAGCTACATAGCTTACTAGCTAATTGTTGGATGTGCGCATTCCATTGTAATTTACTGTCAATTCTTAATCCTAGAAAATTTATATCTTCTGTGATGTCGATTTCAAAATAGTCAACATTGGCAGGTCTTAAGCGGAAAGGAATTATTTTTGATTTTGTAATATTTAGACGTAATTCATTAGAATTAAACCAAATCAAGAGTTGATCAATCGTATACCTAATTCTATTTATTAATGATTCCTTATTTTGGTCACAGAAGATCATCTGCAAGATCACACAAGTGTCATCTGCAAACAGTGTAATGTCATCATTCTCGGATGACACACATCCCGGCAAGTCATTGGTGTACACTAAAAATAAAAATGGACCTAGAATGGAACCTTGGGGTACACCCTTTGTTACTAGAATCGGTTGGCTTCTTGTTCCATTTACTTCTGTCGTTTGATACCTATTTTGCAGGTATGATTGAATTAGATTTAGCCCTTTGTCTCTGATACCATAGTGTTCTAATTTATTCAGTAGAATATTGTGGTTAACGCAGTCAAATGCTTTTGATAGGTCACAAAACAGACCAACAACTGTTTTTGAACTATCCAGCCCATTCAATAACTCATGCAGTAGTTTCGATGTAGCATTAACAGTCGATAATCCTGCCCGAAAACCAAACTGTTTACTGTTAATAATGTCGTGAGTGTCGAAAAATTTAGTAATGCGATTCAATATTAACTTTTTAAAAATTTTGCTAAAGGCCGGTAATATGGATACCGGTCTATAGTTATCTATGTTATCACGACACCCTTTTTTGAATAAAGGTATAATTTTTGCCAATTTTAATTTGTCCGGAAAGGTGCCTTCTACTATGCAGCAGCAGCTTCAGCAGGTCTATAGACACCCTAGCGGTATGGCATGTGGCACCATCTTGTTGGAACCATATTCTCGAGGTATTGTAAGGTATCCTGGATAAATTCTTACAAAGTTGGGACTATGAACTGTCCTAACATGTTGCAATAATTGTGGGCTCTCACCCTCTTTCGTCCTCAAAAAAGTATGGCCCGACAACACCGTTTGCCAATATTGCAGCCCACACGACAATTTTAGGGATGTAAAGTGTTGTAACATAAATTGTTTTCTGACTAGAATCGACAGTTTTGTTTGTTCACTTGACCACTAAGATTGAAATTCGCCTCGTCAGTGAACATCACTTTACAAAAATCGTTGAAACGGTCAAGCATCAGATTAATGAAGTTAAGTTGATTATTGGCATCATTCACCATGGCGACTAAATTTCCTAGAAGTGACTTGTCTAGAAATATATGCCCCGCCTCCCCACAACGAGCAGATTCCGAGAAATCAAGGAATCAATTCGCCAACCCTTTTTTGGCCCACTCTGTATTTACTGGAAGTGTGCCTTAACATAAGTACCAGCTAGAGTCTGCAAAATGTTAGTAGGCCCAAACCTGATGAGCAAGACAAAACAATATGTACACCCGTCCCACTCACACATTTATCAATTTATTTACAATTATCTAACTTCACATTTGTCATGGCCCTTTCTTATTTACAATGTCACCAAAACCCAACTGTCCCGTCTGGATGGTGGTGAACGGTTTCGTGCAGCTTGGGCCACAAGATCCATTTTGTTTTCGGATCGGCTCAACTTTCAATTCAGCTCCTTTTCAGAAGCCTACCGGGAAGGCTATCCCTCAGAGCTCAGGCTCAGGCCTCAGAGCTGGTGGACAGGTTTTTCCCGGCGGGATTGCATCCAGGCGCCACCGGACGGTTTGCGCACCGGTCGGCAAAGCCAATCCGTTGTGCATTCTGACTAATTGCTGAAGGGGTCTGGAGACTATGGAAATACACTGTTTTCTAAGCAGCGGGGGTGGATGATGACCTGTTGTCATGCCACTTTTGAAATGACCTTGGCCACTCGATCCCTTGTGGCACTACGGGCAAAGAACGCCCAGGTACGTGATAAATTCTACTGAATTACCGCTGTTATACAACAGGTAGAGGTCGCACAAGCGACTTCGGACCCGAAACCAGTCGAGAGGACAACAGAGGTATCCTGAAGGTTAATTACAGACGGAGATATTCTGCCAAAACTGGTAGTCAGGGGGCGAGGCTTCCCACTGGTTACCTTTCCCAGTGCCTTGCCGTAAGGCGTTGGCCTCTGACGTGCAGTTGGCGGAGCTTGACAGTGGACTGTTTTGTCCTAAGTCTTCTGCGCTCACCTCACGGGAGACAGAACAATATATTTCGTTAAAAAATCCTGAGGTGACGGGTTCGCCCATTGTCGTTGACAGCTCTAGTTGTCCCGTCTGGATGCACTGGTGACATCTAGTTTAAAATCCTGATTGTCCTTAGCCAAACTAGCTGACCCCTCGACTCTTCAGGTCTAAACACAATTTTACCAAAACCCAACTGTCCCGTCTAGATGCGCTGGTGACAGCTAGTTTAAAATCCTGGCTGTCCTTAGCCAAACCAGCTGACCCCTCGACTCTCTTCAGGTCCAAACAAAATTTTGGGCTAGCGCTTAAACTGCCCTCTCTGCTCTACGCCAACTCCAGAATAACCAAAAATTCGATTCTGTGCAATTCCAAAGATCCGGCAATATCGAAGTCTGTAATAAGTGGCAGTGATTCAAATGATCTACAAGCCCGCGTAGACTTCCACAAAAAGTTCCTTGCTGGAATCAGCCAGAATGGCACTGGTCTGGGGTATGGCAGTACAACCACGAGCGACGTGGACTTGAAGAAGTGTCTTTTGCGGGGAGATTACGACAGCAAGAGTATGGCTCATGCTATTGGCCTTTTTCGCGACTCTTTCGTGTGTCGAAGAACGTGATAGTAAAAAACCGCGATAAACTGTTGTGTAAAATATATTTTTTCTCTTTACAAAAAGGTACAATAATACGTGATAACGCGAGCGTAATTTCTTTCAGTTGAATCGTCTCTTGTCAAGGTACAGAATGACAGTTCGAAAATTTGTTTTTAAAATTTGAATGTATCCACTTTTTAATAGAACGAAATAATATTGCTGGGCTCGTTCTCAGCCAGCCATTAAATCAAAATAAAAATAAACTTTATAGTTGGGGTTGTAGCGTCGCTACATCATTCCCCCCTTTGGGAGGACGACAGGTCGTCGTGTGCCACTGCCCGGGAGGTCGAACCGTTCTTCCGTATCTGGTCTTGTATTGCTGTGGTCCTTGTTGGTTGTTGTTCGCGGACGCTGCCCACCTGGGCTCCTCCTTGTCTGTCTCCTGCTCGTTCTCGTTACTGCTTGCCACGCCGTAGCAGGGTTTTAAACGATCAATCGAGATGGTAACTTTGGCTCTGTCCTGTTCAATGTCGAATGTGTTATCTCGCCGCCTCAAAACCTTATATGGCCCTCTATACGGGTTTTGCAGTGGTCTCTTCACCGTGTCGTCTCTCACAAATACGTGCGTCGCCTCCTTTAGATCCCGATGTACGAAAATGTTATTGTGGTGTTCTCGTTCTCTTCGCGGTCTGTGCGCCTCGAATGTCTCTCTCATTTGCTGCACAGTTTCTGGTATCGTTTTTGTAGTTTGTTTTTCAAAAAAATCTCCTGGGAGCCTGAGTGTTGTCCCGTACAGTAATTCAGCCGGGCTGATCCCGTAGTCTTCTTTAATAGCTGCTCGTAATCCCATTAATACGGTGGGTAATTCTCTCACCCAATTCGCTGTTTTTAGTCGCGCTCTTAATGCTGCTTTTAGGGATCTATGCCATCTTTCTATCATCCCATTTGCCTGGGGGTGATACGCTGTGGTATGTATCTTTTTTACTCCCAGTATCTGTGTCAAAGCTGTGAATAATGTGGACTCGAACTGCCTTCCCTGGTCAGTGGTAATCCGAATCGGTGCTCCGAATCGCGCAATCCATCCTTCGTAGAAGACCTGCGCTACCGTTTCTGCGCTTATATCTTTGACCGGGATACATTCGACCCACTTCGTTGCCCTGTCGATCATGGTTACGAGGTATCGGTACTCTTCTGCTATTCCTAAGGGTCCGACGATGTCTATATGTACGTGTTCCAAACGTCCTGCCTCCATGAATGTCCCTATGGGCGCGCGTGTATGTCTATGTATTTTTGCGCGCTGACAAGCGATGCATGTTTTTGCATATTCCGCGCTCTCCTTATTCATCCTTGGCCAAAAATAACGTTCCGCTACCATTTTTCTTGTCGCTCGGATACCGGGATGACTGATGTCGTGTACCAATTTTATTGCTTTTATCCGCAGTGCTGGCGTGATGTATGGCCTTGCTTTCTTGGTGGACACTTCGCACCATACTGGTTTGTCGCCTTTCTTTTCAAATTTTAAATTTTCTTGTTGCCTTATCATTTTTAGCTCGGGATCTTCTGCCTGTTGTGCCGCCAATTCTTCGTAGTCGAACGTGTTTGGGCAGTCGATTTCTGCTATCCTCGAGAGCGCGTCGGCCACGACGTTTGCTTTTCCCGGCAGGTACTCTATCGTGCTTGCAAATTGCGAAATATATGACGTATGACGAATTCTCATGGGCGTTTCCGTGATAGAGTCGTCCAATTTCTTGAGAGCGTGAATTAGTGGCTTGTGATCCGTGAATATCGTCAGCTCACGCCCTTCTACCATCTTCCGAAAGTGTCTCACCGATAGGTAGATTGCCAACAACTCCCTATCGTAAGTTGCGTAATTTTGTTGCGCATGCGACATTGCCTTCGAATAAAATCCTAACGGCGCCCATTCTCCACCTTTCTTTTGATGTAATGCCGCTCCTACGCAGGTATTTGATGCATCTGTCATTATTGCCAATGGTGCATGCGCCGACGGGTGCGCTAAAATTACCGCTTCTTCAACGCTGTCCCGGCATTTCTCGAATGCTTCTGTGGTTTCTGTTGTCCATGTAATTGGCGTGCGATCATTCTTTTTTGCTCCTTGTAGGAACTTGTTTAATTTTTCTTGATATTGCGCGGCTCTTGGGATGCTATTTCTATAGAAATTGATCATTCCTAGGAATCTCCGTAACTGCTGAACGTCTGCTGGTTTCGGGTATTTTTTTATCGCCTCTACCTTGTCCGCCTTCGGTCGTATTCCAGTAGCATTCACGGTGTATCCTAGGAAGTCTAGCTCGGTTCTTCCTACGTGGCATTTGTCTATGTTGATCGTGATTCCATGCGCGTCTAATCTCCCGAGCGTTTCTCTTAAGTGTCTTGCGTGAGCTTCCTCGTTTTCTGAGGCTATTAAAATGTCGTCGATATACACGAATATGAACGGTAAGCCCCTCAGTACTTCGTCCATAAAACGCTGCATCGTCTGTGCTCCGTTTCGTAGTCCGAAGCTCATTCTGCACATCTCAAAAAGGCCGAAGGGAGTGGTGATGGCTGTCTTTTCCATATCTTCTTTTCTTACCGGTATTTGTGTGTATGCCTTTACCAAATCTAACGATGTGAAAATGGTGCTATTTTCCAGCGAGTGCGTGAAATCCTGTAGTCTCGGGATAGTATATCGATCTGGTACGGTGATACTGTTGAGCCTCCTATAGTCTCCACATGGTCGGAATTCTCCATTTGCTTTGGGGACCAAATGCAGCGGGCTCGCCCATTGGCTCTTCGACGGTCGGCAGACTCCGGCTGCGATCATTTCGTCGAATATCTTCTTTGCCGCTGCGTACCTTTCTGGATTAAGTGGCCGCGGTCTGGCGAACACCGGTGGACCTTCCGTTTCAATGTGGTGTTCCACCTGGTGTTTCGGTTGTCTCGGTTGAGATGTTGCTGATGTAATATTCTGAAACTCGTCGAATATTCTTAGGTAATTCGGCGATTGTTTGATGGCCTGGATGGATAGTGCCCGTGCTTCTGTCGTGCGTGAGTTTGGCGAGATTAATTTTTTTTGAAATAGGTCAACTAATAGTCGGTGCTTCGCCAAAAAATCTGCTCCTATGATGGGCTGCTGTACATCCGCAATTATGAAGATGGCCGCCAATGGGTTTTCTAGGCCGATGTTTAGTGTCATCTCCTTTCTTCCGTATGTGGCGATGGTAGTACCGTTAGCTGCTCGAAGCCTGAGGTCCGCTCTTCTGCCATTGTCGGATTTCCTTCTTGGAAGGACGCTGACATTTGCGCCAGTATCAACCAAGAAGAGTGCGTTGGTGCTGCGGTCTCGAACGTATAAGCGGTTGGTGTCGTCGGCGCCGAGTTGATCTACCCCCGGCGCCTCTAGTAGTTTTCCGCCTGATTCCTCTGCTTCTTATAGTTGCACGGCTGTTGACACCTCCTTGCGGCGTCCCCGAAGCGTCTGTGGAAGTAGCAGATGGTTTGTTCATTTTGCCCTGCCGAGCTGTTTCCCGCGTTGTTCCGCTGCAACTTTGCTATTTGCTCCGCCAGATCCTTGAGCTGTTTTTTTATTGTGGTCATGTGGTCATGTGCTTCCGCCCGCGTGTCGACTCGGTTCACTTCTTGCGTCTCCCTCGCCGTTGATTCCATCATTCGATCAGCTAAGTCCGCTAGGACGTCCAGGTTGCTCTCAGTATTTATCGACAAAAACGTCCTGATCGTCGTAGGTAGATGACCGAGCCACATCGCTTTAATGGTCTCATCGGGTATCTTCCCTCTGTTGAGCCCTTTCATTCGTCTCATTAACTGCGACGGCTTGTCACTTCCCAGCTCAGTCTCATGGAGTAATTTTTGTAGCTGTTGTGTCTCTGATTCCCCAAAAACGCTGATTAATCGGGTCTTGATCGCTTCGAACTTGTTGTGGGTAGGCGGTTGTAGCAGTAAGTCTCCTACCTCCCGCAGCGCCGTCCTGTCTAACTGTGTGATTACACAGCTGAATTTATCTGCGTCGCTGCATTTCTGTGTTGCGAGCAGGATCTCCACGTGTGCGAACCATAGCCGTGGTTCCTGATGCCAGAACGTCGGTATCCTCGAGTTGATGCTCAGCGGAGCGATGTCCTGCACTTGCCTGCTGCTTTCGGCCGTGCCGCTAGGAATGTCTTCCGTATTCATTTTCTTTCGGTTGCGAAGATCTTTAGGTTGTCCTGTTGGTCCGTTGAGTGTCTGACGAGTTGTAGACCTTGCTCGTTAGTCCGATTCAGGCGCGCCGTCGATCTTGCGTCCTCGTACAGGGTCACCAATTTCGCGACTCTTTCGTGTGTCGAAGAACGTGATAGTAAAAAACCGCGATAAACTGTTGTGTAAAATATATTTTTTCTCTTTACAAAAAGGTACAATAATACGTGATAACGCGAGCGTAATTTCTTTCAGTTGAATCGTCTCTTGTCAAGGTACAGAATGACAGTTCGAAAATTTGTTTTTAAAATTTGAATGTATCCACTTTTTAATAGAACGAAATAATATTGCTGGGCTCGTTCTCAGCCAGCCATTAAATCAAAATAAAAATAAACTTTATAGTTGGGGTTGTAGCGTCGCTACACCTTCAATGCCAGAATGATTGGACAACAATTGGGGACTTTTGCATTCCGCCTCCAATGCACTGGAAGGTAATGCTCTATGACTGGACGCCAGAGATGCTGAAATTTTATTTGAATGCCTTTCAGCATACACTTCCAGACCCCAGTAACCTCGCTCGTTGGAGCTTTGCCGAGGATAGTTCTTGTCCCCTCTGTAGCAATACCCCTTGCACAGCTAGACACATTCTAGCTGGCTGCAAGGTGGCCTTAGATCAAGGACGGTACACTTACCGCCATGACAAAGTTCTCGCTGTTATTCGCGAGGTAATTAGTCTCTCAGTGGCTCGTGCCAACAAGGGTTTGACAGTATCCTCCAAACCCCCAATACAGTTTGTGCGGGATGGCTCTAAAGGCAAAAAACATTTAACTACAAAACCTTTCTCAATAATCGAGAAAGCTACAGATTGGATTCTGGAGGTTGATTCGGTCTCTAAGCAGTATAAATTCCCTGAAAGTCTCGGATGCACAGCCCTCCGTCCAGATATAACTCTTTACTCTCTATCTCGGAAGGTGGCTCTTATTGTAGAATTAACTGTTCCATGGGAATCAAATATCCCAAAAGACCACGAGTACAATTTAAATAAATACCATGATCTTGCAAATGCCGTAACCCGGAACGGCTTCACTGTTCACCTTCACGCGGTGGAAGTTGGCGCTCGTGGCCTGCCAGCTAAATCTCTATTTCACCTCTTTAAAGATCTTGGCCTTTCCAGAAAAATAATCAACTCTTTCTTAGAAAAATTATCTAAAACTGCGATTTGCGCATCTCAAATTCTATGGCTTCGAAGGGGGAGTGAATGGGTGGCAAGGTGAACGCTCACATGTGGCAAGACAGTTGTCCTAAACCTACCACAGCCGGTTCGTAAGTCCGGAATCCACTGCTCACCCCCCAGAAGTGTAAAAAATAGTATTATGATGGGCCCGACTCCGGTCGGTGAATTCCATGGCAGCTCCGTTTGTATTTATTTATTTATTGTGCTTGCTCTAAAACTGCCCTCATTGCTCTACGCCAACTCCAGAAAAACCAAAAATTCTAAGCAATTCCAAGGATCCGGCAATAATGAAGCACGTAACGGCCATAGTGAGTCAAATGTGATGGAGTGAATGGGTGGTAAGGTGAGGCTCACATGGAGCAACACAGCTGTCCTAACCTTACCACAGCCGGTCGTTACTCCGGAATCCACTACTCACCCCCCAGAAGTGTCATATTAGTATTATGATTGGCCCTGACTTCGGTCGGTGAAGTCCATGGCAACTCCATTAGTATTTTATTTTATTATGTGGTCCTTGACGATGTCCAGGACCCTTGAACCCTCAAGGAAAAAAAAGAGGCCGAAAAAGACAGGGCACCCGCCCTGTCTTTTTTCGGCCTCTTTTTTTTCGTATTCTGGTAACATTTTCCTCCTCCCTACGCCGCTCTCTCTCTTTTCTCCCGTTTCTTCCGCCGTTTGCCAACTGGACATGTTTCGCGCGCGCGAATTTGCAAAAGGACGCAACGCCACTTTGGTTCGAAATAGGCACCAACATAATAGCAACGTAGATCCGACGGTGAATATGGACAACATAGATGTGTACGGTGGTGAAAGTTACGATGCATTCTGCGGGCGTCCACCAGGATGCCGCCTTCGGTCGCCCGCGTCGACGGCGATGGGGCGCCGCACGGATCTGCGGCGCACGCGCTCATCCCAACCAAGGCACCCCAGGAAGAAAAGGAGAGGTTTGACTTCTTCATTGTCGTCACCGTCATCATCACCATCATCGACATTGTAGCTGAGGAGAAGGAAGGGAAAGTATAGGAGAAGGGGAAAGAAGACGGCAGAGGTATTCGTGGACATGTTATCATTCTTCAAGGAGCAGGTAAGTATGAAACCTGATTATGACAACCCGGAAGCCTTCGTCCGGGTTCGAAACCAGAGACCGGGTTCGAAACCAGAGACCTTTCTACCGAAGTCAAAGCGCGGACGGTTCCGGTCGCAAAGGCTTCCACGGTCGAGAAATTGGGGGAATTACAGCGTTTCGGTACGCAGGACTGGACGCAGGTCCAATACGCGGACGCCCTTAAACCGTATCTGGCGTCGCCGAGACTAAGGGAGTTAGCATTAAATGAGGAGCTTAAGTCAGTCTACCCCGGCAAGTTTCCGCTGACTGCCGAGGAACGGAATTTCGCCGCCTTGACTCACGCGGCCGTACGGCACAGAGAGGCACTCAACGATGCATTGTGTCAATTGCTCGCGCAGAAGCCGGGGAGGCTCATACTCCACGAAGGATGGCTTCTTTGCGATCTCGGAAGACATGCTCCAAATTTTATGCGGAAAGCGAGCGGAGTGCATCGAATCTCGCCGGGAGTGTATCCTGGAGCGGATCGATAACGTTGGTCTGCGAGAAAGTATCCACAAATTACCGCCGAGCACGGACCATCTGTTCGGGAGGACCGGCTGGAGGAGTCGATTGCCGACCGCAGCGGCATTGACCGGTCGTACACCCTCCTTGCAGGGCCGCCAAAAACGCCAAGACCGGCCCGCGCGACCCTATCAGCGGTAGATGTCTCACAGCTGTCTGCCTCTCACCGCCCGAGAGAGGTTGCCCCCCCGAAAGTCCCGCGCCCCACAGCCCTTTCGCCTCAAACCTGCCAGAGGAGCGGCGCCCCCCGCTAGAGTAGCGCACAGGGCCAACGACAGGAAAAGGGGGGGGGGAGTTGCTGAGACAATTGGCGGCCTGACCCCCACAGAGAGTGACACAAAAAGGGGCCTATTTTGGGGGAGGGGATGCTTGCAAAACTTCCTCCCGGAATGGACGGAGAGGGGAGCGCCGCGACCGATACTCTACCTACTGTCCGGCACGCTCATTTATTTTCCCGAAAGGCCCCTTTGACTATGACCATTTCGAACTCGCCGCGTACGAAATTATCGCCAGACATGGCAAAACAGATTGCCGAGCTGAAAGATCTGGGGATTTTCGAAAGGTCGGACGACGACCCGGGGTTTTATTCCACCATGTTTCTCACTGCAAAATCGGACGGGTCCCACAGACCAACCTTCAACTTGAAAGCCCTAAACGAGTTCGTGGAAACCTCCAGCTTCCACCTAATATCTCATAGGAGAGTCTCGACATTCCGCCAGGAAGGAGACTTCATTGTAAGATTGGACTTACGGAATGCTTACTTTCACATCCAGATCGCAGAACGCCACAGGAGATTTCTCAAGCTGATCTACAGCGGGGAAACCCTACAGATGCGAGTCCTTCCCTTCGGTTTTTCGGCACCGCCGAAGATGTTCGCTTCCATCACCAACTGGATAGCGGAATTTCTAAGAGAAAGAAATATTCTGACGATAATCTACCTCGACGACTTCCTACCGGCGAACTAATCCCGGGAACGGCTGAAGGAAC
The DNA here is from genome assembly GCA_944548615.1 of Micropterix aruncella. Classification (NCBI taxonomy): domain Eukaryota; kingdom Metazoa; phylum Arthropoda; class Insecta; order Lepidoptera; family Micropterigidae; genus Micropterix; species Micropterix aruncella. Next base: position 77,282,193 of record OX155980.1, on the reverse strand, counting down.
AACCTCTGGAAACAGTGTGAGAGAGAAGGGCGTACCCAAAAAAGAACCCAAAGGCAGAGACGTAGCAAGATTTCTGTGCTATCTACAAAGGGTTAGGGGCCTGGTCTATGGAACCATCCTGGTCTATAAATTCACACTGTCGACATTTTGCAGATGCAACTTCTCTAAAAGCCATAGCCCTATCGAGACCGCTTGTCTGACAAGCCCCGACTTGGAATCCTGCAGTACTGGTGAACTGTCTAGAACATAACGCAGACAATTCGGAAAGCCTATACGATATGTCAAGAAGGAGCGCCGTTCTAGTACTACTAGCCTTCGTAAGAAGAGTGCATGACCTAACCCTCCTAAATATATCCCGAAAAGACTTTATCATAGAGGGTTCATATATCATCTTATGGCCAGAGTACAGATCCAAAACAGATACAGACAATCGGGCTGGAGATTAGTGGACAGACTAAGCCAAAACATAAACCTCGTCTACTGGCTCAGGAAACTGAAAGAGCTCCGCGGGAATAGCAGGGGTCGGATGAAGTCATTGTTCCTAACTACGAGAGGGGAGACCCAACCGGCATCCAGAATAATAATGGGGAACTGGATAAAATCCCTCATGAAGGAAGCAGAATTGAATCGCGGGTCTCCCAATGGAAGAAATATTGAGAGCGGAAACTGGACTCAAGAAAGCACCTTCCAAAAATTTTACAGGATGGAGATCCGGAAGAGCACCTTACCATCAGGAAACCTTCTGGCAGCCCTGTTTAACCCGGAATAACCCCATCACAATGATGATTCCTGTCTCTCGTTTCTCTTTCCCATTTCAGGTTCATCACATAGCATCATCGGAGCGGTCACCGGGAGATAACAGACAATCTCTCAAGGGTCCTGGACATCGTCAAGGACGACATAATACAGAAGTTTTACCTGAAAATTAAACTCTTGTTACTGGTAAAATACTCCCGCCCCTCCCGCCCACGCCGAGTGGCGCGGGGAGAGGGAAAATGTTGCCAAAACACGAAAATAATGCCCAAAAAAGACAGGGCACTCTCAAGGGTCCTGGACATCGTCAAGCATATAATCAAAGTTTTATTTTTAGGTAAAACTCCCATATTAATAATGTTAGCCGAATCGTTTGAACTATATCTGAAAAGCATCATCGAAAAGGGATGCGATATAATAGGCTTTATAATTGGCAGCATATTATCTATAAAACCATATTACCATACATAAATAACATTGATAATGGATGTTTCTTTAAAATGACAGATTTATTATAAAAACCCCAATTTTTTACTAAGGATAACAATAATAACATTTATTAAATAAATGCTATATTCTATCGTATTTTCATATAGGCTGATTATATCACAGAAATAATACGGAGATATAGAATAGAGATAGATCTAAACAGGAACACCAACGAAACCCACCTTAAAGAATGAAACAAAACGCAGAATGCAGGCAAACAAAGAACGCGGTTCCGGAAGCGCCTAAAAAACTTGCCCGCAAGCTCACCAGATTAAAAAGGGACAAAATCCGTTAAGTCATAGGTACTATGACAGGCCACTGTCCGCTAAACAAACACCTGTTTACCATAGGTGTGACAGACAGCCCTCTATGCAGAGGATGCATGGAGGAAGAAGAAACGCCACAGCATGTACTCATGGAATGCAGGAGCAAGAATACTACAATCTCCAGCATCTGTCCCGGAGGCCTGTAGTAACCTAAACAGGCTGCTAACCTTCTGGGACAGCCTGGGTTGGCTGGAGTAACATAAATAGAAACATGAGCCACGCACAACGGCCCAATCAAGAGGCCAAGTGTGGGAAATAGCCCAGGAAAACTAACTAACTAGATCTAAACATTTATGTGCATAATTATTACGTATTGAAATCTGTATACTAAATTAAAATTTGTATTTTTTTTATAAATATTATTCAAAAAATAAAAGCTATGATTAGGAACAATTTTTTGTTTTTTAGAACATAATATGAAATGTATTAGCTGTGCCTGCCAGTATTTATTTTTATATGGCTCCAAAGAGTTTGTAGCTCATTATCACTTTTATTGAACGCCCCTCGTAGATATGGTTGACAGGCATCGAGGACCATTATTATTATTATTATTTGTTGATGAACTAGCAGCTTAACGCTGATGTGTTTTATTCTATAAAATTCACTGGTGTTGCTGGTTCCTTTTATTTTTATTTTTATATATCATTTTTTAAATATATATCAAGCCTATTTTTGAATGCGTTTATGGTTGGTGCTTCGATAACTTTCTCGGGCAGTTTATTCCAGCTGTTCACGATTCTGTTTGTCAGGAAGTGCTTTTTTTTAAGTTGAAAAGCTTGTAACGTTGAGTTTCAGGCTGTGACCTCTTAAGTGATGGTTTGAATTTTTGAATTGAGCACAAACATGCTTTCCAACTCTGGGCAGTCGTAGTGTTGCCTCAGTATTTTGTATTAGGATGATTATTGAATTTTAATTTTAATGATTTGGTCAATAATTTATATATATATGGTCTACAATTACAGGTTATTAGGACCACGGGATTTTTACAAGGCTTATTCACTACGGAAGAACTTCAATCGGAGAATATAAGTGACCGTGACTCCAAGATTAGTTTTCTCACCAAAGTGATCGAGGTTGTCAGTAAGTATATATTTATAATAAGTAACTACATATATACTTATAATATCTTATAATTCTTTATGATGATGATAACATTGTGATGGCCGATTCCCCGGTGTAGAAGGCTATCGGGGTTTTTTTTGTCATTATAAATAAGATAGAAACGAATTTACCGCGTGAAGTTGTAACACCCTACGTTTCGGCGATGTTGCGACCGCCGTTGCTTAGAGTAGATGATAGTCTACCCTAGACAATGGCGTTGCAGCATCGCCGAAACGTCGGGTGTTACAAACTTCATGCGGTAAAATTGTTTTTATCCTTTTTATTTATATATTTACATTCGTTTTGCTTTCTAAGATTGGACCGACTCACTGTTCAGCTTTCATCCAATAGCCTCCTCGCAGAGGGACTTGCCTGGTAGGGCCGCTGTGAACTCTGCCTGCTGCTCTTACCTGCTGTCGTAGACAGTTGCGATCGGAGGTTTCGATCCGGCGAAACACCTAGGGCAAAACTGGGCGGTTTGCGCACCGTGCGGCTTTAGCCAATGGTTTGTGCAAAATCTGGAAACGTTTTCTAAGGAGCAAGGGGAGTTGACCTGGCGTCATCTATCTTGAGAAACGATCCGCTGGCTACCCAATGCCTTGCCGGGCGAAGAGCACCTTGGTCCGGAATAAATTTGAATTTGTATTACCGCTAATGTTAGGTAGAGGCCGCGTAAATGACCTTCAATCTGTGACCTGACTGGAGGATGGAAAAATTCATCCAAATTTGGTAGTAAGGGCGCAAGGAAAGCACGCTGGTTGGCACTTCCCAGTGCCTCACGGTAAGACGTCGGACTCTTACGGGCTGTTTGCATAGTTTGACTGTGGATTGTGATGTCCTCAAAGTCTTTGCTTTTCACTCCATGGGAGACAGAATAGCACGCTGCCGTTATATTTCCCTGGGGCGGCGGGTTTCCCCACAGCAATTGACACCCCTTAATGTTTTAAGTATCATCCCTTAAGGTCCAAAGTATCATGTGATTAAAGTTTTATTTAATTATCTTCTATGTTATAAATAAGATAAAAGACGAATTTACCACGGGAATTTTGTAGCGCCCGATGTTTCAACGACTTTGCAGCACCGTTGTCTAGGGTAGACGGTCTACCCTAGAAAACGGCGGCTGCAACGTCGCCGAAACATTAAGTACTACAAAATTCACGCGGTAAATTCGTTTTTTATCTCATTTATAATGTCAAACAACCGCGATAGTCTCTGATTTCATATCTTCTATGTCTTCTATATGAGTAATAATTGAAGAAATATTGATAAAAACAAGCCAAAATGGGTTTATGGTTTTTAGAATACGAATTTTAACCTAAACAGCATCCTAACAAAGAGGATGGTTTTTGTTATAATATATTCTTAGGGATCACTTTAGATGAAAATTTAAACTGGAATCAACATATCGATAATTTGTGTGCAACTTTGTCATCGGCAGTCTATGCTATAAGAAAGGTGATATTTCTGGCTGGCGAACGTGCAGCGATCAGTGTATATCACTCCTGCTTCCATTCAAAGATGTCTTATGCGATACTACTATGGGGTAATGCAACCGATACCCATCGCGTTTTTGTGCTACAAAAGCAAGCCCTTAGGACAATTTTTGGTGTAAGCAGAGAAACACATTGCGCCCCTTTTTTTATTAAAGCTGGTATCCTTACCATGTCGTCCATGTACATATATCAGTGCCTTTTATACGCCAAAGAGAATGTTTTAAATTGCGAGCTTCACTCCACTCGGCATAGCCATAATACGCGACATAAAAACAATGTGTTATTGCCTAAAGTACGCTTGACTAAATATCAAAAAACATTTTTATATATTAGTTTTAAATTGTTCAATGCTTTGCCATCATCAACGAAAAGACTTGAAATGGCAGCATATAAAACCTGCTTGAAAAATCAGTTAGTCAAACATGCCCTTTACAAACTGGACGACTTTTATGATATTGCGTCCACAATTGCTTGATTATAAATAACCATATTATGACTATACTTTCGAACTAAGTTTTAGATTTTATTGACATTGTTTTTAATTACGCATGTTTCAGAATTTTTCTTTTTATGGTATTGATTATTATTTGTTTGATTATTGATTATTTTGTAAATTTGACTATTTTTAAGTAATCACCTCTGATTACAATTATTTTTTTTCTTTTAATTAATCAAAGCGGTTTTATCATCCGGTAAATTATGATTGTAAAATTTGACATGTTCCTCAGTATTGTGAAATGCTTTTATGGAATGAATAAATGATGATGATGATGATGATGATGATAGGATTTCCACGAGTTTGGCAAATGTATTGTTTTTCTTTGATGCTTTGTGCTTTGTTCTTTGTGCATCCATGGACACTGTACAGATTAAAATAATATATCCCTGTGTTAGCAGTTGATGTACCTTCAAAAAAAGATGATTTCTGAAAATGGTTTTTTCTGAATTGTAATGAAGCAGTTGTATACTCAAATGAGTTTTAATTTATTTAAAAGTCCGTCGACTTATTGTATTTAAGATTAAACATCGTCAAATTTTTGAAATGGGTGAAAATATGATCCCAGCAAAACCATCTTTGACTGATTTTTGCATCCTAATTCTCATATTATTTAGGAGTTCAAAATGAGCCTGTAATCAGAATGAATTTTGACCTATCCATATATAATTTAAAGTTTTATTCATTTGTTGGAGCTATTCCGAGATAGTTCAAGTCCCCTTTGTAGTAATACCCCTTGCATAGCCAGACATATTCTAGCTGGCTGCAAGGCGGTACACAAAGTCCTTGCTGTTATTCCCGAGGTAATTAACCTCTCAGCGGCTCGTACCAACGAGGGTCTGACACTACCATCCAAACCCCCAATCCAGTTTGTGCCAGATGGATCTAAAGGCAAATACATACATACCACTGCAAAATCTTTCTTAATTACCGAGAAAGCTTCAGATTGGATTCTTGAGGTTGATTCGGTCTCTGAGCAGTATCAATTCCTTGAAAGTCTCGGATGCACAGCCCACCGTCCAGATATAACTCTCTGCTTCCTATCTCGGAAGATGCCTTTATTGTAGAATTAACTGTTCTCTGGGAATCAAATATCCCAAAGATAATAGTATTATGATGGATGCCAGCTTTCTGTATTTAGCTATATATTATGTATTATAGTTATTATTTTATTATTATTATCCTAAAAATATTATTGATTAAAATTATTATTGTTCTAAATGTTTATTTAAATAAAGTACCTCAGTATCGATTCGCTGGGGGTAGAAGCCATATCTGTTTTGCAAATTCCTAAGACCAGGTAGACGAAAGTACCTCATTATTCTCATTAGCGCTATAACTCATTGTGAGTCTTGGCTTTGTCAAGAATCTTCTTTCATTCCACCATATCCTGGGCTTTGGTTTTACAGTAGTTAAGTCCAAGTACATTTAGGTCTTTAACCCCTGAATGAAGCTATTGCAGCGACAGTCATGTGCCTTTATTTTATTTTAATCTATACAGAGTAACCCCCATTTCAAAACAGCTTAAAACTTAATTGTAGGTCAATCCGTAAATTTTAAACGTATCAATAACTGTGAAACTACTCCTGTGGTTATTACCTTTTAAAAATTAAATCCTGTTAGCCCATTAATCATAGTAAGACCGCTAATTTCAGATATCGTCACTGAGTCGAACCTCACAGTTAAGCCGAGTAAAGTGATAGCCGGCCACGAACCCGAGAAAACGAACGAGCTCCTACAGAAAATAGGCTACGCTCTAGAGAACAAATTAAGCAGCGATGTCGCCGTCCAGAAAGTGAACGGTAATTCGAACAACAAAAAGAAGACTCACTCAAAAAAAGAACCGCCTGAGGTAAAGTCTAAGAAAGAAACTGCGGAAGCAAAGCCGGAAAAGGAGAAATCGAATAAAGTTGGCGCGAGAGTTACGGAGAAATCGAAGGATGTTGCCGCGAAGCCGAAGGTTAAGAAGAACGAAGCGATTAAACCTCAGAAGCAGGTCGATTCGAAGCCGGCGGCTAAAGCAAAAACCGAAACTGTAAAACAACCAAAAGATGCCAAAGCAAAACCTAAACAAGCGTCCGTTTCACCTCCGGAGCCAATCAAAACTGAAGAAACAATCACTGTAGATGTTGTTACCCCCGAAACACAATCGCTATCAATTTCTACTCCGATAGAAGCTGAAAATACAGTAAAGGAAGAATCAGCAAAAGAAAATGACGAGAAATCCGCCATTGAAACCATAGAAATGCACCTCGGTTCAGAAACTAGCGAAGGAGCAAAAATTGAACCTGAGCCATTAATCCTACGACAAGTCAGCCAAGACATCCCTGATATTAAGTCAATTTCTAATATCGCTCATGTTGAAAATTCTATAAACATGGAACTGGTCCCCACTTCTATCAATCAGGAAACAGAACGCAAAAAGGACAGACCGAAAAAACCCAGACGTCAGGAATCTTTGAAAGAATCTAAGGAGAATTTTGTGAATGGTGAGCCACCTGTAAAAGCAACGCTGCAGCCTCCGCCTGTTCGCACTTCATCAGCTAGACCAGGAGCGCCGAGGCTCCGCGAGAGGAACACTGATGTCATAATTCAACCGTTAGAACCAGTTTTACTCGGAAAAGTAAATGTCATCGTTGAAAATTACAGCATGGACGAGGTATGCACCTTCATTCTTTTATTCTCATATTTTTATTCACTACAGCTCGTTTAACTCAGCCAAATTCCGTTGAACGTATTATTATTATTATTTGTTGATGAACTAGCAGCTTAACCCTTCAGGCCTCGCGACTCGCGGTTAACCCTCAGTTTGACTGCGATATCGCAGTCGTGGGGCTTGACGGGTTAACGCTGATGTGTTCATATCTATGAAATTCACTGGTGTTGCTGTTTCCTTTTTTTTTTTCTTTTATATATCATTTTTTAAGTAGATATCAGGCCTATTTTTGAATGCGTTTATGGTTGGTGCTCCGATAACTTCCCCGGGCAGTTTATTCCAGCTGTTCACGATTCTGCTTGTCAGGAAGTGCTTTCTTGCTTCAGTTGAAAAGCTTGTAACGTTGAGTTTCAGGCTGTGACCTCTTAAGTGATGGTTTGAATTGAACACAAACATGCTTTCCAAATCTGGGCAGTCATAGTGTTGCGTCAGTATTTTGTATGTCTCTATGAGATCTCCTCTGTGTCTCCGTTGCTCCAGAGTTGTCAGTTTGAGAATTTTTAATCTATGTTCATAGGGTGTTTTTCTTAGGGTTTTTGGCAGTTTTGTCGCTCTATGTTGTAGTTTCAAGCAGGTTGATGACCTTGGCAAAATAAGGATTCCAGATTTGAAACCATACTCGATCAGAGGACGAATGTAGGTTTTGTAAATTTTTAGAAGTGTCAGTATTGTCAATATATGAAAAGCTTTCTTTACCAAATATAGAAGTGAGTTTGCCTGTTTTACGATGTTTTCAATATGGTTTGCCCATTTCAAGTTGTCCGTTATCGTTATACCAAGGTCTTTCTGTGCATTTGTGGTGGTTAAGCTGATCGATCCAAGTTGGTAGTCATTTTTAGGGTTGTTTTTACCAAGGTGTAGAACTGTGCATTTCTTAGGGTTGGTTTTAATAACCCAGTCTTGAGTCCATTTTGTGATTTCATCTAAAGCTTCTCTTAACGTTCCACAACTCAAGACAGCGCCTGCAGTAAGTTTAACATCATCGGCGAAGAGGCTCGTTGATATTCCGGCGAGTTGGGGAAGATCAGAGATGAAGATCCCGAACAGGGTCGGAGCCAGAACGGAACCTTGAGGTACGCCGCTGACCGCTTCACGGACATCCGATAATAGGCCCCCACTCTCACTTGGTATGTACGTCCCGTTAGGTAATTTTCCAGCCATGTCAGCAGTCTACCTTGTATTCCGAGATGCTCTAGTTTTGCAAGGAGCCGACGGTGTGGCACCGTATCAAATGCTTTATCGAAGTCCAGATAAATAACATCAACGGGAGTTTTAGAGTCGAAATGTTTTGTCCAATAGTCAAGGCAAAGCAAGAGGTTAGAGATAAATGAGCGATTAGACACAAATCCGTGTTGTTGGTATGGTATAACGTTTTCCGATCTTAGGAAGCCTTGCAGTTCCTTAACGATGATTCTTTCTATACATTTGCACACTATACTAGTTAGGCTTATGGGTCGGTAGTTAGTTGCCACCATCTTGTCACCTTTCTTGTATATCGGGGTTACGATTGAGTGCTTCCAATCCATCGGTACAATGCCAGATTCAAATGAAGACGTCATGATGTCATGTATGGCTGGTAGAATAGTATCCGAGCACTGCTTTAATATACATAGCGCCTGGTAGACCATCAGGACCAGAGGATGATTCTGGATTTATGTTATTGAGAACCCTCTGTACAGACTCCCGAGAGAAGATAATGTCAGAGAAGGAGTTGGTCACTCTACGATGTGGGTGAAGCGCGACTGATGCAGTAATAGCAGGTTCACGCGAATAAGCTTTATAGAATTCGTCGGCAAAGCAATTGGCGATGGTTTTGGGGTCTACTGTCATGTTGCCTTGTGCGTCACGCATTGCTGGTGGTATAGTCACTTTGGATAAAATCTGGCTGCGCATATGTGCATAAAAAGTTTTTTGTCCCGAGAGAACTATTTTTGATTCAAACTCGCTTCTTCGCCTTCTAATAAGACTAACACATTTATTGTTCGCTAGCCTGTATTTTTGGTACTTAGCACCGGTTTTATTTTTGGTATAAGCTTTCCACAACTTAGATTTTGTTTTAATCATAGCTATTGATTCTGCATCGATCCAGGGTTTGTTGCGCGGTTTCTTATGCTGCATTAAAGGAGCGTGCTTCTCTATGTTTACCTGCACGATTTTCTCAAATATGACCATTTAGTTTGTGCGTCTGCATCATGAAGATTAATGTTGAGAGCTGAATTCAAGTCTGTTCGAAATTTCTCATAATCAATTTTGTGCAGGGCTCTCCTTGGTTCCGGGAGTGTTTCGCTGGCACAATTTTGAAACTGAATCTGGAAATACAGGCATACATGATCATTCTTTCCTATGGGTGAATCTATGCAAAGATTGGTTATCAGGCATTCATCGTTGCATAGGATTAGATCAAGCAGCGATGGTGTGTTGTTTTCCCTGAATCTTGTCGGTTGGGTCACAAGCTGCGTTAGACTACTATCCAAGAACATGTCTTGGAATAACTGAGCGGAGTCCTCACATCTCTGTGATGCTGTCAGGGGCCAGGTTATGTTTCGATAATTGAAATCCCCAGCAATAACCACAGTGTTGTTTTCTGCAGCTAGTTTAAGGTTGTTATAAAGTGAGAGGTCGTGTTGTTGCCAGTCTGGATCGTCTGGTCAGTATACACCGACTAGTAAAAAATGATGGTGGCTCACCCGGATGTCCATGTAGAGTGCTTCCACTGAGTCTAGACTGTACCTGGTGTTGACGCTGGCTGCTATAGGAATGCCGTTGATGTGGTTACTTATGTACATCGCAATGCCTCCGCCCCGCTTCTTGCAGTGATGCTTCCGGTCGTGCCGATACAGGGTATATCCAGGTATGTGGTATGTTCCGCTGCGATCTGCGGTTTTGGGCCAGGTTTCGACTAGGATTACAATTGTTGGTTTTTTCGTATTTATTTCTAATATTAGTAGATCAAATTTAGGCGGTAACGAGTCCAGGTTTGTGTAAAGCAGGGTCATCGTGATGAAGGGCCAGGATACTGGTAATGCTACTGGTTTTTTGGAATTTTAACGATTGTCGGATTTACTCTAACATATTTTATTGTGAGGTCCGCCTCGCCGGCTTCTATCCGAGCAGCTAGCTCTTTGCGCAGTTCCAACAATTAGTTGCTCTGCATAGGAGTAAGATCGGATGCGACAGAGATGTGGCCTGTTATTTTCTTTTTATTTTTCAAAACATTACGAGCATCTTGTCTAGATTTGAATACTATTTTTACGGGTCTGGGCTTTTCAGCAGGTTTACCGAGACGAATGATTTTCAAAATCTTGCTTTTTGGATCGTTTATGGCAGCTGTGAACGACTTTATGACTTTTTTCTCATCTGATTTGACCCTGTCTATCGCAGTGCCAGTGGAACATTCGGGGATGTTGTAAGCGATCACATTTTGGGTCCTATAATCCCTTTCCTTGATTTCTTTCATGATTTCTTCGCTCGGCAAGGTGGCAACTGAGTTGTTTATCTTGTTGTTGGTGAGTGCTGCGACTTCCAACCTCATTTGTTCTATGCATTTGACAAGTTGTGGAACTTGGAAAAGTCCTACCTTGCATCCAGAGCAGAGGAACATTAACACTCTTGCAGTCTTAAATGCCATGCACCGGGCTTCCGTGGCGCTCGTTCCGCTGCATTTGATGCATAACTCTCGCTTACAACCATCACACACAACTACATCACTTCCGAGCACTTTTTCACAGGTGAAACACTTTGCCATCTTGTTGCCCATACTACCACACACTAATCAGATCTCAGGCTTAATTTGTATAATTTTATCAATTATTTTATGTTTAATCAGTATTTAAAGTTGGAGCTCAACACCAGTATTTTTTTTCACTTTGAGGGTATACCTGTCAAATGGTATAAGGATTAATTATATAGGGTATTAGGTTGCTTAATTTTCTTAGTACCTTTTTTTTTTTTTATTCAAAGAAAAAAATACATTTTTTTAAATATTAAAATCTTGCCAAACTGGTATACAGTTTGTTGACGAGAAACCTTTTGGCAACCCTTATGCGCCGGCGACACGCAGGTGGCGCTGATAGCATTGTCCGGCAAAACTAGTAGCAATTTATTTGGCCATCCATAATAACATTGATAAGGAATGTTTTTTATGATAATACAACAATTATAACATTCAATTATTAGTGCCATCTATTGCATTTTTGTGTAGGCTGATTACAGAACATAAATAATATAGAGAGGTAGAATGCCATATATCTGTCTATGTGAATATAAATGGGTGTAATTATTAAGTATTGAAAACTGTATACCAAATAAAAAAATGACATCTTTATGTAATATTAAAATAATAAAAGCTATGATTTAATTATTCATTTGCTATTATTTTATAGATTTTATAGATCGATACAAACGGAGCTGCCATGGAATTTTATTACCGGAATATTATTATTATACTTATTGTTTTATTTTGAGATAGGATAATATTATGACAATCTGGCCCAAAGAATAAAAGAAACAATAGACAGGCTTAGTATTTGGTTCCAAGCAAATAAATTGTCACTTAACGTAAATAAATCAAAAGCAATATGCTTCTCCTTGCGGCCGTCTGATTCCAATGAAATGGATGTATACTTTGGGTCTGATAAACTAGAAAGTGTCCCCTCTACTAAATTTCTTTAATTAGAAATTGATCAAAAATTACAATGATCTGATCACTTAAATGATCTCAGTAAAAAAATGTGCAGTGCCATACGCGCCATTAGAAAGATAAGAAATTTATGCGGTTTTGAAGCCGCTAAATCTGTTTATTTTGCATATTTCTACTCCTTCATAACGTATGACCTTCTGTTTTGGGGAATGACACCAAAATCAAAAAGAATTTTTCTCCTCCAGAAAAGAGCGGTAAGCAGTTTATATAGAGTATAATAATAATAATAATAATAATTTTATTCATTCGAAACATAAATTTACAATTTTATTAGTTGCAGAATCTCGTACCAAGGAAAACTCTATGTATGGCGAAGATTTATTCATGTGTAGGTACATAATATTAAAATCAAAAATACAAAATATGATAAAATATAAAATAGATAAGCGAATTCAAATTAAACTTATAATTATATTTAAAATGTTGATATAGCATGGTCATGGAAATAAATATTAATACAAAATGTCGTAATATGAAGTTTGTAGAACAAACAAATAAATAGTATTTAACCCCTCACGTTGCGAGGTAAAAACACCTATCACTTTTGCGCGCGACATATTCGCGCGCAAAAAATCGACGCGAGTCAACGGCCTTGAGAAAAACGATCATAACTTATAAACCACTAAACGGAATAAAAAAAGATAAGGAGAAAAATGATCGCATTGAAATTTGACATATAAAACATTATAACCTTATCTCGTAAAACAATTAAGATAATAATGAATAAATATTACAAAATTGGCAAACTGAAAAAAACTCGCCTATAAAATCATTTCGATTTTTTTGTAAATACAGTTTTTGTAAATATCAAAAATTGTAAATACAGTTATGTTCTTTATTAAATGCTTTACCAAAACGATATTTTTTTTTTACTTATTTGCATACAAAAATACGGAAAAAATATTTATTTATTCAGCCAAGAAAAATTTTATTTATTCTCGTAAAAAAAAATTTTTTTAATTTTTAATTTGTGACTACTTATGGTATTTTTTTATATGAAATTCTTTCAAAATAACTTTATTACTACATCACTTCTTCTTAGAAATCACACCAGAACTTTGACCTTTGTCTGATATTATAGAAAAATCTAAAGTTTTGAGAGTTTCCGCTTCCGAACCTAATAATAAACTTTGAATGCCCATAATATAAAATTCGTTAGATTTTTTCAATTATATTGTCTTATCATAGACTTATTATATGTCTAATAACTAATTACTATACTCCAAAGAGTCACATTTCATCGAAAAACTATGGAAAATCGCACTTTTTTCTCTCATAGTAATTATCAAAACAAGTTTCATTTTCGCGAGCCATATTAGAAAAACAACATATAATGTTCAAAATACGCCTAATTATGTGATAACTTAGGATGTAAATGAAGCAATACCTATTTTATTAGTAAATTAAAGCGACATTACGTCATGTTTCGCGATATATAGGGATATTTCACAAACATTACAAAATAAAAACGGCCATTTTTTCGCGAGCCGTGTGTTGTTGACAAAGTGTTTTCTTCGAAAATTCGTGAAAAACAGCAAATGGATTGTGGAAATTGAATAATCCTAATGGCTAAACTACTTAAAAAGGGAAATTACTTACTTTTATCCGGTATACACTGCACTTATATACACAAAACACTTCACAAAACAAACACGTCGCGGAACTATACGCCGCCGCGGGGTGGCCGATCGACAATGCTGTTTTGACGTCTAATGCTGAGTTTTTAAATCGGCGGTCGATGTTATCGTCGTTGGCCGGCGAATGAAAGATTATTTGGCCATGTCGTCCCGCGGTCAGAAAGCATTAAAGTACGACGATTCGAATCGTAAATTGCATTTTTCGCAGCGGCGAGCGCGATATCCAAAATCGGATGTTACGGATTGTTAGGCGGCCGCCATACATGTCCCCAAATGGATGTTACGTGCTTGAGGGGTTAAATATAAAGTGTAGTGCAATGTATGACAGAAGTTCTTGTAAGCTTACAAGAAGTTCTTGTAAGCCGCTGTTCGTAGAATCAGGAATCATGACTATTTTCTTCCTACATCTACCAAAATATTATGTACGCTCGTAGACACCAAGCAGAAGTTCCGGTGAATAGTGATTTTCATCATCACGATACGAGGAATGAATCCAATCTCCACATAAACCGACAGCGACTTAGCAAAGTGCGATACAGTTTTATTCACCAAAATTTGTCCTTCTATAATAAGATTCCAGAGCAAATGAAAAGCCTTGGAGAGGACCAATTTAAATAGATAATTATAAATAATTTGGTAAGAAACCCAATTTATGGTATAAGGAGTTTGAAAATTCCGAGTTTATTTTCCATGTTGATAATTAGTAAAATTTCTAAAATTTTAAACATATCGATATTATGATCGATGACATTCTAATTCTCATATAATTTAGTATACATCTATTTATGTTTAAAAAATATGAAGGCATATTGCTGGATTGACAATAAAATTATTTTACGGTGATTATTCTTCATAGAATTTGCATTTTTATTTTAATATATTATTCTCTCTTACTATTTAATGACATTAGTATATTTAGATTATTTTTAAGTAGGTAATATTGAATATAATATTACAGCTATGACAACTATCATGATAGTTATGTTTTTAATAATTAAATTTTAAGCATTTCATTTTATGACGCATCCAAGTGTAGGAATGCCTATCTACTGGAGTAGTTGATTGTATTGTATTGTATCAATTAATAAGATTGCATTTTTAGGCAGACCCTTTTCAGTTATTTTTTTTCTACTTTAGGTACAAAATGGTCACAAGATAATTAAGAACTTGTGGGCTCTTTAAAAAACTGGTAGCGCATTTCGGTAGTGACTTCTTTTCTCGACTTTTACTTTTTCGTTTCGGATAACCCGGATCTCAGATAACCCGAGTGTTAACCAGGGTTCTATTGTACTCGCGGCTAAAAATAGTGGGCGTGGCTTGCTCCACACGCGTTTATCTGTAAATTAGTGATAAAACTATTGGACTGGAATATGTTAATTTTATTTATATGTTATTAGTTACATACACATTCAGATATAAGAGCACAATAGAAACAGAATTTAGGATCCTTAAAAATTTTCTAATACAGTAGAGTCGATTATTCGAACTAATTGGGGGACAAGGGTGTTCGGAAAACCGATTTATTCGGATAATCGAACTGTATAAAAAACTGTATTAATAAAACCATATATGGACATAATAATATTTATTATCTATGTAATCTGTTTTAACTTTTTTTATTTATTACAATAGTGAGTAGTAATCCCGTGAACAAAATAGATATGTGTGTATGTAATACATACGTACATGAAGAAGAACTAATTAACGCTTAAAAAAGTCCTTAATTTTGGTCTGTCGAAGCAAGCCTACCCGCTTATGAGCAGCTAATTCCCGCACTTTTTTCAGTACAGATATCTGATACTGGTCGCTTTCATTTTGAGCTTCAAACCATCGCAAACAGTAGCTAGACATGTAAATGCTTCAGAAGGTGTAGATATATTTTCATCTTCATTTTCTGATTCACTAGTCGATGAGGTGTTGGCGGCGTCAGCATTATCAGTCCCGGGGTCTACAATATCGCTGTCCTGCATGATTTGGTACCCTGGATCTGCATCATCAACCCTCATCCATTCTTGAACGTCTTTTCATCACATTTATGGCAATCGAGTTCTGTTTTTAAGTAAGAGTCTGCGGCCGCAGCAGTTCGGTTAAGCGGTCGTTCGGTTGACCGACGTTCGGATAATCGACGCTCTACTGTAATTATAAACTGCTCCTTACTATTGTGTATCAGTACATATAAACCAATTTTTTTCTTCATATATTAACTAACAGTTTTTAGTCAGAAAAGATAGTGGTTGTTATACATTGTTACATTTCAATAGCAATAGTGAAAGTGTTCAGAATGCCGTTTAAAACCACTGTCGCTTTTCACTTGCTGAATTGAATCGCGAGAGTGTTTGTAATACGGCTGCAGCCCCATTGACGTAGGGCCAACCAGGATTTTAAACCAACGAATCCTGACACGACAGTTGAGTCAATAATTTTTGCCTGTGTATATCCCTAATATGTCAATTTCAGGAGGACGACGGAAGCTTGGTGACAGTTGATTCAACGGACATGCATACAAACGATGTGTCAAATGAAAAAACTGAGATTAATTCAGATGGGAGTCACGGCCATTTGGTGCAGCAGATTCTCCAGACACAGAAAGAGTTGGGAGACCCAGTAAAGCTCGATGTTGTAAGTAATTATTTTTGTACATACAGTAGAAACTGCTTTTTGGCAGCTAACGGTTCTGTGCAGCCTGGGCCATATGACTTGCTTGTTACCTTCAGTTGGGCTAACTCCCATCCGGTAGCCTCCTCGAAGAGGGACCAACCTGGAAAGGACTCTGTCTGGCTCTGTCACGACTGTCGAGGAGACGTGATCGGAACCTTTTTGGGAAGGCCTCGGCTGCTAGTGGGTGGTTTGCGCATTGGGCATCATAAGCCAATCGAATGTGCACTCCGGCGAAAAATCTGGGGGAGGTCTGGAAATAGTCTGATACAGTTCCTAAGCAGCGGGTGTGGTTGTTGACCTGATGTCACCTACTCATGAAATAACACGTTCACCACTCGATCCTGTATGAATGTCGGGCAAAGGGCGTCACGGTTGCGATCAATTCGATCTAAATTACCGATTATATTAGGTAGAGGCCGCGCAAGCGACATCGAACCTGCGACCAGACTGGAGGATGGGGAAATTCGGCCAAATCCGAATGCAACTTACTCTATATGGAGTTTAGATATGTATTTATATAAATACAAATCAAAAATATTGGCGCTTACGTCAATTTGTTTTTCCACCATGAATATACATTTTTGTGACTATTATTATCCAGAAAAAACACAATTACTGGGAATGTGCCCTTTTAAAAACAAATGTAATTTTACTCATATAAATCTAGTAGATAAGATGATGTATCAGGTGCTCATAGATTATTATTCTAAAACTTTAGACTCATAGATTAATATTCCATATAAATAAAAATATGTGCATGTGCCGTTTTGGAAATTAGCATTTCATAGTTGAAGCATTTGTAATAATACTTTTTTAAAAATTATGGGATGTGTTGTTTCGGCGCTTCCACAATATAATATAAATAAATATAATATAAATAATAATATAAATAAATATAAACGGAGCTGTAGTGGACTCACTGACCGGAGTCGGGTCCATCAATACTATTATTACACTTCTGGTGGGTGAGCGGTGGACTCCGGACTAACGAGCGGCTGCGGTAGATTTAGAACAGCTGTCTTGCCGCATGCCAGCTAACCGTTCACTCAAACCCCATTCATTGCCAATCGTTGCGGAAATCACAGTTCTAGATTTGTAGATTTAGGACAGCTGTCTTTCTACATGGGAGCGTGCACCTTACCATCCTTGCATCCCCTCTTCAACGTCATAGAAATGCTAAATAAAACGCCCTGATAAAAACTCTTTATTTAAGAACATTTTTAACAAAGAAGCGAGCTTATTGCCATTTGGCAATATTCAACATCTAACCTAAGGTACAGTATTGATGAGCCCATTACAGAGTTACAAACATACAAGAATACTTAATAGCCAAAAAGTAAAAATTTATGCCCAGGAGGAGTAATTTGAAAAATGAGTGATTTGTTTATTCATTTAGTCGTTTATGTTGATTACATTATGAAAACATCGACTATAACCTAACCTTCTACAGTCCGCGTGCAAGCTCCGAGAAATCGGGGGCTGGGAAATCACAGGCGGATGACGCCGCCCCAGACCGCCGCTTCATACTCCGCACTCTACCAGTACTAGTACTCTCCCAGTATTAGTATTGAAAGAGTGTGGGGTATGAAGCGACGGTCGGGGGCGGCGTCCTCCGCCCGCGTTCCCAGCCCCAGATTCCTCACAGCTAGCACGCGGACAGTATAATTGGGTTTACAATTTAATATAAATCAACGTATCTACAGTCCGCACGCGAGCTCTGCACGATCGGGGGTTGAGGAGCGGGGGTTGGCGGGTGCGCGCCGCCCTCCAATCGCCGCTCCCCACCCCGCCCCGCTTTCTACATGCGTTAGTGTTCCCTTGACGCAAGATCATTGTTATCGATGTATTAGTCATCGATGTTTTAGATACATGCAATCACAGTTTTAATTCGTTACTGTCCGGAGATATAAGTGGCATAAGTGGCAGATATGCCATAGCAAATGTAGAATTTTGATAGAAAGGCCAAATATTGTTTGTGCTCGATCAACTTATCTACATAAAATACGTCAGTGAACCTTTTCTGAATGAATCGGTCCGGCTCTTAATAAAAATTTTTCTACACATGTTGCATTTAGAGTAAAATTTCGATTTTAATCCCTCAAGACAGTAACGTCCCGAATCGGGTACGATGTATTGTAGTCAATTGTGATGTGTTGTAGTATTGTAGCCTTATTGAATAGTTTCTGGGTTTCCTTCGTTAGTTTGTTCAACTTCGGGTTCCACCATGGAACTTTTCTTTTGGAGGTCTTTGTCTTAAGCGGGCAGCTTTCCTCGTAGGCGTTTATGCCTTATGTGGTAGCCGGCACTGCTAACTCTAGACTCTTGCGTGTTTTTATATTTTTTGTATTGTTTCATGGTTAAGCCTTAGTGTGGTACGGTAGGCGTCCTAGTCGGTGGCTTTCGGGTTCCTGAAAGTGTGGTTTGATAGTCTATGGTGTTTGGTAGTTTGAAAGATATTTGTCTGTGATCAGACATTGAAGTGTCATCCCTAACATGCCAGTTTTTTATGTGTCTGGCCAGATTTTTAGAGGCAAAAGTAATGTCTAAAACTTCCTGTGTTGCACTTGTCACAAATGTCGGCACGCAGCCTTTGTTTAATAGGTATTTTTAGTCGGTTAACTAAATAATTAAAATAATAATTTGCCTTCCTTTCAGTTTCTCGGCGGTCGTCGTACTCGTATTATTATTGGCTACCTGCGGAAATTAATATATTATAATCATTTAAAAGACTTACTTCTAACTAAACAGTGTAGTCTATTGCAATATCGTATCCATAGGAGTGTTCTTGAGATCTGCCATACTAGCGGACTGAAAACTCAATATATACCTAATTCTAAAAAGTAATTGACAAATAATCACCATTCGACATAAACAATAAATAGCTGTTATTATAATGTGACTGAAAAACCATCATTTTGCAACAAATAATATATATGTGGTAGATAGGTGTGCAATATTTATAATTTAAAATATATTGCCCCGATGATTAAAGGCTTATTAGCCATTGTGGTAAGCGCTTTTGCAGTTGCTCGCATTACTGCACTCCAAGGAAGACCGTTGAATAGGAATCTCAAATACAGGCAAACATTGTGTGTACAAACATCGACTTAATATGGATGAAGAAGGAATTACAAGCACAAGCAATGACAACAGGCAAAACAATAAGTCGTTTATGATTCATAGGCAAGTCCGAGAAATGACAAAATGTTCTATTTTGATGTGTGAAGGAGAAAAAAAATGTAATAAATTCACGTATTCTGTCGTCAGTTCAGTGCCTGACGTTTGACCCGTGCGGTTGTGGTGTCTGCTCTGCGCTGCGTTACACCGCCGCGCCCCGCTGTTCGTGTTGTATAGCCGCTCGAGTGTCCGACTGTTGTAGCTTTGCTCCAGTCTACTCGCTTCAATCGAGCTATGATGCAGCACACTACCGATGCCGCCGAAACGGCCGTGCCCCATCTCGCAATAGCGACAAAGAGCGAGGACTCGCCGCTTACCCTGTCTGCGACGCGGAGGAAACGTGGGAGGGATCCCCGTTCTCCGGACGCTGAGCCATGGAAAGACCCGCAACGCCGTCGGCCGACTCCTTCTACGAAGGCGACCCGCTTAACTCCCCGGCGACTTCGGACGACGAAGACGCGCCAGCCTATGCTGAAGCGGCTAGGAGGAGCCCGACGCCGAACGACAATGGAGCCGCGCATGAGTCACCGCCGCGCTCGGTGATGCGTCCCCTGCCGCATCCACTAACACTGGAGCCGCGCCCCCGGCCAATTGTTGCGGACGAGCTGGACAGGTGGCCCGACCGCCTGAAGGCCATCCGGGCCAGGCCGGGCTGCGCTCCAATCGCGTCGCCGCTCGGAGGAGGGGGCGGCTTCCGCTTTCGCCCGGCTGACTCCGCCGAATACCGAGTCGTTCAGCAGTGCTTACATAGTCCGGGCGGCTCGGTAGCGTGGCACGTGTACGCGGCGTCATTCAGCGAGGACGCAAAAATCGCCATCCGCGGTCTGCTCGCCGACACCACGCAGGAGGAGGCCATCTCTGGGCTGGCCGTCCGCGTCATCGAGGCCGGCTTTGTTCGGACGATACGCGGCGGGCGGCGAGCACTTTTCTACGCCGTCATCCGCTAGAACGAGCGCCGGCGAGAGGTGTTCTCTATCGCGGAGATACACTTCGTGCAGGTTACCGAGCAGGCCTGGAGGGGCAGAAATAGCCCCGAGCGGTGCCACCCGTGTCAGCGCTTCCGCCGCAGCGGCCGCAACTGCCCCCGACGGCAAGTGTTCGTGCGCCGTGGCGAAGAACACGCAGCCGAGGATTGCCCGTCGCCGAAAATCGACCGGGCGATCTGCGGAATCTGCGGAGAGGACCACCCTGCGAACGACAGGAGATGCCGCCGCTTCCTGGCGGAAATCCGCCAGACTACGGGAAGCGGCGGGACGTCCTGCGCGCAGCGGTCGTTGTCGCCCCGCCGCGAGCCTCGACTCTAACTTCTACGACTCGTACAGAAGGAAAAAAGTCAGACTGTTGCCGCACCGCAACACGAAGAAACGCTGTCCTGGAGATAAAAGCCGGCGCCGCCGGCCGCCCCGCAGCGGTCGGCCGAGGAGAGGAAGTGGAACCGGCGGCGTCGCTCCAGGCCACTGCAGCAGCAGCAGCAGTGGAGGCGAACCAGCCGCCGCAGGGGGAGGGAGGGGGTTGGGGGCGCCCCCCGCCTGCTCCCACCCGCCTGCGGCCACCGCAGCGTCCGCCGGCACGCAAACGGACCGAGAGAGTGCCGCTAGCCGCCCCCGCAACCCCAGCCCGAAGAGCCGGAATACCTGGGCGAGATGCGCTTCCTCGAGGAAGACGAGCCGGTCTCGATGAAGGCGATTCGGTTGCTTGAACTCATTCGCGCGTGCCAAATCGGCACGACGGAGAAGAATATCGCGCTGCTGAATACGTACCTTCAAACGGACCGACCGCGTGCCTCGAGAGAAGCGCTCGCGAAGAAGCCTGCCTCGGGGTGAACAGCCGTGAGACACCATACCCTCCAAAGCCAGATCGATGGACCCAGCTCACATGATTCTCCAGAATAGTTCTATCATGCCTAATGGAAGATATCACAGGCCTGTATACAGGACCTGTCGACAGATATATTTGGATTTGGACGTATCTTGTAAACCAGGCACTTTTGATCGAGCAATATACTACACAGGTCTGTCTAAAAGTGCGTTAAGTAAAATAAAGAAAGGACCCATAGACCTGGAAGGACATTTAAAATCCCCATCTAAAAAAGGTAAGAAATATCCGAGAGAGAAAAAAATTCATGTTGATAATTTTGATCGTCAAGTATTGAAGAATTTTATTTGACCATAAAAATCATCCCAACATGCAAAAAACTGTTGATGGCTTTTATAAAATTGATTACCCTTGGGGTATAACCAGCCTGAGAAAGTTGTTGAAACAAATGGGGGTTTAAGTGGCAGAGATGCCATAGCAAAAGGAGAATTTTAATAGAGACGCCCTTTTGTTTTCGCTCAATCAACCTATTTACAAAAAATATGTCGATTTAAACAAAATGATCGCCAAAAATTTTTTTTAGACGAAACCAGGATAGGCAACAACTTAACTTATAAGAAATGCTGGCGTAATGATATAATAGTGCAATTTTAACAGATATGAGCTCTTCAACAGATTTAATCTTAGTCCATGCGGGGTCAAGAAGCGGCTTTCTGGACGGAGCCAAACTACTTTTTAAAGCTGACACAGCCACCGGTGACGATCATGGGCAGATGAATGGTGCAAATTTTGAAAAATGGGCCATCGAAATGCTGCTACCCTAATTAATTGAATTTACGTTGATTTTGTCATTAAATATCCGTTCATTACATTTAATTTTGTGAAACATTTTTAAAACTTAAACACTTACTGTCCTTACAGAACAATTTCATAATAATTACTTAATATCGGTAGCGTAATATCGACATAATCACTTCACGAGGCCGTTTTGTCAACAATACGTAACATTGCATGTTAATATTATTTAACATCGATAATGTAATATCGACATGATCACTGCGCTAGGCCACATTCCACGTTTCCACCTGCATTCCTACTGATTGTCGAAGCTTGCGCGCGGACAGTACAGATCTAGTCGTAACTTAAAATAACAATTCAGGACTATTTCCTAATATTTACATATGTATATATCTTTTAATTCGAAGAGAAGTATGAAAATAATAATTCATTCAAATTATTTAAAATCTGTAATTTCAAGAAAACACCAAAAGTAACATTTTACATTAGTGTGAATACTGTAACGTTTCTATATATTTACAAAGAATAATCATATAAATAAATTTCTTCAATCCGGCTTATCAGGCATATTTTCAGGGCTATCATTATAATATAGAAAATGTATACACAAATATTATTTTGAAAGTATTTCACGTAACAACAAATTATTTTAAGTCAAATTATAAAATTAAGAACGGTCAAAATAAATAAAAAAAATACATACATAAAATTAGCAACAAAATAAATTGTAATAGGTTTTGCCTTAATTGAAATAAAATATGCTCAAATGGGACAAGGAAAAACGAAAGAACTGATGACCTACATCTGAAATAAATTAAAATCAGACACTAACAAAAGCCAACCTGAAATATAGAAGACCAATAGAATTGTAAAGAGTGGCCCGGCAGGTATCCAAAAGTATACCATTGTCAATATTCTAGAGGGTCAGGAGGTTCAGGATATGCCAAAATTCGAACGTCTGCAGTTTAGCCAATGACGCGAATGAGTTGCCTCGTTCGGAGACACACATACTTTTTATTATGAAATAAATTATTAATGAAACATTAGATTTCAAGCCGATTCTATCATTGTATCATTATTGATTATATAGTTTGTTAGATTGGTCAATGCCGTTCTACTTTTTGTCAGGTTGGGTTGTACTACGAAACGAAACGGGTAGATGGCACTCATAGTTTCAAACATTGATTAATATTCTCTTATGTTCAGTAGCCCAATAGATGGCATTATAAACACATATCAAATTAAAATAAAATAAAAATATCTCAATATAAAATAATAATTGTTTTTATAATCAATCGGTTCTGTATAAAAAAAGATGGCCAAAAAATTGCCATTAGATTTGCCGATCAATGCTATCAGCGTGACCTGCATGTCCGGATTCTTCGCAGAACAGTTGCCAAAACGTGCTATGACATTGAGTAATCTAATATGCCTTATAATCAATGATAGTATCAAAGAATAATAACAAGTAACCTAGATTTTGAGTAAGGCTTAGTTCAAGCCATGCTTTAAAAGATTATACAGAAACTGAGTCCCTTATGTTATCCAGGAAACGATTTCAAAGCCTTGCATCATGCACTTTAAAATAATACAAAAATAAAGGGATGAGGTTTTCAAAAGATCGCCAGAGACAGAACGAAGCTTTAGCAATGGCTCGAAGAGTACTGTGTCATCCGCCTTATTTACGTAGTTTGATCCAAGTGATTTCTATACTAATAGTGTTATTATTTTTTCAGGGTTGGGAGTACAACTCTCGCAAAGAACGTGAAGCTCTACAAACGGAGGTAGAAAACATTAAAGTGGGTCTACAGGCCCTATCGAGATCGGCAAATCCTCTAGGAAAATTGTTAGATCACATCCAGGAAGATGTGGAGGTCATGAGGCAGGAGTGGATCCAATGGATGGAGGATCATAAAAAGTTGTATATGGAATTGGAACAACAGAGAAGGTATATAATTCGAATGAATTTTAATAAATAAATTGATTTCATTCAATTCAATACAACTTTACCTACACTTACTGCCAAGTCAAAGTCTTTGCCATTATTTGCGAGGTATTTACCCTGCAACCTTCAATACATTTTGTGCAGAATGGCTTAAAAGGAAAAAAATATTCCATTCCAAAACCTTTCTTAAACATTGAAAAAGCTTCCAACTGTATTATAGAGATCGACTCGGTCTCTAAACGGTATATTTTCCCTGAATATCTGGGATATACAGTCCTCCGTCTATCTCTTTACTTTCTAGCTCTGACGATAATCCTAATCGTAGTATTATATATAACAGTTCTATCACTCATCCGTATGGAGTACTCGGTTGAGGTCGTTTGGCACGAGCAACGGCTTAGCTAGGCACCTGCCGCCCCCAGCTAAATCGTATTCTAGTCAAATAAAATCGCGATCTGTCCGCGAGCGCGTCCAGGTCGAAGTGATATGTGCGATACGCTATTGTATACCTACAAATCGTTGTGATAACTAGTTTTTAAGAACGAAAAAGTGACTGAATAAGTGTTTAAGATGGTTGGAAATAACGGTACGATGATGGCAATTCGCATTGTCCGCAGCAAGTTGAGGAAGAGGGAGGAGCACTCGAACAGCGTGCATCCAGGAGACGTGATGCTGCAGACGACGCCGGCCGCGACGCTGCCGACGGCCCCGTCTGCTGCGGAGCCAGTGGCCTTCCGGCAGCAGCCGCTGTGGCAGTTCCCGCCGCCCCTGCCGCCGCCCTACGTGTACTCGAACGATCAGGACACGCTCATGCAGCCGATCGGCAACGAGAGGGCGAGCTTCGGGAACCTCTGCAATAATATCAGCGGCCTATGGAAGCGCCTCGTCAACAAAAAACCCAAACAGGAGGTCTACACGATCCCGCCGGAGCTGAAGCCGCAGCTCAAACAAATCTACGTCTACTGATCTACAGCTGTATTAATTAATTAATTAACTTATTATAGTCATCGCCGTTAAATTTCACTTTGCTGATCTTTGCTGACGTGTCCTCGCGGCGGGTGATAATTCCAAGTGTTTTGACTTAGTTACAAGGGCGCTTGTATAGCCGCCGATGACGAGTCGAGCCGCCAATTTAGTTCCTGACCGATTTTAATGATTAATTAAATGTAAGGAGCGGATATTTATTGCATTAGCAAAAGGCGAAGCGACGGAGTTATTAAAAAGTCAATTATATCATTTTAAAAACCGTAGATTGTAACGTTTCGTAGGAAAAGCGGTCGCGCCAATAGTAACGAGGGCCAATAATAGTAGTAAAATAAAATAAACTAAATCATACACAAAATATCTGGGCTTTCAGACGGAATTTAAACAAAACAACCAGACTGTAATTTTCGTAACGTGTGTGTGGTTAAATCAGAATGCCAAATTATAGAAGTAAGTTAAAGTAATTTTTGGCCGATTTCTCGGCTAAATCCTTAAAATTTGTATTAAAATATAGTATTCACTTTTCCGGTTTCATCGCCATTATTCGAGGGCTGTGAAGTGTTTATTTTTGTCTGTTCTTTTCATTTTGTATAGTCTTATTTTTTTCTTTCGAAATGTATCGCATACAATTACGCTGGGTTTAGCTAGAGGAATATAATTATTTATGTATCGCTCACATTGACCCAGCTATTTTATTCTTCACATGAAAAAAAATAAGACTTAGGTTTAGGAGAAAGTCAGCCATTAAGTAATTATTAATGAAAAAAGTATAATTGTGAATGAAAATTAAACGAAAAAAAACATTAGTTTGTACACGAGATTTTTTTGTTAACATATCGTCTTCGAAAAGAGGCAAGAAAAACGTCGATTGTCAACGGATTACGAGAGAATAAAAAAAAATACTTATGGAAATCAAATATCCATAAAAACCACGACATAAAAAAAATATGGTGGAACCTCTCATAACGAGTAATTCGCAGTAATTCCTCATAATACATTTTGATAATCCTTCTGCGCCTGTAAAATGCTGGAGGAGCTGATAGCATTAACGTCATAACTAATAGCAATTTATTTGGCCATCTATAATAATATTGCTAATGGTTTTTTTTATGAAGAACTAATTGATTATAAAAACTATATAAAGTAACCAATGATAACGAGGATCGTTGGTTACGGAAAAGAAAGTGGCATCGACGGCCGATGTCCATAGCCGGATCGGTCAGGCAACAGCGACATTCGCCTCGCTCAAGTGGTGCATATGGAAGCGAACGAATATTACCATCAAAACCAAAGTACGACTATACCGAACGTTGGTAATTCCCATTCTCTTTATGGATCGGAAACGTGGACGTTACTACAATCGGACCTCAAAAAGTTCGAAGTCTTCCAAATGCGATGCTTGAGGCAGATTCTCGGTGTCTCACTCTGCGACCAAATTCGAAACGAGACCATTAGAGAAAGATGCGATCTAGTAACAACGATCGAAGATAAAGTACAAAAACGTCGACTACGATTGTTCGGCCATGTTTGCCGAATGAACGATAATCGCTTGCCACGTAAACTTCTTTGGCGAGACCGTCCGACAGAATGGAGAATTCAGCGATCGGCACCGAAGAAAACCTGGTTAAATAACATCAAAGACGACCTTAAAAATCAACGATTATCGTCAAGAATGGAAGCGAATCGTGAATGGAGTAGGAGATCCAGCGGCACCGACAGCAGCGTATTGGCTGCGAGGGCGACCCCCTCCCCAATCGCCGACTACGGAATAAATAATAATAATAATAATAACCAATGATAACAATAATAACTTTTAAATACTAGTGCCATCTATCATATTTTTTATATAGGTTTTTTATATATTTTTATATATCAAAGAAATAATACGAAGAGCTAGAATGCCATCTATTAGTCTATCTAAACATAGTTCTTAATTATTACGTATTGAAACCTGTATACCAAACTAAAATTTGACATATTTATGTAAATAATATTAAAATACGAGCTATGATTAGAAATTCATTTGTTACTATATTATTATTTGATTTCGAATATGGATATCTATTTAAAGTGTGCCACCATACTGTTATATTACAACACTGCCATATTAAACATAATAAGAGAACTATAACTGCCATATACTATGTTGCGTTTCAAAGTTGCCAATTGTAGTATGGCATTGAGCAATCTAATCAAGCGCTATATATTAATGATTAAGCCTACCAAAGCTACTCCTCAATAGTCAGGAGTCGACCGTTTACTAGGCAGAAGTGTTATTGGAAAGTATTATTTATCAAAGACGGAGCAAAAAATATAGGTTGTAGGTATGATTGAGA
Organism: Micropterix aruncella; assembly: GCA_944548615.1. NCBI lineage: Eukaryota > Metazoa > Arthropoda > Insecta > Lepidoptera > Micropterigidae > Micropterix > Micropterix aruncella. The sequence continues at coordinate 77,254,770 of OX155980.1, read as the reverse complement.
TTCGCAAATGGCAAAGAGCTTTTAACCCGCGAAGCACGTAACATCCATTTGGGGACATGTATGGCGGCCGCCTACAATCCGTAACATCCGATTTTGGATATCGCGCTCGCCGCTGCGAAAAATGCAATTTACGAATTGAAACGTCGTACTTTATGCTTTCTGACGGCTGAACGACATGGCGAAATAATCTTTAATCCGGCGGCCACCGGCCAATAAATCGAACGGCACTTCTAGTTAGCATAGACGTCAAACGCCTAGTCTCCCGTCGGCATTCGCACGGCCGCGAACGGCTCCGCGGAATTTGTGATAAAAAGTGTGTGTGTGCAGTTTTTGAGTGTTATTTACTGGAGAACAGTGAGTAATATGCATTTTAAGTAGTTTCGGAATAAGTATTAATCATTTGAAATACTCCATTTGCTGTTTTTCACGAATTTTTAAAGAAAACACTTCGCGACAACAAACGGCTCGCAAAAAAATGGTTGTTATTATTTTGTAATGTTTATGAAATATCCCGATATATTGCGAAATATGACATAATGTCGCTTTAATTTACTAACAAAATAAGTATTGTTTCATTTACATCCTAAGTTATCACATAATTAGGCGTATTTTGAAAATTATATCTAGTTTTGTAAAATGAATCGCGCAAAGAAAATTGTTTTGATAATTACTATGAGAGAATAAAGTGCGATTTTCCATAGTTTTTCGATGAAATGTGACTCTTTGGAGTATAGTAATTAGTTATTAGACATATAATAAGTCTATGATAAGACAATATAATTGAAAAAATCTAACGAATTTTATATTATGACCATTCAAAGTTTATTATTAAGTTCGGACGCGAAAACTCTCAAACTTTAGATTTTTCTATAATATCAGACAAAGCTCAAAGTTCTGGTGTGATTTCTAAGAAGTGTGATGTAGTAATAAAGTTATTTTGAAAGAATTTCATATAAAAAAATACCATAAGTAGTCACAAATTAAAAATTCAAAAATTTTTTTTTTACGAGAATACATAAAATTTTTCTTGGCTGAATAAATAAATATTTTTGTATGCAAATAAGTAAAAAAAAAATAACGTTTTGGTAAAGCATTTAATAAAGAACATAACTGTATTTACAATTTTTGCATATTTTACGTATTTTGTGACAAAAAAATCGAAATGATTTTATAGGCGAGTTTTTACAGTTTGCCAATTTTGTAATATTTATTCATTATTATCCTTATTGTTTTACGAGATAAGGTTATAATGTTTTATATGTTAAATTTCAATGCGATCATTTTTCTCTTTATCTTTTTTAAATCCGTTTAGTGGTTTAAAAGTTATGATCGTTTTTCTCAAGGCCGTTGACTCGCGTCGATTTTTTGTGCGAATATGTCGCGCGCAAAAGTGATAGGTGAGTTTTTACCTCGCAACGTGAGGGGTTAAGAAACAAGCGCAATTGAAAAAAAACAGAGCAATTGAAATAAAGATTCAATATATTCCTTTTTCTATTTTTTCAGCCTGTTGGATAACACTATCAAGCCGCTCGAGAATAAACTGGACAACCTGAGTGATAAGATTAAAGAAAAGCGAGAACTCATCAGCAACATGAAGTCTAATATTCACAAAAACACCGAAAAAATCAACCAACTCGTAAACACCGATTAGAGAAAATTCCATTTTTTTAGCATTATTATTATTTGAAATTGCATTTTGTAGTCCAATACTTTAATATTGGATTGTGGAGCTTGGAGCCGCACAACGTCCACATGCAACAACAAGTCTTTGCAAGCCGCGATCCCTGCCACCTGTTCAATTGACAAGTTCCATGTCCACATGCCAGCCCCCGATCTACAATTTTTCCGAGTCCATATCTATCTTTCATAAAGCACAGTCCCAGATCTACAACTTTTCCGAGCCCATATCTAACCTTTGTAGAGCCCGGCCTCGGTTCTACGATTAATTGTGCGCTAATATATACTGTAGACAACGCACAAGCCAAATCCTCCAATCCTTAGGTCCCAGCAAATTTTACTATCTAATCTTGCCACAGCTTTACTAGTCGAGCTTACCTTTTCCCAAAGGAATTTATTACCTGATCAAAGTTTGTCTCATACGCAGTTTTATTTTCGATGTCTGTTCCTGACTCATTGTTGATCGCATGTAGGTTTTAATTATTTTTTGTATGCTGAAGCTTTGCTCACAGCTTGCAGAGGTCAGTTGCACAGCTTGCAGTATATACTTACAGCTGTTCTAATATTGACAAAGGCTTCGTGCGTCATTTTTGTAAATATGTTGCAATAGGTCAAATGCATTTGATATCAATTACGCGTGGACCTTGTTTTTTAAATACAGCAAGTTTCTGGCGTTTAAGTCTGAAATATTTTCGAGCTGGATTGGCTCAATTTTTTGCAGATTTTTAATGAACATAATTACATTTTATATTTGGGTTTATTACGCTCCGTTCGTCCATATTCGTTTAGTCGTTCGGGGCATTTGGCTCCGCTCTTGTAGCCACGTTTCAGGGCTCAGGGGCTCAAAATGGATATTTCCATCTTCATCTCGAAACAAAAATTGCAAAGATTCAAATACTTTCCCTCCTTGTCGGTTGGTGGGCCGGGAAAGTAATATATAAATTACAGAAAAAATAAATCAAACAAAATCATGCACCTTACGATTGTTAGAAAAAAAAAACTTAATAAATAATACAATTAAGAAAGCCTGGATGATCTCATTATGAACACTGATCTCATTATGAACACGCAAATAAGGTGGATCTCGAGGATCTTGGCATGCCTAACCTTTGCAAAATAATGGTATTGGATTCCCATGGAACTATTAATTCTACAATAAGGGTGATATTCCAAGATAGGCAGTCAACTGTAGATAACCAGAAAGGGTGATCATCTTCATTTTCCTCTTAGATTCATAGGCATATAACTTTCGTATAAAGGTTGACAACCTGTATCTTTTAACATGCAATACGCAAGTCAATATGCAAGAATGGGACAGCGATAACTGAAAATCATTTTTCATTGTAATAAAATTTACACTAATAACGAATGCTTAATGATAATTTGTCTCTTTGAACATCTTTCGTAAGATCAAAGAAATGGTGAATACTTGCACTTTGCCTACTTTTGCAATGTTTTTTTTTGTTTTTGTGCAATGCATTTATAGAGTTTTACTTAATTAATGTAGGTCAGTATAATAATTATTTATTTTGTGATATTGAAAGTACAAAAAAATCTCTAGTGTTTTTGTGATATCTAATAAATGCACTCTGTCACATATTATTTGTTTTTTTTTTACGAGACAACAATGTCGGTGCAGCTGGGTTGTTTCCGGGCTTACAGGGGGTATTGAGGGGGTATAGCGGGGTAAAGGACCGAATGGCAAGATACATTCGGCGCACCTGTCTTTTCATTTTGGTTCTTTGCCGGTGTTTTCGCCTGACGTCGCCGGTCACAACTCCTGATAGATCACCTGGTTTGACATCCGTAAGGGAAGTAAGCTCTCATCAATCTCCGACTCATTTTGCTCCAATGCATCACCTTTGGACTCTTCGCTTTCCTTGGAATCGACTTCTTTGCCAGCTTCGATCATATCTTGTAGAACTTTCTCGACTAATTCATCGAGACCATTTTTGGCTCTTTTATTATTATTATATTTTATCTATCACTCAAAAACGTGTACTTCACCCTAGTAAATAGTTGCATTTCATACGGTATTCTGGGTTGGGGAGGATCTACACGTACTGTTCTAAATCCACTTAAGACAGTGCAAAAGACGCTTCTTCGGGTTATTGCCAAGAAGCCCCGAAGAAAACTCCTCAAACGACTTGCTCGCAGGGCTAAAGTTATTAGACACCAGGCAGATATATCCTAAAACATCTTAACGAATTGTGTATTTTTGAAGGAAGGCCAGAAGGGAAATCATCTGATATCGATAGAACTTCAGCTTTTCATGGTGAACTGGTTCTGTGAGTTTCTTCAAGTTTTGAAGCCAGCTGAAACTTCCCGTGGAAAGTTTTTAATTAAATATTTACACCGTATGTTGGCGCTTGGCCCATCCCAGCCCTTAGCTGGCAAACGAACCGCACCGCTCGAGTCGTCGCAATGAAACCCAACCGGGTTCAACCGCCTGCCGAGAGAGATTTATTTTTACGGAATTTATCTACAAATTCAACGTCAACACAAATCTTCGAGGTCACAACCAAAAACTAAATCGAACAAAATTTAAAAAATAGAGTGGTGGACATGTGGAATAAACTATCATTTGAAGTGATTAGTGGCAAGCTCTGTCAATCAATTTAAAAACAGACTCGATTTGTATCTAAAAACTTGTTAATATTGATTAGATTATATTTAAAAAAATATTGTTAAGCTTTACAAGATCTAATCTGGACGTATCGTATCAGCAAGGCTGCCTGTCCAGAATAAATAATAATAATAATAATTTTCGCAGTGAGCATGTAAAAAATTGACATCAAGACAAAATTGATTTTCTTCATCCAAGGAACGATTTCTTGAAAGAAAATTTAAAAAAAAACCAAATATAATTATTATTACGAAATTTTATTTTATTTTACAAATAGACTCCATGTAGTAGTAGTAGTAGTAAACAGAGTGGGGGGCTTGTTTCCAGCCCTTCTCAGCATGTTTTTAGTCTCAAGCTTTTTCACCCTGAACCACCAGACTATTTCAGCATAGGTTAGTCTAGGCAGCAGTACTGCCCTGTAGAGCCATAAGGCGACCCTAGGTTTGAGCCCCCAGGTTTTTCCCATGGCTCTTTTGCACGTCCACAAAGAGGTATAGAAGGTTGTTCTCTTTAACAGACTCCATAAAATCATGTAAATATTTCATAACAGCTTTAAGATTAAACTCTCAATCCAGAATAAAAGTTTTAGAATTTACTTTCATTAAAATTATCATAATATCAAACTCTTTTTAACCCCCGGGTGGCCACGCACGCCGATCGGCGTTTTTCGTATTATCCGTATTTATTCAATTATCCACTCAACTGCGCTAAAAGCCTATCACTGAAGCCTGCTATTGAATAAGCTACCGTTATATATTAGTATGCTTGCACACACCTTCTACAAACAAATTTTTGAGGGCTTCTAGAAGGCGCCTGAGGGCGTCTAGAAGGCAAAAAAAGTAGTTTTTAAAAAAAAAATAAAGTTGAAATCTGATCATGAATCTTTTATATGAAGTTGATTACTTTGAAAGATAAAAATATTGTTTGTAATAGTAAAAAAAAAAACTATTTTTGAGATATTGAATTGCAAAACTTTCTACATCTGCAGAAATGATGGTATCTGATTGAAAAAAATATGGTTTCTTAGAAAAACTCTTAAAGTTTTCTCAAAAGGAAAGCAGTAAGTTTCTAAACTTACAGCAATACTATATACAACTATCAGCAATTCCATAGGTAACAGATTCATGCATAGATTTCAACTTTAAGTTAAATAAATAAAAACATGAAAAACATGTTTTTTTTGCCGTCTAAACCAGTCTCCCCCACTTAATTTAATTTGATAGCTAGCTGATGACCACTCAATAAAAAATTGTTTATGTAAGGAAGCAATGGAAAAAAATGTGTAATAGAAAACACATACGTAAAAGATTAGAAGAGAAGATACCATTTTCTGGTTTAGAATTTTTAAAAGAGAGTTCTGAATTGCAAACTCATATATGTATGTATATAATATGTATGTATATATGTGTGCATGCATGCATGCATGCATGGATGCATGTATTTATATATGCCTGTATTGTATGTATGTATGTATGTATGTACCTATATATGTATGTATGTACGTATGTACCCTAGTACGTTCGTACGCACGTATGTATGTAAGTATGAATGCATGCATGTATTGTATGTATTATGTGTTAAGTAGTTAAAAAACACTTGGATTTAATTTTTTTATTATAAAAACACTTAAAGCTAACATTTTTTATGACGAGAGTGTAAGAATTGACATACCTAAACCATTACAGAGCTCGATATGGAGAAAAGTCTAAATGGATGAACTAATTATTTTTTAAGGTATAAAAAAATACATTTTGTATAGGAACAAAATATTATATCTATACCAGATTTATTTTTGTCTGAAAATAAGGTAAGTAGTAGATTTATACGAATTGTCGAAAAACTTATATTACGCCGCCATTTTCCAAGAACACAACTCGAGCACAGATTGGATTTATATGGACTTATTAAACAAATATATACGAGTATATAAAAGTATCATGCCTTTTATGTCTCCTAATTTTGTTTTTAATCCAAGGAGTTAAAAGACATAATTAACGATTAGAAAACGTACTTTTATAAAGGGGACACTGAAGGATTATAAAGCGTTATTATATCGAAATACATAATAAACGAGAAAAAACTCAGTTCATCCATTTAAATCTGCACATATTTCATAAAATTGGTATAGGAATCTCAAAATTAATGGTCCTAAGGGAATAAAACCCAAGTAGACTCAAAATAAGCTCATCATTATACCTGTATAAAAAATAATGTCGTTTTGCAAGGGCAACTCATGTCAGGAATATTTCCTTTATCAAGGTAATACAACGTAAAATAATTAGACATATTAGAACAATCAATAAAATTTAAACTTTAAAAATAATTGCTAAGTATCTGGTAAAAACTACTCAATTTCGTTAATAAAAATAATACCTTGGGGTTGCCCTCAAATTGACGATAGGATATAAATTTTAATAAAAAATACTGAAATATTTTATGGTTGTGCAATGTGCATGCTTTAAATTTTAGAGTTTTTTGAATTTAGGTAGTAGAAAGTCAGATCACACAGATTATTTTTATATATTATTACCATCTACTATAGGAGTGGCAACCGATATTAAGAAGCGCGTAGGCAGAATCCGAAACCAGAATGGGCCTGAAAACTATGCAGAAGATTGCTAATATAATCATAAATTGGTAGTAAGTATCTGTGCTATGGACCTTGATTGTAAATTAGAATAAATAACTTGCAATGTCAAGATAGCGATATGCATACAAAAATTAAAATATACCTGAAAATTAATCAAGAAATCGACATTAGAACGAAACAAAGGGGAACTATTCCATGTAGTGCAATTATTAGGCGATTAGAGATCGTTACAGTTTTTTTAACTTTAGCGTAAAGCTCGAAAACGACGTGATAAACAATGGATTTATCTAAAATATAATAATTATTTTGACATATTATTCATGCGGGTTCCTATTGTAAAAATAACTAGACTTATCTAGGTCCGAACTCGCCAATCTCCAATCATGAGAGGAGAAAATACATAATAATCAAATTAGTGCATCTTAGAATGACCAAAATACGCCAGCAGAGGCTTCTGAGATTATCTCAGGCCTACCCTTACTGAACTGATGCTGCCAGATCGGCAATATGACTGCAGATATAGGCCTATAGAAATACTACGGTCAAACATTTAGTCGCAAAAAACTTATATTTGGCTAGGAGCGACCTAACGCTATTGCAGATAACCTCAGACAGGATGATACGCTAAACCAGGCACGAAAGTATACATGGGTCACGTACAAAGGTAAGCGGAGAGCTACATGGAGCCATATAGAGAGCTAAGTGTGGGGGTTGGACTAATGACAACGAACCCCAAAATTAATCATCCTCCGTAAATCCCTGAATCACCTGTATACTGGCATCGGGGAGGAGCTTCTCATTGGGATCCCTGCCTATAGACTGAGCAGGGATCAGCGCAGTGGAAACCGGAGCGGAAAGCCTGGGGGGCGTTCTAAGAGAGTTGTAGAAGGCAAACGAAAATAACCAAACTATAACAATCCATCCTAGGTACACCATGTTATCAAACTAAGCAAAGGGACCGTTCATAGGAATAACGACAATAAAATTGTATTTCGTTCAACCGAATTGACTCTATTCAAAGGTAGTCACTGCACAACCATGATAAAAATACATTTTAATATATTTAGGAAAGATATTTTGTTTTTTTTTTTCGGAAAAATCTACAAAAATAAATACCTAAAAATACATCAACAACAATTAGCTTTCCGTCAACATTTTCCACACATATACTACCCATTTTCCATTCAGTTAATGCCTTCGTATGTAATTGTAACATGTTATAAAAACGGAAAATCTCAAAATGATAATATAATAATAACATATTTTATAAATTTTCATAATAAACAATATTTCGCAGCTTAAAAATCAAGCCTTCGCAAGTAACGCTGCGCGCTAGCATTTATTATTAAAACAAAATGTTGTAAAATTAAACAAAAAATCACATTTCCATAAAAATAATCAAATTCACTGCAAAAATTATGAATCATAACAATTCCGCTAATATAATAAATATTCACGCATTGCAACTAAAATTACAACGATATTACAGCACAACACAACATATGTATGTATTAAGGTAAAAGTAGATGAAATAAAGCGGTTCGGGCACAGGCCTGTCGTCAGTAATTTGGGAGTATAGCAAAGGCGGCAGGTATACTTAAAAAGTCCTTTATATCCCGAAGCACTTTATTTACTTTACTCTATAAGCCATAAGGCGTATTGGATCGCTGAGAAATAGACATAGTAACATTCTTACCAAGAAATGACATGGAAAAATTATACAGGTGTTATTACTGCTCGGGCATTTTTTTTGTGGGTGACTCAGTACGACGCGCTAAGCAACTTTTAATATTTAAAAAAAAAAAAAACAAAAAAAAATGTTTTTGTTTTTAAATAATTATATATTTTTTTTTAAATTATTATTTTTAAATAGTATGAAAAGCTATGATCACGATGCGCTATCTAGCGGTTGGTAAAATATCGCCGATATTGTTTATTTACGACTTATTACCTACCCCTAGATGGCGCAGCGCGCTCAAACGCTTCTCAAACCTTTATTTTTAACAGTCAACTTCTTCAAACTTTCAGAAAAAAAATACAAAAAAAAATATATATATTTTGTTTTTTCCAATTTTTTTATCAACAGTTGCGTAACACGTTGTACTGATTCACCCACAGAAAAAAATGCCCGTGCAGTAATAACACGCCGTATATCTGCTAACCGATGATTTTTGAAAAGTGTGACCAATAACGAAGTTATAACGCACAATGGTCGCCGGGTCAAACGAATGTTTTAACTGTTACGGCATATAACAAAACGAAACAAAACTTTCCGAATAATATGTTCATTAATTAGCCAAGAAACCACGAGGACAGACAATAATATTTATTTCCACAACGCGCGCACGTACCACTGCACGGTGATTAGGTTAGTTGTAAGATATTGCTATGTGGCAATAAGCTCGCCTTGTATTATTGCAAATTAATTTGTACTTTTACAATTTAATTTATAATTTTATAAATTACTATATTTTAAATTTAAAATTTCCGATGAGACAAAGATAAAAGAATAAGGAGAGAGGAAGGAAATAACTGGTTACTTATAGTAGTAGTAGGTATTTTTTGATGTGAGTCTTGAATGATTTTAACAAATCTGAGTTTCGTATATTTGCTGGGAGATCACTCCAGAATTTTGTACCATGAACACAGAAAGAGTAGGAGTAGAAAGCAGTATTGCGGCAAGGAAATTTGAATAAATTGTCAGCTGACTGAAGTACGAGACCGTGGGTACTTTATGGTTCAAATGCTCGTGGAGATAGGTTGGTGTTAATTGGGAGACTACACGATATAGGAGAGCAAGTATATGGACATTTCTCCTTTGGCGTACTCAGATGACGACGAAACTGTAACAATCCAATCCAAACAGCGTCATCTCCCAATTAGGTAACATCGAAGAAAAAGGAACATATGCTTAGCAGAGCCTACTATAAAATGGAAATTGCTAAAGCTAAAAATATGATTTACTTTTCTGTTATTATCTGTTATTTATTACCAGTGTTACATGTTATCTGTTACCCATTTTACCTGCATTAAAACTTGTTTATTGGTCACGATTTTACAACTCCTCTTCTACTCGTCTGTACCGGTTTTAACAATAATGGAATAACCAACTTATTAGTACATTTTTATTGGTAAATTTGGTAGCAAAGTTTTCCGATACGCCTTATAATATGTATTCAAACATATTTTATTAACATTAACATTGTTCACGCGAGCTTGAGATGAAAGAGAATTGTTATCGAAAGATACTACTTACAGAAAAAACATCAATCTACTACACATACATATAGAACACAAATACGAACACTAGGAATCACAACTCACAACACAAATACTAGGACTAGGAATCGCTATTAATTTTTTTTTTAATGATTTTGGAACTGACTTTTCAAAGCAATGGGTTATCGATAAGATACAGAAACAATATTATTGAATAAAGAATTCAATTTCGAAAAAAAAAAAAATAATTAAACCAATCGTATTAATTAAACCAATCCTAAAAGCAACTGATAAAAATTCTATTTGTTCACACGGGCCTTTATTCACTCCAATACAGAATTTTTAAAAATAATAGAGAAAACGTCGTGAAAAAATGCCCGTTTTTGCATAAACAAATAGAAAATAAGTTGTAATAAGGATATCGATTATTTTTTGTTGCTATGGCAAAAAATCGTCATTCCAGAAGATTTAATCGATATCCCGCATAGATGAAGCCGCGCTGTTGATCGACTGAAAGAACGTTTGGCTTATTTCACCTTGGAGTAAGCGAGACAGTACACACGCAAGCGTGTCTCCACTTTTATGCTACTGCGTGGATATTATCCATGCAATAGCTGATGTTTTTGTTTTATTTTTCGGGACTGTATTATTGTAGTTTTACTAAATGTAGTTTATATACTGTCGTGTTGTTTTATGCTGCTGTTTGCAGAAGCGATTTTCGCAAAAAATGCCAGGATTACATACTATTAAGTAGTTTCCTTATTTTTAAACTTGTGTTTCCTACAAAATTGTGCAAAATCTTGAACACTTCAATAGGTAGTTGCGTGTCTGTTCTTTAAAATTTGAGAACTTATTAAAATTATTCATTGTGCTAACGTAGTATTGAGAAATAATTTAAATGATGATTCGAATGTCGACGAGGCAAAAAATTGCAAGGCAGTCATATTAAAAATTCCTTATGGTGTTTTTTAAAATGATTATAATAATCTAGTAACACTTTTCGTTTTCGGATGTTAGTACTTTCCATCGTTAATACCACATCCGTTAACAACTTGCATTTTTTGTTCAATCGCTAGGGTTGATAGAGTTTTAAATTGGGAGATTTTAAAATAATACTAATGTGTCTATGCGCTACCCTCAATTGACAAAACGATGCAACCTGCGTTAGCTATATTTTGAGAAAAATTACATGTATTTTGGCAAACATATGGCTATATAAGGCAAACTGCTAGTCTGAAAATCTGTAAATATGTTTAATATTAGTACTTAATACATTTATTTATCAAAGACTGTTTTTATAACGAAATTCAACAGAAAGTCAGAAGTCAATAGTCTGGTAAGCAATACAATTTACATCATAAGGAATTTGACAATGCTGTACCGTTTGTACCGTGAATAAGCGCTTTGACCTATGTTGCAGCGTTTAGATGTTATTTGAGGGCAGTGCGGCGAATACCAGCCGTTATATGATCTCTTGTCCTGATGACGTAATTATGATTTAAAGCCATATTTCAAAGTGAAAGGGTATACATATCTGAAACTATACGACATTTTAAAAATTCATAAACCGCAGTAACTCAAAATTTTGCATGATTTTGCCTAGGTTTTTGAGCTATTGGATGTTTATGCTCATTTAGGCCAGTCACCATACCTATAGTCCAGTTTAAACAGCGATTTTATACTTCGAACGGTTGTTTAGTTCCGATTTTTTGTCAGGGTTATAAAGTTTGGGCGTCTGAATCATACGCAGTTTTCTACCTCCCGGCAACGCCGCTCGCACCGCCATCTTGGAAAAATGGCGGCCGTAATCAGCTTTTGCACAAAATACTCTCTTCCAGTATGCTCGAGAGTAAAATAATCTTAGGGAATATTATAGAGAAGGAAAGCCTCCACATTTATTCCTTGAATCCTATTTTGACAACGAATAATTTTCGAGGTATTTAGAGTAGTCGGTTAGCGCACGATTCAGGCGATACGCAGTTAAAAATGGACGAGAGAACGGGAACTGGAAGCAAAGGACTAAAGGCAGAAACAGGAATGTCTCTAGGAAAGCATGCAACAGTATTTCATTCCGGAGTATATGCCATTATGGGCATGCAAGAAAACTTGTAGAGGAAATACAGCAACAGTAATATATACATATTCAGCCAAGCTCTTCTAGAAGCACTAAACGCCAGGAGAGTAACGTTCAAACTACTTTGGGACACAATAATATACTAAGAAGTGAGGTAGCAGATGCCCTAGCCAGGGAAGGATCTTCGAAGCCCCTACTGGGCTCAGAACTGGCCATAGGCATATAAGACTGACTCCTAAAACTTGTCATTAAAAAGTGGCTGGAATGAGAACAGGATATCTACTGAAGGAACATGCACGGGATGAGACAAGTGTCAGATATAAGGACATATTGCCTTCAACAAGGACCTCAGAACCATTGCAAAGAGGACTGATTCTCTGCAGAAAATGCTCTAGTTAAAGTAATGAATGTGTAGATTTTTCCCTCTATAATATTCGCTGGGACTATTTTACTCCAAAGAATACCTATTTAATGAGAGATATTGTGGAAAATCTGATGGTCGAAAACTTAATATATTTATTCAGGAGCCCAAACTAAATAATTCTGCTAAAATCAGAATCACTAGATCTTTTGGAAGGTGAACCTATTTTTCCGGATATTTTAACTGGATTACTGAAAAAAAAATTAGGAAAATTTTGGTGAAGATTTTATACGAGTATTATTGCGAGAATAAATTATTGCCAAGACCAAGAAGTCGACTAAAAGCTTGTCTATTCCATACAAGATGTGCACCAAATAAAATAGTCAGTGTCTATATGTCGTCACTAAAATAAAAATAATTAAAAAAAATGTTATCTTAACTTTTTATTTGATACAGCCGTGGCACTCTAGTGGGACTCCCAAAGTGAGCTCGCCTTATTACAGGGGTGCCTAGCAAGGTGGGCTCGGCTGCTCTTTGCTTAGCATAATAGAAAGAAAATCATTTGCGTTTAATGTATGCGCTATGTAACGTGGGCTCAGACAGATGTGTATATAACTTTAGAAGCATACAACGGCATTTTCCTAATTGTCAATTCATTTTCTGTTGTGGCGCCATTGCGTCGGTGTGGCTGCAGACGTGAGGTAGATGTCCGGTGACGGCGCCACTCGTTACCGAGTGTCAGAAGTATGGAGCTATCGCTGAGCCGATGTGGCAAGCGCTAGGGTGAGGGGGGGTGGGGGGGGGGGGGGGGTATTGGCAATCTGGTCATTAGGCAAGTTATAGCGCATTTCTAAGTTACGATAAAATTGCAAGTATGCATCCGGCCCCTGTTGATCTCTCGAGAAACTCAGTCTTTAACTAAAAGGGTTATATAAAAGGTGCCTGTAATCGCGACTGTAATGATCGATTTTGCTTCAACGGCAAAACCTCCTCAATGCTGAGAATCAACAAGAATCTTAGCAAAGCTGACTACCGGAAGCAATCAAGCAAAAAGAGGAATATTAATGGAATAAATAAAATATGTAATTATACAATAAATCGTAACAGAATAAATTATTTTATGGCCTAGTTTTAAATGTTTATTTACATTTATCTACTTTTTTGTAGCGCGGTAACACTTAAATGATTTTTTTGACAGCTGCCAACAATCTATTTCGACGTTAATTACGAATGAAATCATTAGAATACCCAAGGAATAATGTGTAAAATGTAACTTAAAAGCGATTTTTGTTACAGCAGTAATCTGAACGGCTAAAGCCGGGTTTTGACGATAATAGTCGACTTTAATAGTTTTCTTGTATGTAATCTTGTAAATAAGAATCAATCGATATCGATAGCCTGGCACCATGCGCCACATCTTTTGTAGAGCGAGAACGCTGATGTGCTGTCTTGCTCGCACGTTTTACGACCCGGAATGTCATGAAGGATTGCGTGCACTATAGTTATGTATATGTTTAGATATACATTATAAAATCTTCACCAACATTTTTATTAGGTCACTTGAGTGACTGGCCTAGATTATAAAATTAAACAATTTAGTTGTTGGGTCGGCGAGCACGGCTTGGCCCAGGGGCACGCGCTGGGGAAAACCTTGGGGAAAGTCGACGGCTAGTCAGAGTGGGAAGTTTTTCCCATCGTGCTCTTTCGGGCGTATTCGTATATAATTTGGAATTCAATAGCGCGGGGGCCATCGACACCCAATCAACTTGGTCCATCCAATCCGTTCCTGGAACCACGGCTTCTGCTGGTTCTGTTTCGTCAGTCGGGCCTGGATCATTAGAGGCACCTTGTGCATTTTCTGGATCTGGTCCAATAACCTGGTTTGCTGCATTATTGTTCTCCACGGGATTAATATTTTGCTCCTCTGCAATCTAAAATAATAAACAATAAAATTCAGATCTCGTAATGCCACCAAAGATCCTTCACCACCTCACGTATGAGGTAGGAGCTCTAGATGGAAGCTACAGCCTTGAATGTGCGATTCAGGTGAAACGCAGGCGCGGAGAGCACTGAGAAAACCATTTATACGTGAAAACAAGAATGGCCAAACAAGGACGCGGTTTTACAAAGACACTACGTCATGCTTGATAATTTATAAAGCGTTATAGTATAAGAAGGCCATAGTCAGCATGTCAAATGTCGTGGCCAAATTTGCGTTTTTGCAATGGTATACGCACTGCATATTTAGAGCAATCTGACTGCTAAAAATAGAGATTCCCCCCGAGATTTCGACAGTCTAAAGGCCTTTACATGGGTTAATCCTGTACTGAGTAGACGCTTTTATGTCTACAAAACAAAAATAAAAGAATAATGTTTTTTTAGGATTTTGTTTAGGTATGCAAAATGTGGGTCACGTGATTTGTGGCCTTTTAGAATGGAGCAGGGAGCCATACATTTTTTGTAGGCTAGAACTATGGAATAGGTCCGTGGGAACAGAGCGAGAGCAATTTTTTGATGTGATGCCTAGGTTGGGTTGCAGTGAGGCAAGCGAAGATCAGCATACGTAGATTTAATATTAATTTATTCATTATAGATGAATTACAATATGACTATGTGCGCTGACGTTATTTTGTTCGTGCTGGACGCCGAATTGGAACGAGACGCACCGAAGAAAAAGGCACGCAGGACGAATCACAGTCAATGCGCCGTGTTAGAGAAGACCTTGCAGTCCCAGTGAAATGAGCGATATTTCAACCTACTATGCCTAAGATCATCACCGACGATCAACTACGAATAGTTATAATTGATAAAGGGTTTAATCACCTCTTGTCCCGTTGTTCCCTCTAGAGCTTTTAGCCTGTCTTTGACCGCTTTCACGGCCATACAGTGGAAGAATTTTCTCCTGTTCGCTGGTGAATAACAATATCTCAAGAGAACGCCGCGCATTCTTCGGCAGTCTCGGTTGATCCGACGTCGAGTTTCGGCATCGTGCTGCTCGTTGTCAGGCTCCCCCTGCAAACATCAACATAATGAGAAAGCGATCGCATAATGAGAAAGCGATCGCATAATGAGAAAGCGAACGCGAAAACAAATGTTGTAGCAATAAATATAATAAAAAATCGCATCTGTTATGGTTCAATTCCTAGATACATACTGAAAAATACAAAAAAGCATAAAATTGTATACTCAAATAAATTAAAAACCGTTGCAGCCATTCGCCATGGCCGCTTAATGTGGAAGTAGAATGCAAATAATCTTAAAAGTTTGTCGATTTTTTTTGTCGTAGTTTTTTTATTTATTGTACCGACCTTATTAATATTCTTTTAAACTTGTCCTTTATTATTGGAAAAATCCTTTAAAACCATAGAAGTATTAAAACGATGTATAAATTCTGTAAACTAGAGTTCCTGCGACCATTAATGAAATGATTATTAAACTAGCATATTTTAATATCTTTAGTACGACGTTAACTTTTTTTTTTGGATTAACTGATTAAGGTAACGGATAAACTATTAAATAATGTAACGACTCGAGTGATGCCCCGTACTGGGTGTTCTTATATATTTTTTTTCTCCTCTGGAAACATCATACGATGATACAAATTTCCATCTTTGCTTAAAAACCATCCGAAAAAATCCAAACACAGCTCGAAAGAGAAGATCTATCGCAGCAACCTGTCACTTTAGTGATCGAGCCTCGGGGAATAAATGACGTTGACAATACGAAGTAACGAGTCGCACCGACTTCTCGCCGCGAGAGCCAAGATTTCGCTCACCCGAGATACCAGTAAAAGTCTGGTGCGAAATACACACACACACACACACACACACACACAAAACGAGAAAATCATCATCCTGTGATGGATGTTTTTTTACTCCCGTTACTACAAATCTTTAATTTTTACCAACTTTATTTTTATTATGTAATCTTGAATAGTGCTTCTGTAAATTGTGGCCTAAAATTTCAAGCTAACTGCTCCAGCTTGGAAGAAAATGTCACTTTTTGTCCAATCTTTTTAACTGATTGTACCTTCTGAAAATAAAATGTACTGCGCTAATTTGGCAAGTAACATTACAAGTTGGCGCATTGAATAAGAATTATATAATGGTATAACACTTGCTATATTATTTCTTAAATTAGGGATTTTTTTTGTATAGAAACCCAGTTTTTTAAAAAAATTACAAAATGGGACATTTTCTTCCAAGCTGGAGCAGTTAGCTTTAAATTTTGAGCAGCAATTTACAGAAGCACTACTATGGATTACATAATAAAAATAAAATTGAAAAAAAGTATACATTTGTAGTAACGGGAGTTAAAAAACACCATCACAGGCAGTGGATTTTCTCGATTTTTTGCCTATAATTAAAAAAATATATAACTTATTTTTTTTCATATTTTTCTGATAACTAGTTGTATCACCCGTTTCCGGCTTGACGTTAACTTCTGGGACATTCTGTATATCTATCTGGAAATCGAAGTCGGTAAGTCAACTGGTGCATATTTTATTATAAATGGGTACGTTTGGTATTGGTGTAATGTACTTACTAACTTTATATAATATTTCTTTTTTTTATAAAACGTTATAATCGTATTGCTAGATGTTGTATTAGATAATTTCTACATTTTAACTAATTAGACCGGGTAACCGCCTGCCATTTCCTTTATCAATTTGGCGTTTCTATTGAGATCACGCCAAGTCGTTAGAATATGCACAAATGTTTAATCTAATAGTAATACAAATCAAATCCAATGTTCAAATGCGAAAGGTCGAAGAGAAAACCGGTCAAAAGGCAAGAAAATGCTCAAAAACACGGTAAACGCGACGAACGGGAGACGTGGAACGTTTGATTGAAATTTTCAGATATTGCTCAAGCACTTTTTAAGTATTAGCTGGGGATTTAGTGCGATGTACCCTGCATTTTGTGATTAAAGGCTCATACTTGGCACAATTGTTCCATAGGTGATCCTGAGTGGATTTGGACCGGGAGCCATCGGCGACCACCCCGGGGGTGGCGGGGGGAGGGGGTGGAAATTTGATTCCGCCGCGCGTCACTTTGAGCCCTATATCTCTCAGACTATAGGTACCAGGGGAAGTAGAATATCATTTTCGGATAATTCAGTAATGACAAATTCATTTCGAGAAGAAAAAAAATACCTATCCGTAGAAAAAAATGAAATAATTGGTAAAATCCAAAAATCGTTGCCATCTTTTTTTTACTTATACGAAGTTTACTTTTTAACCGTAAGAGGTATCGGTATGCAAAAAATATATTCTGAAAGCCACACTTTTCTAAATTATAGACATATACTTTTTATTGGACTGGTATTGCAAAATGTGAGGGGAAAAAATATAATTCATCGCACGGCAGACCGGCGTATTACGTCCGTTACGCAGAGACGGGCATCGATCCAAGTT
The DNA here is from genome assembly GCA_944548615.1 of Micropterix aruncella. Lineage (NCBI taxonomy): Eukaryota > Metazoa > Arthropoda > Insecta > Lepidoptera > Micropterigidae > Micropterix > Micropterix aruncella. The sequence continues at coordinate 77,236,807 of OX155980.1, read as the reverse complement.
AGATAAGTACTTATCGGATTATTTAGTTTCTGCGACAGGCCGGTGAGTTAAAAACAAGAAGTAAAATCGTTATTATTATTATTATAACTATATTATTATTGTTTTTTCAAAATAATTCATCATTCACACACCGTACCTAACTGATATTTGTGCTTACATACCTTAAATACCTAATAAGTATTAATTTGTCTGCAACCCCTACCACTTCGTTGAAAAAATAATAATTAGGAGTATATATGATACAAGAACATACATACCCATACTTACTTAATTGCTAGAAGAAACTATTAAAACACTGAAAAAAGGCTATTCTTTTGAATGCCCATTTTCAAATTTCTCATTTCATTTTAGGTGAAACAGGCGCAACACCCTCGCTCTTCGTGGCCCTATAACTGAATAAATTATGGGCTAGACTTTACAAATTTTATACCAATTTAGATGATGAATTTGTACTTTTAGCTTTTAAATGTATGATTAACTTTAATCTTATTATTTAACACTTTACTGACTACTTTGTATATTACCTACTATCAAAAACTTTTAGTACGTTTTCGAACCTACTCGAATTATTGACTATTTCAATTATTAGGCGTCTATGTTGATTATTTAACTTTTTACTGACTATTTTAGTTAGTATGTTGAGTAAGTAACTCTTAGTAGGTACCCATTCAAATTATTAACTCTTTTAGTAAATAAGCGTTCATTTTGTTTTGTAATAAGATTTTACAATAAATAGCTTTTAGTAGGTTCCAAAGTTTCTGAGATACTATTTTTCCAATCTAATAGCTAAATTCTTAACAACCTACATATCTATGTTAAGTAAAGATTAGAGAAGTAATTAGACTACCTAATACAAATATTTTGCCACGTTCAAGAGCGATTTTTAGCCACCAATTGGACACGACGTAAATGTTATGTATGTTATAGACTTAATATATCATATCTATACTTACTAAATATAAAACAAACATTATAGTTTTTACCTTAGGTAGTCGCAATATCATGACAGCAGAGAGATACTGGTGGCGTTTCCCAGAACCTTTGTGCACCCACAGCTCCTCAAGCTGTGTAATTGTGGTAATTTGCACTTCTGCTGCTGGTCTGCGAACTCAGTATCCACAGTCAGTAGCATAATTTTCGTCAAGCCATGAGCGACAGTGTCAGATACATGCACCACCATTCATCGTGGTTACGTATCACGTAACTACGAAGAAACGTACGCGTTGTGTCACGTGTGATATTGGTTAAGTATTTGGGCCACCTATGTTGCAAACTTCCTTGCCGTTATCAGAGCAAACAGCAATTGTTCATCATCCAATTGGCCTAAACTTTGGATAGTTTCGTCGTAGCAGTGACCCGTTTTCTTTGAACGTTTTCCTCTGTTAATATTTTTTATGCTTTCGTTGTTATGTCCCAAACCATATTTAATTTTGAAACCCTGTAAGTTCTTTGCAAAGAAATGGTATACATACTGGTGTACCTATTCTCCAAAGTCTTTCTATGGCCAAAACTCAGTATGTGTACTAATACAGATCCATCTAGAATTTTCGCTGAGACTTGTGGGGCGTTTGGAACGGTTGCAGTTCCAAAAATACTGTTAATCGATTTTAGTAGGTCTGACCTTCTTCCAGATCGCAATTTACCCATTGAAGAAAGTGCTAGAGGACTGGCTTGGTTTTCTTGCGCCAAGAATAAATTGAGATCTTCTACTCTGTGCTCACAGGTTGCAAAATAAAGTTTGCTGAATAGACTGTAGTCATTCTCAAGGCCTCTTATCTTTGCTTTCGTTTTGCTCTCACTCTTTTTTATGTGTTTTAATAACTTGTATATTTATATTGTGTATATACTTGTTGTATAAGGAGATATTACTAAGTTTGGTTGGATCCAGTAAATATTTTAAGAGTTTGTGTGTAATCTTCCTTCACAAATGTTATGTATTTAAGAGCAATAGCTTTATAAGATCAATAACTCTTTGCCGCTTTTTCTTATCTTTCTATTCTGTGATGTGTAAAATAATATTATGTTGTATAATGAAGAAGTAATCACAAACTATTTAGCGTAAAGATGAATGCAAGAGTAAAAATAGGTCCTACCTACATCTCCCTTTAATATGGCATTCATTTGCTCATGTGCTTGGTCCTTAGCCATCCCCGTAAATTTGCGATAACTTTTTCGATCCAGAAATTACACATTTTCAAAATGCTTTATTAATTCTCTGCGCGGCAGATAAATTCTTTCACTGTTTACTACTGAACTGAGTGGGTCGACCAAAAGATTTACCCACTCAGTTAGGTACGGTGTGTGAATGATGAATTATTTTTATTAAATAGAAAAAAGCAATAATAATATAATTATCATACTAATTATTACTATTGTACTTGTTATTTTTAACACACTAACCTATCGCAGCAACTAAATAATCCTATAAGTACTTATCTAACTTCGCTCGATGCCCGTATCTACTTAGCAGGCGTAATACACCGGTCTGCCGTGCGATGAATTATATTTTTTTCACTCACTTTTTACTATGAAAAGTCCAATAAAATATATACTGGTATAATTAAGATAAGCGTGGCTTTCGGAATACATTTTTAAAATACCGATAACTCTTATGGTTAAAAAGTAAACTTTGATTAAGTAAAAAAAAGATGTGAATGATTTTTGGATGTTACCGATTATTTCATATTTTTTCTATGGACCGGTATTTTTTTTTCTTCCAAAAATGAATTCGTTATCATTGAGTTACCCGAAAATGATATTCCATTTGCCCTAGTACCTATATTCCGAGAGATATCGGGCTCAAAGTGGCGCGCGGTGGAATCAAACTCCCACCCCCTCCCCCCGCCATCCGCGGGGTGGCCCCCGATGGCTCCCGGTTTAAAACCACTCAGGACCACCTAAGGAACAATTGTGCCAAATATGAGCCTTTAATCACAAAATGCAGGGTTCCCATACAAACTGTTGCACTAAATCCCCAGCTATATTGCTGACCCGACTATAAAATGAAAACAGGTACTCGAGTATTACTTAAGAATGAGTCGACGTTCGAGCATCGATTATAGAGATTCGGGTGTAATAGCATTTTCTGAGAAACCATTTATTAAATCCTGCCGATAGACAGCTCTCTAACAAAGAACTCCCATCGCTATCTATCCTTTGCTACGGGGACTACGTCGGAAGCTTGACTAAAATAATATTAGTACGTATCAGTAGACAAAAGATGCCGCTGCTAATTTTCTTTACTAAAGGACAGAGCTTATTTTGAAATTTTCCTGCGCGAAACCGACGTTCTGGGCGCATGTCTAAAACTATTGATCGAACGTACTTCTTGTGCCATCTATCGATTTATGTGCCTTTTAGGTCGAGTTCCTTGAAGTGAGATATTACATTAGCTATTCTTGGAATTAAGATGGCGCTAGAGAGTATTACCTTTTTTAAATAATTCTTAAGTACCAATTATTATCACATTATTCTATAATATTGTGGGTATTATACATTGATATTTTTCTCCATATACTGCGATTTAACACAATCCATATGGTAGTAATTTCTTTGTTCCGCCCTCCAAAAAATATAACCATATGTTTTTGTCTAATTTATACTGCTCGATTTTTTAAAGTGTAAACTGTATTTAAATAATCATCGTATATTTATTTCTGATGTTATACGATTATTATGTAAGAATCAACTTAGATATAGGAGGAAAAAGGCGCCGTTAAAATTTTCATTGAAAAGTTTAGAACCATTTGTAATATACATGGTTGCTGCAGTAAAAGTTTCAATGATATCAAATTTAATATGATTATTTCGTTATTTAAGTACTTTCTAAAAAGTTTTCATGTTTCATTTGAATTATTTAGGCCATCCGACCTGTTCTCCAAATTTAATTCTGTTGCAGAATATTGAAAATACTTTATATTTATATATCAGTTTAGAGATTCTTTCTCTTCTGACATAATTTCTGTCCATATGGTGCGATACTTCTGCATCGAATCGAGGCTGACTTCGAAAAAAGAACCAATATACTCACCAGTCGTCCATATAGAAAATGACATTGTACCCACCGCCCGATGAACTTCTCCTCCATATTTTGAAAATGCTTTGGGCAACTTCAAATCAACTGGCGTGGCACTTCTTGCGAGGGGCGCAACGATAGACTGTCAAGCAGACCGAATCGCTCCACTGCTACTGCTAGAAACAACGCGGTGCGAATGGCGCACAGTAGATGAAATCATCATCATTTTTCAGCAGGTTTTTTATAACAAGATTTTATTCGACGTAAATGTTGTCAGCCAACTCATCAGTCAGATATAGTATGATAGTGCTTTGTTGTGAGGCATGCCAGTACATCAATCATAAAACAAAGCGCCATCATCTAAACGTATTATATCAAAATAATTTGTTTAGAGGAGATGCTTTGATGTAAAAATAAAAATAATAAAAGCTATCCATATAGCAGCGAACGACCTCCCGGATCGGATTGGGGAACGCTGTGTGGACGTGCACAACTTTCGACTGCGGTATGTACTGTTGGGGACTGAACTAAACGTAAGCGGTGGCTGAGGTGCGAGAACCGGCGTCTGTAGAACACGCATTCTTTCGTTAGCATACATACCTATACCTATTACCTATTGGTAAATTACTTCCATATTAATTGTAAATTACCTTTATTCTGTTACTGTTTTCCAAAAAAAAACGAGCGGGATTTGACTTCAGTTTTTGAAAAACCTAGAGGTGATTCTCAATATCTAAAAATACTATTTACACCAGCGTATGGTTTATTTGCATAGTACCAAGACAGTTTTTGGAACTTCCTTACAAAAATTATAAGAAAAAAATGTTTGAAATTATGTAACTTCCAGAAATGGCCATTATTTTTTTTCTACCTATTAAAGATACTTTTGAGTGATATAAAAAATAACACAGTAATATTAAGTTATTCTATTATTGTAATCTAATTATTACTCTATAAAAAACAATTCATTTGATAATTTATTATATTATAAATAAAAAGCCAAATCGACTATAATAGACCATGCGTGAACCCGAAATCGTCATTCGTAATTGGCCACTGCCAACGGTGGGACGTATTCGCTTCTCGCCGCGGTATATTATGTATATATCGAACGCGCGCGCCCAAAGCGTATGGGCCGGTCATCTCAAGTTGATCCGTTGAGCTATTTTTTTCCGAAAACAGAATATACATTATTGTCCAACACTTGTTATCTCAAAAAGAGTATAAACAAACAAACGATACGTAACTGTCAAGACATAGATCTGATGCTGCTGCCAGGATAGCCAGCATACCATGTAACGCCTCAACAACGGTGTCGTCTCATTTTCCTCAGTTCTCAGTTCCATTGATTAAAATTAAGTATCATAACCCTGTCTCGGTTTGATTTATGTTTATAATTGCAAATTATGGGTCGAAAGAAAGGAAGCATTACCAATATATTAAAAAACGAAAACACAACAATGAGGGAAAAAACAAGACAGACAAGTTTTATGGGAAACAAGGAGATTTAATCTAGTCAACTGTAGAATATAATAAAAGAAATTCTAATTCTGTGGTAAATAAAATTCCACAAAATCCCAAATCCCAATTGCCTAAAAACGGCATTTTCACCGTTTGGTTCTTACCTAAACATACATATTCGACTTAAATGGAAATAATCTAAAACCGGCTGGCAACATTGGTTTGACAACTGATGTGCCATTTCAGTTTGAGGTTATCTGCGGGTTGTGTTGCGACGTATATCTCTCTATTTTGCCATTTTAGGCGTCTAAGTGTAACACCCGCGACAACGGATTCGCCTCAATCCTACTGTCTGTTATGATGGGGAGCTAATGAGCCCTCGCTGAGTTGGCCACGAAGACCCATTTTGTTCAGGGTTGGTTACACTCACGGGTCAACACCCATCCGGCGGCCTCCACGCAAGAAGTGCGAGCCCGAGTAGGACCTTGGGCTAGTTTCCCCTAGGAGTCAACGTTCTGGTGCTCCTGGACAGTCTGCAAACCACCGTGCGGCGTAAGCCAATCGATTGTGCGTTCTGACTAACAACTTGCGGTGTCAACTACAACGGGCGAGCCCGTCACCACAGGACGTTTTAACGATTTTCTGGTTCTGTCGCCCTGCAGTGAACGTAGAAGACTTTGGACAGAACAAATCCAACGTCGAGCTACGTGACAACCCGCAAGAAGCCAACGCCTTACCGCGAGATCGCCAGTGTTACCTGGCGGGCCGACCCTCGCGCCCTTGCTTCCTATTGTGACCAGATTTCTCCGGTCTCTCGATTTTTTCCGAATGCGAAGTCGCTTGCGCGGTCCTCTCCCTTACGAAGCGGTGAAACGGTGTGCACCGAATCTACCGCGGACCAAGGCGTCCTTTGCCCGACTCTGAACCGGGATCGCAAAAAAATGAACAAATGACTCTGACTAACAGTTAAGAGTTTCAAGGCGATAGGTGAGGGCAGCAAACCCCGCCCACCGCCCGGGCAGTTATAACGACGAGGGTCGTCTTGTCTGCCCGGGATGTCGTGCTACGACAACCCTGCGCGTACCAGAAGGGTAAAACGCGCAGGGGGTGAAATAGGGTAAACCACCCCCCCCGTACCGCCCCGAGAACCCATTTATTAAAAAAATAAAACTTATTTACAAAAAACATAAAAAAATTACAAAATATTACAAAATTTAACGAGAAAAGAAACAACAATATCGTAAATTTAGGAGCCGGTAAGCGGGGTAGAGGACGCTCCAGAACAATGAACGTGAAGGCGCACTGTCCGTGGGCAGGTCTCGGAGCAGCCACGGGGGGGAGGAATCCCTGGATCCTGCAAAGAACGAAACGCCCCTCGGGGCGGTAAAGAGACGGACACAAAGACGGGCACTTCGGGCTGGAAGTAGCCGCCGAATCACGCCACCAAGGAAGAGGGTACCCCCTGGGGGGTATCCCGAAGCCTCATGCTTTCCCAAGAAGCCACCCAGTGCCCCACAAACTCGCCAAACGACTGGAAGCAGCTCCTACAACTGACCAAATCCGGGTACCAAATCGGAGAACGCCCAACGCACGCGCCCACTGCATCCATCAATTTCTCCCGTGCAGCCGCTAGAATTGGGCAAGACCAAATTACGTGTTCCGCAGTTTGGCGACCATACCCACAGGCGCACCGGGGGTCATCGGCAAGTCCAAAGTCAAATAGTTTGGCTCTGAACTCTCCGTGGCCCCCAACCAGCTGCGTGGTACCGTCGAACCGCAGAAACGAATTTGCCATCCGCACTGCAACAGACGGGAAAAAGCAATGGGTGAGGCGGCCCGTACCCCCGGCGTCCCATCTAGCCTGCCAGACACGCAAGGACTCCACCCGAATCAGGCGGGCAAACTCCCCAGCTCGGTGCGCCACCGGGTCGATCGATAGGCCATGAAGGACTACCGGCTCGCCCCGGCGGTACCGCGACAACGCTGCACGCTCCAGAATTTCCAGGTCAATCGGCAAAACGCCAGCGATGACGGGTAACGCAAGAGTGGACGTCGTTCTGTACGCCCCGGTCAGGGCCACGAGAGGGATGTGCTGTCCGCGCAGCAGCGCGACACGCGTCGCCTCAGGAACAGCAGACTCCGTCCAAGCGCGTGCGGCATAAGTCGCACGCGGGACGAAGACGCCCTTATAGATAGTCATGACCGCCGGGAAACGAATTCCCCAGTCGGCCCGACTTACTCCGCGGAGCGCAAAGAATAGATCCCGGGATTTTTCGGCTGTAATCTTTGCGTGCGAAAGAAAGGAAAGGGAAGCCGTAAGCGTCACCCCCAGGTATCGAACGGTGGCCGGGAAGGATACCGGGCGACCGTTCATCCTGATAACAGGGTTCCGCTTAAGATGTCCCTTCAGGAGAAGCGCCTGAGTTTTCGTCGGAGAGAAGGTGAGTCTGTTTCGCTGACCCCATCCGAGGATCAGGTCCAGCGAGTCAGCCACCCTTCTTTCGACCTCTGCGCGACTCCTGCCGCCCACCAGGAGGAGAGCGTCGTCTGCATAAGCGCTGACGGTGCACCCCTGACTCTGACTAACAGTTAAGAGTTTCAAGGCGATAGGTGAGGGCAGCAAACCCCGCCCACCGCCCGGGCAGTTATAACGACGAGGGTCGTCTTGTCTGCCCGGGATGTCGTGCTACGACAACCCTGCGCGTACCAGAAGGGTAAAACGCGCAGGGGGTGAAATAGGGTAAACCACCCCCCCCGTACCGCCCCGAGAACCCATTTATTAAAAAAATAAAACTTATGTACAAAAAAAATAAAAAAATTACAAAATATTACAAATTTAACGAGAAAAGAAACAACAATATCATAAATTTAGGAGCCGGTAAGCGGGGTAGAGGACGCTCCAGAACAATGAACGTGAAGGCGCGCTGTCCGTGGGCAGGTCTCGGAGCAGCCACGGGGGGGAGGAATCCCTGGATCCTGCAAAGAACGAAACGCCCCTCGGGGCGGTAAAGAGACGGACACAAAGACGGGCACTTCGGGCTGGAAGTAGCCGCCGAATCACGCCACCAAGGAAGAGGGTACCCCCTGGGGGGTATCCCGAAGCCTCATGCTTTCCCAAGAAGCCACCCAGAGCCCCACAAACTCGCCAAACGACTGGAAGCAGCTCCTACAACTGACCAAATCCGGGTACCAAATCGGAGAACGCCCAACGCACGCGCCCACTGCATCCATCAATTTCTCTCGTGCAGCCGCTAGAATTGGGCAAGACCAAATTACGTGTTCCGCAGTTTGGCGACCATACCCACAGGCGCACCGGGGGTCATCGGCAAGTCCAAAGTCAAATAGTTTGGCTCTGAACTCTCCGTGGCCCCCAACCAGCTGCGTGGTATGGTGGTCGAACCGCAGAAACGAATTTGCCATCCGCACTGCAACAGACGGTAAGAAGCAATGGGTGAGGCGGCCCGTACCCCCGGCGTCCCATCTAGCCTGCCAGACACGCAAGGACTCCACCCGAATCAGGCGGGCAAACTCCCCAGCTCGGTGCGCCACCGGGTCGATCGATAGGCCATGAAGGACTACCGGCTCGCCCCGGCGGTACCGCGACAAGGCTGCACGCTCCAGAATCTCCAGGTCAATCGGCAGAACGCCAGCGATGACGGGTAACGCAAGAGTGGACGTCGTTCTGTACGCCCCGGTCAGGGCCACGAGAGGGATGCGCTGTCCGCGCAGCAGCGCGACACGCGTCGCCTCAGGAAAAGCAGACTCCGTCCAAGCGCGTGCGGCATAAGTCGCACGCGGGACGAAGACGCCCTTATAGATAGTCATGACCGCCGGGAAACGAATTCCCCAGTCGGCCCGACTCACTCCGCGGAGCGCAAAGAATAGATCCCGGGATTTTTCGGCTGTAATCTTTGCGTGCGAAAGAAAGGAAAGGGAAGCCGTAAGCGTCACCCCCAGGTATCGAACGGTGGCCGGGAAGGATACCGGGCGACCGTTCATCCTGATAACAGGGTTCCGCTTAAGATGTCCCTTCAGGAGAAGCGCCTGAGTTTTCGTCGGAGAGAAGGTGAGTCTGTTTCGCTGACCCCATCCGAGGATCAGGTCCAGCGAGTCAGCCACCCTTCTTTCGACCTCTGCGCGACTCCTGCCGCCCACCAGGAGGAGAGCGTCGTCTGCATAAGCGCTGACGGTGCACCCCTCCGGGTAAGGTAGACCGAGGAAATCATCAAAGAGAATGTTCCAAAGGCTAGGACCCAACACTGACCCCTGTGGACAGCCCATAGTCGGGGTTTTGGTGACGCTGGTCGGGCCGTACCTCAGAGTGACAGATCTGTCTGAAAAGTAGCTCCTCACTACTTTCAACAAATTGTTCGGGCACAGGCGGGCGCGAAGCTTGCATATGAGCATCGGCCACCACGCGTTGTCGAATGCACCGGAGATATCAAAAAATACGCCTACCACGTAGCGGCCGTCATAGTTGCGGACCCAGTTCTTCGCAAACAGGATGGCGTCCTCCGTGCTTTTCCCTCGGGTAAAGCCAAACTGACGCTCGTTCTGGGGAGACAGAGTCCTTTCCAGCCGTTCGCGCACAAGCACTTCGAGCACCTTACCCATTATGGGAAGGAGCGTGATGGGCCTGTACGCTTTCGGATCCGAGCGCGGCTTGTCGTTACCTTTGGGAATCACCCGCAGGAGGCCAGCCTTCCAGCATAATGGGAAATGACCGTCCCTAATGCATTTCTGCATCAGGACAGTCACCTCCCATCTTGCGAATTCCCACACCCGCTTCACTATATCAGACGTAAAGTTGTCTATCCCCGGTGCCTTTCTGCGCGATAGCGACCCGATGATGGTGCCCACCTCGTCCGCTGTTACCTCTGACAGATCAGGTACGCGCGAGTCTACGGCAATAAGCCGCCGCAGCTGCGCGTGGTGGGGATCGTCATTGTCATTCCGATCCGATGGACACAAAGAACCGAGGAGAACTGAAAGAGTGCCTTCGGTGTCAAGCGGGGCGGAAGTACCCTCGACAATGCTAGAGAGGTAGTTCCCACCCCGCTTGGCACCTTTGTCGATGACGTTCTTCATGTCCCATGGGTTTGCATTCCCAACTTCGCTAACCCATGTACGCCAGGAATCAGTCTTGGCACGCCTAATGGCGGCGTGGTAGACGCTCCGAGCCGATCTCAGGGACTCCCGAAGTACCTCCACACGCTCAGGGGGAAGAGAACCCCTGCGGGCTTCCCCCATGCGGCGGTACGCTTGCCGGAAGCACCTGCGAAGGTCGGATATTTCCGGAGACCACCACGGTGCCGTAAAGCCTCCGCAGGGCCTCCTCCGACCGAGGACCGACTCGCAGGCCGAGGCAACTGCCTCATGAAGTGCAACACTAAGTGCCTCGGCCGAATTGGAGTGAGGGGACGGGAACCGGGAGAGCCTCTCACAGAGGGACTCCCCAAAGCGGTCCCAGTCCACATCCGAGGTGCGGTACGCCCATTCCGAGGGGGACGGGGGATTCACACGGCGGCCAATGTCGAAGGTCACTAGTCTATGGTCTGAGGAAGACGACGATTCGTGGACGGTCCAGTTCATCAGCTCCCGGGCGAATCCAGGGGAGCACAGCGTCAAATCCACATTGCTGGACCCGCCGGGGCCACAGAAGGTCCGGGGCTGCCCGGGGGAGTTGACAATATGCAACCCATAGGTCGCTATCAGCTCCTCGACAGCCTCGGCTCTTCCCTTCGCGACCCTGTCCAGGCGGTCCAGGTTGCCGTCGTCGTGCCAGGACGGGGAGCGGGCATTAAAATCGCCCGCTACCACTACCGGCCGACCCCGAAGAGCGTCAAGGGCCGCGGCGAGTTCAGCAACGTAGGCGTCCACAGCCTCGCCAAACTGGAAGTAGACGCTGATGAAGTAGCAGTCCACATCGTTGATAACTATGGACGCGCAGGCGAGGTGCTCACTGGAGAGCCGATCCAGGAACAGGGGAGGCGGGAGAGACGAACTCACCGCGATCCCTGCCATGGGTCGGTGCCCCTTCTCGAGCACAACGCACCGCCCGTCAATACCCCGGGTTTTACCGAGGAACGTGAACTGCTCCTGCACAAACGCCACTCCAATACCCATCGTCTCAAGCGTGCGACCGAATTCGGCCGTTACAGCCCTGCTTCTCTGAAGATTCAGTTGCGCGCAACTTATCATTAGTTGGGGACTATGCCCCGCCATAGTTCGTGGTGGCTATCTCCCTGTCCACCGCGCGCTGATAGGCCGGACAGCCCGACGAGCCCGTCACGTGAGCTGCTTCCTTTCGCAGACCCGAGCATGTGGCACACTTGGGGGGTGCCTCCTTAGCAGGGCAAGCCGACCTCTCGTGTCCCTTGCCGGCGCAATGTCCGCAGACTACCTCCTGCGAGCACTTCCCCTGGGTGTGCCCGAAATTGTGGCAGCGGAAACACCTTACCGCCCCGATGTAGTCACGCACTCTGCAAGAGTCCCAGTCCAGGAACACTCTCCCCTCCGCCACAAGCACCGCTCGCACCGCCGGGTGCACGATCCAAACACTTTGGACGACAGGGCCGTCCCTCTGGCCGAACGCGAACGCCCGGCGGGTCGAGCCTAGCGCAGTTGCCTTATCCACTGAGCAGCGGCCCTCGAGGTTCTGCGACCAAATCAGCTCTTTGATTTCTCCTTCCTTGAGGTCCCGCGGAATGTCATGGATTACAATCCGCGGAAATCGACCCTGCGGTTCGACGGCCTTCAGCCCCGCACCACGAAGTTTATCGCCCGCGGCCTTCACTCTTTCCAGACCCCCCGGAGTGGAGGTCTGGACCAGAACGCCGGCCCGAGCCACCTTCCTCACAGTGACCGGTCGGAACCCGTCGGCCGCAGGGTCAAGTGCCTTCAAAAGAGCCGCTTTGGTCGACTCCGAGGTGGCTGCGGCATCCTCAATCGCAGGGTAAATAATGACCGAGGGCCTCTTAGGAGGCACCTCCCTCATCCGGTTCCCCGCGACCTGTAGGTTGATGCCCCTCTTGAGGGCATCCCCATAAGAGGGCGAGGACGAGCTCGGGGGGGAGGCCAGCGAGGGGGCTGGTCTTGCCACCAGTTCTCTCACCGAGGTCTCCATCGATCTCATCCCCCCCAGGATCTCATCTGCGATCCCGAGCCGCCCGTGGGCGGCAGCGAGATCGCAGGCAAGCCTGGACACCAGGCCCAGGATGCCCGCTGTCTCCCCGGCCAACCTCATCTTCTGATCCGCCGTTAGGCGGCAGCGGGTCGGGGTATCCCCCTCGCAGGTGATGGCCGCCATACGGGCCAACGCGTCCTCCACCCCACTTACCGCCAACTTAGCCTCGCTAGCAGGTGGCGGAGTAGACACAGCCACCGCGGGCGCGCGGGAACAAACAGCTCTGGTAGGTGGGGGGGGCGGTGGCCCTCGCCCCGACGACCGCAGTGTCAGTGTCCGTCTCCCTCTCGCCGTCCTCGTCGCTGCACTCCATGTTAGCTCTTTTGGCCTTCGGAGGGGTTTTCTTCTTTAGCCTCCTCTTCGCTCGAGTCATCATGGCAACCTCCCCTGCTGCAAGGCGCGGCGACGCCGGGGCAGCAGTTCGCTGGGGGGGAAGGGGGGGGGGGGCGGCGAGGTTTCGCCACCACCCCCGGACCTCCCACTCACCCGCGAGGGCACTGGCAGGGGCGGGAACGCCCCCGCGCCTCGCCCAGGGGACACCGCGCCCGAAACCGCCCCGGCCACCGAACCTCGTGGTGAAGTGGGGGGCGGGGGGCGGGGGGCCGGCGGGGGGGGACCGCGGAATGCGCGGCGACCTCCCGAAGGGATCGCCCCCCCCGCCCGGATCACTTGCAGCCATCCCCGATTCACGGGGAAAAGTACGAAAATGCGCGCTCGCACTCCGCGCAGGCACTCCTCCTTGCGAGACACCAGCGCCGACGAAACTGCGGCGCTGCTATGCCGGCCCACTACGCGTATCGCGCCTGCCCGCAGGTCTGCGGACTCGCGCGCAGCGTCGCGCACGCCACTCAGCCGGCGCACACCGCGTCGCGGCCAAGACAGTGAAGGCGAAGGCGTGGGCGCACCTCTCACAAATGAGTTTAACGGGAATCCTCCGCAAACTTCCGACTCGCCCTCAGTGGCCCTCGCCGCGGGGCTCACCCACGCCGACAGCGCCCGAAAAAGCGGTCGCCGGACGCACAGCCTCCCCTTTAACGTCGCACCGCAAACGTCAAAATGGCTTTCGCCGCACAGGGGCCAACCCCGGCGGGGTGCAGCGCCACGAACGCTGTCGCAGGTGCACGAACACACCGGCTATGCAGTGCAATTGCACTAAACTCCGGAATACACAGGAAAACACTGTAAACTATTTTATTAGCGCTTTGAGACGGAGCAGTTGCAGAGACGTCAGTCTGCGGCGACTGCTCAGCCCGAAGTGACTCTGACTAACAGTTTAGTGGTTTCAAGGCGGCAGGTGAGGGTGGAGAACCCACCCACCGCCCGGGCAGTTATAACGACGGTGGTCGTCTTATCTGCCCGGGATATCATGCAACGACACCCCGCGCGTACCAGAAGGGTATACGCGCGGGGGATAAAGAAAGGTAGCCACCCCCCCCCGTACCACCCCGAAAACCCATTTATTGAGTATAAAAAAAAACAAAAGAAGATAACAACAAAAGAAGATCAGAAATAGTCGTAAAAATAATAATAAAATAAACACAAAGCAGAGATTAAAGTTAAACAAAGACAGGCTACCAAACACAGACAGGATGTCGGGGGGACTAAGTGGTTAGTGAGGGGGTATGTAGACGTATGGGCCATGGGGCGGTCTCGTGGGGGACGGCCTAACCAAGGTCCTCAGGCAGGGGACGCGCCCGCGGGGGCGGTTTGGGGGACGGCACATAGACGGGCACTTCGGGCTGGAAGTGGCCTTCGCATCACGCCACAGGTGTCGGGGGGGACCCCAAAACTGGGGTTCCCGGAAGCCTCAACTCCTCCCAAAGGGAAACCCACTTCTCCGCGAAGCATCGGAACGCGCCGAAACAACGCCCACACTCGACCAGATCCGCATACCATATCGGTAGGCGCTTGGCGCACGCGCCGACCTCACGCACCAATTCATCCCGTGCGGTCGAGAACTTTGGGCATATCCAAATGACGTGTTCTGCCGTTTGAAGTCCATGCCCACACACGCACCAGGGGTCACGGGAGAGTCCAAAGTCAGACAGCTTGGCTTTGAACTCCCCATGGCCCCCGACCAGCTGGGTGGTATGGTGATCGAACCGCAGAAAACACGCATTTTTCATTCTCGCCTCTACCGACGGAAAGAAGCAGTGGGTGAGGCGGCCCGTGCCGCCAGCATCCCACCTCTCCTGCCAAACACGAAGGGATTCCGCACGAATCAGGCGGGCAAACTCCCCAGCTCGATACCCCGCCGGGTCAACCGAGAGGCCATGAAAGACCACTGGTCCTCCCCGACGATACCGCGCCAACGCTGCGCGCTCCAAAACCTCCAAATCGATGGGCAGGACGCCCGCAATGACAGGTAGCGCGAGAGTGGACGTCGTCCTGTACGCCCTGGTCATAGCCACGAGAGGGATGCGCTGCCCACGCAAGAGAGCCACTCGGGTTGCCTCCGGGATGTGGTGCTCCGTCCACGCACGTGCAGCGTACGTCACACGTGGTACGAAGACACCTTCGTATATCGTCCTTACCGCAGGGAAACGAATTCCCCAGTCGGCTCGGCTCGCTTCACGGAGAGCAAAGAAGAGGGACCGGGATTTCTCGGCTACAATTTTCGCGTGCGTAAGGAAGGAAAAGGACGCCGTCAGCGCGACCCCCCAGGTACCGGACTGACTCCGGAAAGGATACCGGGCGGCCGCTCAATCTGATGACCGGTTTACGCTTGAGGCGCCCCTTCAGGAGAAGCGCCTGAGTTTTAGCCGGTGAGAAGGTCAGTCTGTTACGCTGGCCCCACCCGAGGATGAGGTCCAACGACGCAGCTACCCTTCTCTCGACCTCGGCGCGACTTCTGCCCCCTACCAGTAGGAGAGCGTCGTCAGCATATGCACTGACGGCGCATCCCGCCGGGTATGGTAGTCCCAGAAAATCGTCGAAAAGGATGTTCCACAAGGTGGGACCGAGCACCGACCCTTGCGGACACCCCATCGAGGGGGTTTTCCTTACGCTGGTCGGACCGTACCTCAGAATAACCGACCTATCAGTGAAATAGCTCCTGACAATTTTTAGGAGGTTGTTTGGGCATTGACGGATTCGAAGCTTGCACTCTGACTAACAGTCGGGGAGTCTGGAAGCAGTACTATTTCCTATAGATAGGGGGTAGTTGCGGACCTTACGACGACTGCTCTTGAAACGACCATCGGCTACCCGATCCTGGGTGGAACAGCCAGGCAAAGGATGCCGTGGTCCGCGATAGATTCGGTTTACACCGTTACACCGCTTCGTAAGGGAGAGGACCGCGCAAGCGACCTCGAACTCGTAGCCAGTCGAGAGACCGGAGTAATCTGGTCGCAATTGGATGTAAGCCCGCTGGGTAACATACCTACCTGGTTATCTCGCGGATTAGGCGTTGGCCTCTTACGGGCATGTGGCGGAGCTTGACGGTGGACTGTTTTGTCCAAGTCTTCTGCGTTCACTTCATGGGTGATAGAACGACTAATCGTTAAAACTTCCTGAGGTGACGGGTTCGCTCGTTGTAGTTGACAACTCTATTTGTCTGTTATGATGATGATGATGATGTCCTCCTCATCGTGAACCGACGACGGCGATCTCTTGGTTGACAGGACTTCTGGAATGGGTGACTTCTTCAAAGATGCGCGCGGAAGTCACCCAGTTTGTTTCTAAATGTCCGATTACCACGACTACAGTAGAGTTCACCACAGTTGTTGTATGTGTATGTGTAAGTGGACTTCGAACGAGTTTTGCGCTGTTTGCGGTTGGAATCGAGGTTTTCAAGCCGGGCTTCCTTAAACTCTTTAACTTTTGTGGTCACCGTGGAGCGCCACTCGCTGCGTTTGTGAGCAGCTCTTCCCCAGCTCTCAGAATACCGCTGGGCGGTTAGGTGCCTTTTTAAACTTATTTATAGCGTAGATGCTGCCCGCCGACTTTGTGTGCGCCTTTTGAATGTTGGGCATAAAACACGGCTTTCGGGAGGCGGTCGTCTTTCATACACACTACATGCCCACATCACCTCAGCTGAGCTTTCATGAGCATAGCTTTGTATTAACCGCCCTACCTTTGGGTTATTATTCAAAAAGTAGGCAAAAAATCGTTTTTTTTTCATTTGAGTTCTCAATAACAATACTTGTTTAGAAATGTTTATGTCTTTCTTGTTTACGACTACAACATTGTTACACAATAGACCCATTTATAACATCCTTTGCAAGTCAAATGTTGTCAACATAAAATGTAGACGAATAATTTTTGTAATAATCTATTAAATATTTTTTCAAATATATTTTGTATTGAATGTAATATATCAATCAACCTAATCTCGGTACATTCTGAAAATTAGGTAGCCAGTGATTGTTGGGTGTACAAAATTAAAACAAAAAAAATTCTTAGGCCAATTTTATATTACAATTTCCAGGTGAACTGTTAAATATGAAAAGGCCTAGAATTATGATTTATTACCAATTCCCTTCTTATACAAACCAATCACAAAAAAAGAGTTGTAGTCCACGGATAGCTATGGACCTCAGTGAGGTCACCTCACTGCTACAAGGATTTTATCCCTCTTTCATCTACTTTGGAGCAGCAAACAGCACAACAGCTTGCAGCATTCAGTTTGCATGCGGTAGGGGAAATACGTCAATAAAATGTCCCCCTGTTTCCTGGTAACAGGGCGAATCGGCAAATGCCGGTCAACCCGATCTACTGCCCCCACTGTAAAATTATAGTCGTTTCCACATTTGGGCATTGTTTACACGATTCAGTTTGCACCATTGTGCAGCTATGGACAGTGAAGACACAAACGGGTTAAAAGGGATGTGCCCTTTTATATCTCCATCTTATCACCATGATTTTCGTCTTTTTGTAGGCTTCACTGTATCCTGAAGCAACCTTATAGGAAAACGAATATTTTGGGTGCTCCTTTCCATCTGAATCTTATTATTCCATATGTGTCAGTTTTATTTGTAACTAACAACTCCGCTAATTCTGGTAACGAGTAAAAATTGTCTGTTGTCAGGCAGTATACCTTATTGAGCAATAGTCTCATTAGTGACATAACGACTTGGGAGGAGACTGGAAGATGTTTGTAGCTTTGGTCAAAAAGGGTTTTTTTTTCCTGTATAAATAATTTTGAACCATATACGAGTTTATCACCAAAGTGTATGCCTTCACGCCGAATCTCGATCTTTTGAGTAGCATGTACTGTATCCATCCTAGACCTCCTTTGTATAACATCTGACTTTCGTCTATGGTCACATTTCTCTCGGGTATATACCCTTGTTGATATTTCTGTCGCAAGTATTAAAACTCAGGCCATATCTTATCCAGTTTGGGATTGGGGTGGGTCGATTTATTCTATTCAGCGTTATTGCTAAAATGCAAAAAACTCTTTAGCAATAAAAACCGCCTTTATGAAAGGGTGTCTCAAATACCAGAATTTTGGACCAGTACATCTTCTATTCTGGTTTCTTTACCACACCTTGCACTAAAATGATTGCAAAAACTCTTTTCGTTGATTGTTGTTGGGTGCCACGAACTTATACGGCTAGTCGAAGAATGTGATGTAGAACTGATATATTGCTCAGCAAATATGTTTGTTTGATTCACTATCAGTTGCATCAGTTCTTCATCCAAAAAGAAGTTGAACAATTCATATTTATCTTTACAATTATTTACTGCTTCAGGAAAGCCGGATGTCGATGTGAATCCAAGTGGTGGTTGCAAAACATCTTCTTCAGAATGTATACCCACCCACTACTGGGAACTTGTAGGAGCGTCTTCTTCTTCGCTTTCATCTTCATCTTGTGAAGATTTAAAATCCTCACTTATTGTGGTCTCATTTCCGAAGGTGCTGATATTTTCATATTCACTCTCAGTTGACATATTGGAGCACAAAAAAACTGTTTTGATATAACACAAACTACATAAAGGATAAAAAATACTAAATCTCACATAAAACAGAAGACGACAATAAATAAAATATTTCAGATTTATATACAACCGATAAGTTCCGAGTTTTTTTTACCCGAATGTACGAGATATGGCTTGTTGCTTTCGAGCTAGAATATAGCTCCCTACCCATACATTCGTATGGGTAGGGGGCTTAACAGTCTTTTTCAATCTCAATTTCAATTTTTTTTTATAAAAATATAGGTTTATACCTACGAAACAAGGAAAATTCACTTGAATTAGAAGTAGATTTTATAATATAATGTTATCGCGTTGATGATATTATCATGATTATCAGTTTTATAAAATTTATTGTGAAAGGGTTGGTCAATTTTTTGGAAGAATATTCACGTTTCCTCCGCCTAACTTGTTACACCTTAGAGTTAAACAAATCCTTGGTAATGTTTACCATATAAAAGTATATTCTTGATATTATTTACCATTTTATGTACATAAAGTCCTTATTCATGTATATGATGTGATCAAATACACAAACATCTTTTAGGTTTTTGTTCCGTCTAGTAACAATAAATTATTATTTAGTAAGATCCGTGTATTGATTTTTTAGATAGACTTTTTAACTCCAATTTATTTATTTCCGGCTTAAAAAAGTTAACCCAGAAGAACGAGAATTTGTCGTCCAAGAAGGTATTACAATTAATATGTAACATTTTTATTGTTAAAAGTTTTTAAGCTATTGCATAGCTTTTATCGCGGGCCTAGGCCAGCGCGGCGACCGAATGAAAAAATTTCTTAACGAAAATTAATGATTTTAAACTGATAATTACGTCTAAACGAGTACTGCTTACGATTCGAAAAAAATACATGTTAAACAAGAACATTTTCCTATTATTCTTAGCTTTGAATATTTTAGATTTTGTTTATATTACATAGTGTAATTAATTTGTGAAATTATGTCTAACCGAACACAAAAACGACTACTACGCAAATACTATCTGGCGTATTCTTATGAAACCTGCACCATTTTAAAGATAATTTAATTATCTATCTTTTTATCTACGATTTTTTTCGAATAATCCGGTTTTTTTGGTTTATCGAATCAAAAATTCGTGCGCGGCGCTCTATCGGAAGACGTTTAAATTATTCCGAATCATTTGCTTTCGCAGCCGCAAATGATTCGGAATAATTTCAACGTTTTCCGATAAACGCAGTTATCTGATATCAGAAAAAATAAAATAAATAAATAATTATAATTGCAAAGTTGTTAAAAATGCTATGAAATAGCTTTACCGCGGCAGTCCCCGAGTGCCACACGTATTTTTTTAAAACACTTTTTATTGTTTTTTTGGATTAGTTTTTTTAAAATCTATGTATTTTTACTAAATTGTTTCAATCACTGGCATGCTAAGTTTCATTTAGCATGCCAGTGAATAAAATAGCCTAAAGTATTTTAAAAATTATGAAGACATACAATTTTAACAGATAATTAAAGAATAAATTTACTCGCGGATCAAAACTGTTTACGACGAAGAGTTTGCTATACTTGCTAGGCGCGAATCGTGGTGCGCGCCGACAACTGGCCGTTTCAAAGTTACCTACCTATACTTTCATCGGCATTGCAAAAATACCTACAATTTTAGTCGCGTCAACTCAAAAGGGGGCCTTAATAGGAGTCCCTTTGTTACCGGTGAACGATCACTATTCCTTCATTCATCTGATAAACCAAGCTTATAATAAAATATCTTTAATAGAGTTGATTTTAAGTGAAACACAATTAGCAAAGCACATTGATATCGGCGAATAGCGTTGTTGAAATATAGGATAGGATAGACACGGCGTTAGTTTGCTAATAAATAGGTTCCTCGTGAAACCTCGATTATCCTTGTATTACCTTTGTCTCGATCCTTTTACCTAAGATTCGAGGTTTGCGTGCTGAAATAAAACACGTATTGTTTATTATATTGTGGAAGATTTATTATTATTAATAATATTCTTCGCATAACAGCGATATAAGTAAATTAAGAGTCTAGCTAGCACTGTGCGACGAAGCGACGCGGCCTTGCCTAGCATATACTCTACAAAGGGTAAGTGAGACGGGAAAACGTGATTCAATTACCCGCTGCACGTAGAAATGCATAAAGTCGATGCATTTATTATTAGTCAATCGAGTAATAACACCTGAAAAATTTAACCTAATCATATTTCCAATCAGTATGGGAGTTTTAAAATAGAATGATGGAAAGAGTAGCGAGCTTAAATATACATGTAGGTACAGGTTGGTTACCTTCAGCCGGTTTATTGCATTAGCGTGTAAGGTACGTATAATACAAAAAATCTTTATTGATAATTAAAAAAAACCACAACGGCGAGATTTATTACATAGCGATTTCTTAAAGCCACCAACAATTTAGTTAGATACAGTTGTGGCTGAGGCAGTAAACACAATAAGAATTAATAGGTAGAATATGAAATAAAAACAAAAAATGCATTATGTCCGGGGAAGAAGAGGGATATGAGCATAGGAGGAATTAAGAGGAAGTAATGGAGAGGCACTTCGAGAAGAAGAAGAAGAGGTTTACTAAGAATTACTTTATGGATAACAGTCCGAGTTATATACGTAATCCTTGTTGAAACAGGCGCATTTCCGTGTGCTACATCATTTTATTTACCTAATTCGGTGCAACGCCAATTAAAATGGCAAGACTATTAAAATAATAGGAACTATCTTTATAGGGCTAAAACATTCAAATTCAAATTCAAATTCTTTATCTTACAAAAAATCATAATATCAGTTACAAATAAATTAAACCTAACCTAACTGGATCGCACGAGACGTCCGCACTAAGGTAAGGCTCAAATTCGTATAATTAAGTACTGCCTAATGCTAAATAAAAAAATATTACGCTGAAGAATGCTGTGAAAAATAAAATCAAGTAAACTAAAATTTTAGCAAAAAGTAAAATTTCAAATAATCTTAAAAGGTATGTGATAAAAATAATATAAAGAACAAAAAGCATGCCAATCATAAATATATGGTAGGTGAATAATAATGTGTTAGGAATGGTAAGTTAGCTAGGAAAAAGCAAATTAGTTTTTCAGTTTCTTTCCTTCCCTGGGTGATCAACCATTGGGTTAGTCTTTTTTTGTTTATGTTTATTTTTATATTAAAACCTTGAGTATAAATGCCGGGTATATCCTTAGTTTTATTGAACAACGACGGTGCCAAGTATAGAAAATGTCTCTGTGCATGGGTAGGTACTATTCAGTTTGGGCACTATGTGGTTACTATTAGTTATCGCTCGTCTTATAATTTTATGGGTTGTTTGCTGGTGAAATTCTTAATGTTTGTGATAATAGAGTATTATCGTTTTAGCAAATGTTTGCCGTACATCAAGATCAGAGAACTTACGAAAAAGTTGCTCAGACGGGTATCTCAACGGTTTTTTGTTGACAACTCTTAACAGCGCCTTCTGAGCTTTAATAAGTGGATCGAGGTGTGATAGTGCAGCACCGCCCCAACTAAGAATCCCATATGATATAATGCTGTGTGCAAGCGCGTAATAGACAACTTTTAGTAACGGTTTCGACATTACGTTACGTAGAAGTTAAATGGATGAATGAGTTTGCGAATTTTAGCCGCTGTGTTGTAGATATGGTAAGACCAGGTCAATCTATTGTCCAAAGTCAAGCCTAGGTATTTAATCATGCTCACCTTGTCTAGACATTATAATAGACATTATAAGTAAGAAACAAAAATCAAAAATATAAATTTGAATGCGAAATTTATGTAATCGATTTTCTTACTGCACAATGCACAACTATCGATGGCCTTTCATGTACCTAGCATAGCAACGATCTGTTGCAGCCTCCTGCTGCCTCCTGTGTGCCCCACCCGTTGCCACCCACCAGGTCTATAACTCATCTGCTGCGTTGTTGCGCGGTAGAATATTGCGCAGCGGAACTCCCTGTTTAATCTGGGTCAATTTCATCTTTGTTCTTTTTTAGTACCTATTTTAGGAACTAAATTCCTGAAATCAGTCTAAAATTCTATTTTACTAGACCCTATGCTAATAAAACGGACTATTGATAAATGACTCATGCTAAACTTTTAAACGCCCCCTTGTCTTGCATCTGCTACTAATTATACAACTAGAGTTGTCAACTACAAAGGGCGAACCGGTCACCTCAGGAAGTTTTAGCAGAATGTATCGTTCTGTCTCCCGTGAGGTGAGCGCAGAAGACTTAGGACAAAACAATCCACCGTCAAGCTCCGCCACCTGCCCGTCAGAGGCCAACGCCTTACGGCGAGGCACCGGGAAAGGTACACAGCGTCAGCCTCGCCCCCTGACTACGAGTTTTGGCAGGATATCTCCGTCTGGAATTAACCTTCAGGATACCTCCGTCCTCCCGACTGGTTGCGGGTCCGAAGTCGCTTACACGACCTCTACCTGTTGTATTATAGCGGTAATTCAGTTAGAATTTATTGCGGACCTGGGCGTTCTTTGCCCGTAGTGCCTCACGGGATCGAGTGGCCCAAGGTCATGTCAAGAGTGGCATGACAACAGGTCAACATCCACCCCCGCTGCTTAGGAAACAGTGTATTTCCATAGTCTCCAGACCCCTTCAGCAATTAGTCAGAATGCACAACCGATTGGCATCGCCGACTGGTGCGCAAACCGTCCAGTGGCGCCGGGATGCAATCCCGCTGGAAGAAATCGGTCTACCGGCTCTGAGGCCTGAGACACGGGAGTCTTACCCGGGGTAGAGTTCCACTCGAGGAGGCTTCTGAATAGGAGCTGAATCGTGAGTTGAGTCGATCCGAGAACAAATGGAGGATAATTGGAATTGAATACTAATTATATACAGTATTCAATTCCAATTGTCCTCGCTTTTGCTATTACAAAACCTGACTTCTACCCCTCTGCCTCAGGTCTTCCCAAAGAGACACAAACCCAGTGCCAACGAAATACCGAAAAGCAGAGAAGCACAACTCTAGACCTGTCAATTATAATGGGCGAACCCGTCACCTCAGGAAGTTTTAACGATATTGTGTCTCCCGTGAGGTGAGCATAGAAGACTTGGGATGAGACGATGAGCTTCTGGATTTACGACTCGGAAGAAAAAGATCCGTATGGCGTTAACGATGATTTGAGACCACCAGAACCAGAGTGGCCCAAGTGACATTTTGGTGATTTTAAGTTTAATGCAAAAATCCATATAAAAAATCATTATTTACAAATCCAGAATGGCCCAAAATTATTTTTTTCAAGAAATCACAGATGGCGCTACATAAATAGTGTTGTCCTTGTCATTTTAAATGCAGTATTATTAGACCACATTAGCCTAGGTTACCTACCCATATTTCCACAAAAAATACTTTTTCATTTATTTTATTTTATTTTTTTATTTTATTTTATTTTATTTGGTACCCAAACTGAATGTTGACAACACATACAGTGACATATATATACTACAGTTACATGACTACATCAATATCCTTTTTATATGAGTAGGTACACAATTACCACAATGCATGAACAATGGTTGAATTTAAAAAAAAATACGTATAAAAATTTGGGCCACCGGCTCTGGTGGCCTCATTTATCGAAGGGAATTTAAAACGCTTCGTTAGCCGTCGTCGTAATAATTTGCCGCAAATTTACACCTGGAAATGGCGCATCGAGCCTGCAAGCTCACTCACTGACCAATCTTCCGTTGAGCGAGCATTTTTCGTAAATTAAAACCCCCTCAACGGCTCCATATCCATCGGCAGTGTACAAGTTCGGAGGTCGACCAAAAAGTCGAACGCAACGGTTCGGCGATGCCCGATCGTCAAAACAGATCGAGAAACCCGATTGGATCAAAAGAGGTGCTTTCGGCGGACTTCGGATTTTCATTTCACCAAAAAATGCTAATAATAGTCGCTGAGTTATGAAGGATTAGTATTCGCATCAGTATTCAGTATTCAGTATTCAATTTATTCATTCAGAATATACAACAAAAGCATGAATTATCAGTTAAAGCTAATTATCGCAATTATAATTCGTCAGTTGCTAGCAATGTATTAATATATGTAGATATAAAACGATATATACTATTAAAGCAGACATATTAATTAATTTGACTAAAGTCGGCTTTACACGGCAGACAAATAAAATTAGAAAAATAGAGCTGAATTCATGTACCTGAGTATACATATAAAATAAATAATTATTACCTATAAGAATATTAATAGAAATCTTAGGCACTCTATACAAAAAATAATCACACAATAGTAAAATAATCACACAATAGTAAAATAATCACACAAAATATCAAAACAAAATTGTAAAAAAAGACAACGTACCTATGTCAGGTATGTTACGTTAAACATTGTAATCTACATATTAAATATTAAATTCATAATAACAATACAACTAAAATGAGGTACCTGAAAGTTACATATTAATGTTATTCCCATTTAAAAGAATTGGCATGCTCAAAAAAATCACCCATGTGCAGCTTATAGAAAACATGTGTGGATTGCAGCTTTAGTTTAATAAATCTTTTAAAAGCCTTTGTCTCCATCTTTCTTGTAGAGCGTGGTGGCTGGTTCGAGCTTATAGCTCAAAAATCCAAAGGACTTTTGTGTCTGCGTAAGGCGTACTTTAGGCAGGATAACATCACACGTCTGCGTGTATTGTGGGAGTGCATATTCCCGTTTACCCCTTGTTCGTTAATATTAGATTTAGCATATAGTAGACATTTTAAAACATTATAAATAGGATAGAAAACGAATTTACCGCGTGAAATTTGTAGCACCCGACGTTTCGGTGACGGCACCCTGGACAACGGCGGCTGCAACGTCACCGATAATGTCAAACAACCGCGATAGTCTTCGATTTTATATTTTAAAACATATTCAGAAGAAAAAGTCAGTATTTTGTACTTAATTAAATAGGGGTCGCAGTGCGTGTCACGGGATACTCCTGCAATTATGAATCGCATCAAAAATGATCCGTTTGTAATATAGGTATAACAAAATATCGTAATATGGTAACGTCATATTACTTTCCAATGAAATTCCACTGTCACATTGCTAATGACTAATATGTGTATTAGTGTGATAAAGGTACGTATGTCATTGGTTTATGTTTGGGCTAGAGTTTGTTTTTCTAAAGCTTATCAAACGTTTCTTTTGCATATATGCACGCAATGAATGGGTATCCATACGATCCGGTTTTCCGGGATTTGTCTCGTATTTTAAAAGAAGATTTTTTTTGTCGTTGATTGATTATAAAGTTTATTAGATTGTTCTACGCCGTACGTTATTTAATCTTCTCTTATCTTCAGCAGTCCAATAGATGGCGTTCTAAACACACATAAACGGTATCTTATCTCAAAATAAAATTATAATATAAAAACAAACGAATTTTTATATCAGAGCTCTTATTATTTTAATATTATTTACCTTTTGGAATTTAATTTTAACTTGGTACCTATACAGGTTTCAATACATTATAATTAGGCGATTTAAAGTTGAAATACACTAATAAATGGCCTTCTAACCCCTCCGTATTATTTATACAATGTAATCAGCCTATATAAAATGTGATAGGTGACAATAATAATATTATATAGTATTATTGTTACCATTGGTTAAATAATCGGTTTTTATAATCAATCAGTCCTTAATAAAACATTTTTTTTTCATTGTTATTATAGATGTCCAAATAAATGGCTATTAGTTGTGCCACACAACGCTATTAGCCCCACCTACATTTATCCGGCGCAGAAGTGTTGCTAAAATGTACTATAGCATTGAGCAATCTAATATTATACAATCAATTGCGTAGTATCAATTGCAACAATATAATACCGTCTTCTAAAACTCTTAATAAATCAATAATTTAAGAAAGTCAGTGAGTTTTTACTTTTACACTTTTTCCCATTACAATTTTGGTCCTCAAAGTAAGTAACACATTTAATATGGAAGTAGGGTCACACAAAGGGTAAAATGAATTGTAAACTTTCAGATTGTTAAGTTTTTCCAAAAAATATCCGCAATATTTCATTATTTTTAGGTTTTTACCTATTTATGTTTTTGCTGATTTTTTGCTGAAAAAAAGAAAGATTTTAAATTCTTTTAAAGTATTCATAAACTTACTGAATTAGAAATTGGCAAAGAGGTATGCGAATTTAAAAATTGTATTCTAAATTCATAAATCCATTTTGGCCCGTTTTTACTAATATTTCTTTATGTATTTCTCATATATTGTTTTAATGAATAAAACTTTAATTACAAAAAGCTTTAGATCTGATCTATCTATTCGTATAAAATGTATAGTTGAGATTGATTGATTTTAAATATACCTTTATTTTCATTATGTCTTGTTTTATGGACTCCAATAAAACCAACATAAACAGTAAAATTACATTTTTTTCCTCTATAAATGCTACGATAATAATTAGAGAAAATGTTAGAAGTCATTTGATTTAGGACCTAATTAATAGGAATATCGATAAAATCAAGCTAAAATGGTTTTATAATTTAAAAGCACAATTTTTTAAATGTCATCCCCTTAAGTTAAAATTAAAAACTAAATTGGGACAAAAATAAAAATAGTTTATGGAATTTTGCTTATTTCAATGAGAAATATTGACACTCTAAAATGGCTATAAATATGAAATGCTTGGGTAGTTTATTTAAAACGTTCTTCGGCTTCATTGAGATTAAGTTTGTTACGTTTATCAAGAAATGTTTTAAATGGGTGAGAATATGTTGGCAGTCAAAGCATTTTTGAACTTTGTCACTGAGTTTCGTAATTTTAATAGCATTTAGGAGTTGACTTTATCAAACTTGACAAATGAGACTTTAATCAAAATGTATTTTAGGCCTTTATCCAGCTAGACGTTATATAATTAAAAGTTTTGTAACTCGTAATCCTGATAGTGATCCTACAATGAGAAGTTTCTTCCATTATTATGATTTTAGCCAGCAGCTAGTGTGATGTTGATTTTATGAGAAAGTAGATTATCTATGAGTAATGTGTAAAATACTAAATGAGTCGCAGAAATCGCAACTGTGTTGATCGGAATTGTCTTCGTACTTTTGAAGTCAATACCATTCATTGATGTTGCGGCAATTAAAATATCTAATTTTGAACTATCAAATTCTTGCTAAGTGAAATACCTAGTAAGTTTTTCGATATTTCCTATTGTTTACGACGAATATAAATAAAAAATCAAGTCTGATTTTATCCTCTGAGTCGATGTTATTCAGAAATAGCATTCTTTATTTAGATAAGAAGATAAAGAAACAGTAGTAATTTGTTATACGAAATTTTATTACAAATTAGATAGTATAAACTTTGAACCCTTAAAAAAATGCCCCCACACTTAAGTGCTTGCGTCACGACGTGCTTCTCAACACGTTCATCACCCCTCAACATAGGCTTCGCGCCCCTCTATAAAACGCAATCGCGACGCCCCTGCTGACAGTCGTTATATACAATATACAATCAGTCGACACATCCAACAGAGTGCCCGCGCCCTAGTAATATATAACACACAGTAATATAGCGAATCAATAAGCTATATTAATATTCCTATACTTAAATAGTTTTCATATATTAATATATTTACAAGTTAGACTTTGAAAAACTAACGTTAAAGGCAGAAAAAATAACTAACAACGGGGTGTGGTTGTAACCGCGAGATACAGCGACAACGCAAACATACATAGAAAGTATGTTAGAAAGAGAGAACGGGTACTAAATGAACTTCATAGTTAAGCATAGACATTACTATGTTACAGCTATTTATTATACAACGAAATATTATCAAGCCCTTAAAGTAATGGTTAGAGTTTTTTTTTGTGAGAAAGAGAGTATAGATTTATTGTTGACAATGGCTATGGCTTCCTTGTGAATTTACCCTCACCCCTAAAGTACATTTACTAATTATCTATATTTTTTAATCGTATTGAAGTAGTCTGGCATAAATCATGTTAGATTTAAACATACATAAATATTAGGTTCACATACAAAATATACAAAAGGAAAAAAGGTTCACATACAACATTTATTGGAATAAATACTTGACTATTTATACATTTCTTGCTAAGAAAAACCAATAATTTCTCCAACAACAACTTTATAAAGTTTCAGTGTCAATTTCTATTGATATGTACAGTCACCTGATATCCTGATTGATTGAGAGATACCAGTCACGCCGGTGCCTCACATCAGATAATCGAACAATAGACCTCTAATTTGTTTTGACCATTATTTCAAATATCCCCGGTCTACCCTACCTATAATATTTTATCTTAACGACTACTATGGATAATAAAGCCATTCTCCTTACCACATCTCCTAATTTCAACGCTTTTCGGTGCCCTATGTGTTGCTGCAGCTTGGTTGGCGATGATAGAAATATGGACACCCTATTAACATGGCGTCGATTAGGTATATAACTCTATTTAGCACCGATCGTCGGTTTGATTGAACGTCCGTTCAGTTAGGATATTTCCTAATGGGCTTATTAGTATAATTGTACGTTTCAGTTATCAATAGTGGTTGTTAACAATGACTAACTTCTGTGAAACCAGTCCACTCCTGGCGAATAACAATAACAAACTTCTGGAGCTAGGAGGATTACCGGAAAATCATCTCGCGCCCACGAGGTAGTGTTACTAATGGCTTATTATTTAGCATTTCTCTACGTTCCAGCAAATCTATGAAGGTGTGATTATATTGAGACATATTTTGAGGTAAATTAGTCATATTTTGACAAATACGCGAAATTTTCGTTTTTCATTAAAAATATGACGGAGATGTATTTCAAGTCATATATTGGAATCAGCCTATGGTGCAGAGTTATTTACTTTCTTACTCTTATTGATACGTAATTTATGCATAAGGCGTCCCCTGCTAATTTGGAATATAGCTATCTATATCGGATGCCGTTTCGTTTAGGAGAATTATACTACGTCCTACCTACATCATTGATGGGAAACTGGTTCTAATATTCGGAAGGTAAAGAATGTGATCAAATATTTGTCACGTGAAATCATCAAGAACGTATAGGCAACTTTGGCAAAATGTGAAGGTTCGATATAACTACATGGATTAGCTTAAGGAAATGAGTTAGAAGTAACAGTCTTCTTCTGGTATTCGGATGTTGATGTTCAGCGTTCCTAGATTTAACGCAGTAGGGTAGAGCCATAGGTTAGAGTTATACTCAGATTGAACGCAGTAGGGTAGAGTTATAACTCCCTTTGGCAGCCAAAAAGGCCCAATCCTGCTATCTCCTGTTTAACATTATCTGTCTTTTATTTAGTTTTATATTTTTATGTTTTTTTCTTGTTCAAAGTTAGCATTAATTTAGTTATATTAGTCATTGATTTTTAGACTTACACTCTAGCTTTAATATTCAAGGGCGAATTGGATTCGTCTGTAATGCTCTTGAATACTATTTGAAACTAATAAATAAATAAATAAAGAAACTCATTTGAACATTTCTCGTTGCTGATTTAATTCCGAAACTAGTGAAGAAATCACCATTTGGCGTTACTTTTGAGCGAAATGCAACAATTTCGGAATGAATTTGGCTGCCACGAGTCTCTTACTCAATATATACGAAAAAAAATGCTTGGCATGAGCCTATTGATGTGCCCAGATCACAAGCAACCTATTAGGTAATTCGTCGATTATCCGTAATAATTTTCTACATTTACACTATGTCATTGGTTGTTGATCTAGGGAGCAGGTTGTTGCACATCGCGCTCATAATCATCAACGTCTTCACGGCTTTCTTGGAAACGTTTGTACCGCTTGTAAGCGCCTTTTGTATTCAGAGAAGATACTCCAAAAGTCTTGACTTTCAAGACTCTCAATATTTCCGATGCGCTGCTTCATTCCATTCTTAAAGCAAAATTTAGTCCAATATTATTGATCCATATTTTACAAGTAAAAAATCGACCAGCACATCAAAACACGCGTAGCCATGATGGCAACCAACGATAAACCAACCTTTATTACCAATGAAAGCAAATAATTCATCTACGTTTCAATCGATTTCTAGATAGAAATTAAAAAAATATATGTCATCGCTAAAAATATAGAGATACTGAACTTTAAAATTTTGGAATTGGTACTTTTTCGTCCTATTTGTCATCTGACATTTTGTTTCCTATATCGGAAGCTATCAAACTGATTACAATCCCATATAGCGTATAACCTATGGAAAGAGGCAATCTGGGAATAGAGACAATATAGGAAAAACCCGATCAAAATCAGTCCAGTAGTTTTCGAGTTATTAACACACAGATAGACAGACAGCCAGACAGACGTTGTTCTTCATATGTAAGGAAACGCAACTTCATATAGAAAGCTAGATAGGCGAGTGACATATTTCTGCATTTCGATTATTTTATCACCCAATGCTATCTATCACACGACGTAAGTGAGAATCTTTGAACTTGTACATTTTATCTATTGTTTACAAGGTTGTGTCAAAAGCCAAAAGTGTCATGAAGTATAAGTAATAACAGTAAATATGTATAGATATTGTATGTCCATTATTGAAACATTGATAAAATTGGTGTCAACTGGGTTATAAATAGCTGCTGTACGCGTGCTTACAGATAAAAATGCAATAAAAGATGAATTTTTGTTTACGTAACAAACTTAGGCAGAGGGGCAAAATGTCTCCAATAAAGAATCCCAACGTTTTTAATTTCTTTATTTCGAAGAGTCAAAGTATGTTCTTGTTGCGGGCGTGCACGCCATGTCAGGATGCTATAACGACTTTGTCATCTTGTCACTCTGGAGTGAGTCGCAAAGACTTTGAAGATGAAGATGATTTACTGATCCAGCTCCGCCAAAAGCCTGGAAGAAGCCAAACCTCGAAGCACAACCTACCAGATTTAGTCGAATTTCTCCGCCCTCTAGTCTGGTTCGAAATCGCTTTTGCGGACCTATACCTATGTTAAAGAGTAATCTTAAACAGAAATTTCAGCACACTAAATTATGTCATCCCCTTTATAAGATTCAAAATTAAACGAAGACGAAGCTACCCTTTTTTTCAAAAAATTATGACACGGACCCGAAAAGGGCCTTTTTTACAAGCTTTTATTTACCTTGCAATGTTTTTTACTATGTATGTTAGTTTGTTTAGGTCAAATCTTGCAAGCTGAATTAGAACCACTTTCTATTATCCTATAAAGATGCAATTTTACTTGTTGGTTCAAATCCGATGACAATGCATTTTTATAGTGAGCATGAACTGATTTTATACCCAGGTTCGGCTCCCTACGAAGCTACTCTTCCACGGTCAACAGCACAGACACGCGATTCTGTAAACGTATTCAATTATAATAGCCCGTTCTAAATTTCACCTTGACTTGGCTGCTGCTCCGGGGTTGGCTCCCGACGAAGAGACTCCTTAACGGTCTACAGCGCAGATGTGAAATTTTGTATACGCATTCAATTATGATAGACCGTTCCAAGTTTCAGCACCAACGAGGGAACTCCTCAACGGTCGACAGCACAAACACGAAAATATGTATATCATTCAATTATGATAGCCCGTTCTACGTCCCACTATGAGATGGCTGCTGCACCCAGGATTGGCTCGGGTGCAGAGCATTTTAATAAAAGTTTGTTTTTAAAAATGTGTTTTTAATTTTGCCTTATTTCACTACATTTTGACTAGATTTCCCGGCAAACGATGATCTTCCGGTAACCAGGCTGGTAATTTCTATAGCCCTGGGACCGTTCTCTTATTCACGCTTTTCTTTAACGTTTCTTACATTATAATGCTATATGTATATTTTGTATAATTTAAGGTCTTTGCCAAACGACTGTTTTTATTGTTCCAGAATCTGTTTAACCCGCTCTGAAATTGAGTCTCTCGGCAAAGGATGGACTGTGGCTCGTCATACTTGCATGGGAATGTTTTGGTTTTTGATGCTTGCCGCTATGGCGGCTACTGCTGCTATAATCTATACAGCGCCAAAATGCAATGAGAATCCATAGATATCCATATATACATACATATAACATTTTTTTTAAACTTTTATGACGTGTATTATACTGAAACATAAATAAATTTGTGGCTTGAATCGTTGTTTTAGTTAACGTGCACATATGCTTGGCTTTGAAATGCAATTAGTACATATTTAAAAGTTGTTCAAAACAGTACCATTTAATTTAATTTATTTTCTTTATTGACAATCTCACAAAACATCGTAATTACTTGCTAATTATATTAAGTTTAAATTATATAATTCTGACAATGGTTCGATGATTCGAATATACCGCTTCCGTGTTTCTTGGATACGTCTTAATCGTTGACTATTATATTTAATAATTTTTTAAGCTATTGCATAGCTTTTATCGCGGGCCTAGGCCAGCGCGGCGACCGAATGAAGAAATTTCTCTATCGAAAGACGTTTAAATTATTCCGAATCGATTCGGAAAAATTTCAACGTTTTCCGAATAATTATAATTGCATATGTTGTTAAAAAATGCTATGCAATAGCTTTACCGCGGCAGTCCCCGAGTGTCACACGTATTTTTGTTGTATTCAACAAAAAAAACACAACAAAACTTACAAAATAAATTTAAATATCAAGTTTAAATAGAAAATTTCCGAGAAAGGTTAGGAATCGTAAGTTATTGGGAGGAAGGATTTGGACGATGGTTTATGGATATATAGATATACAATATAGAGACGATGGTTTATGGATACATATAGATAAATATTAAATATACGACGGTTTATGGATATATAGGTATAAATTATTGGTTAATGCATATATAAATGATATATAATATAGATACGATGGTTAAATTCACGATGGTTCGTGGATATATTGATATATAATATAGACAGAGTTACGTCGTTTAGTAAATACGTCGATACAGATATTTATAGTAGTTTAACACAGTTTTTTTTCAAATTTAGGCACCAGCAGGCTCACCATTATCATTAATTCTATATGGTATGATATTGCTCATTGTCATAGTACCTTTTGGCAACCCTTCTGCCACGGCGACATGCAGGTGGCACTAATAAAATTGTACGGCGAAACTAATAGCATTATTTTTAGCCATATAGGCAGTGGCGTAACTAAAAAAAATGGGCCCCTTTGCAAAATTGAACAAAAGTCTCCTGGCATTGCTTACTTACATTCATTATGTCATTAAGGATGTAATTACTGTATAGGTATACCTTCATTACATAATTATATTGTATCTACATTATAAATCGGCGTATTTTTTGGCAGCATTGCTTCGAACATATTGCCGAACAAGTTACCAAGAACTATAGCGCGACACGTGGGAATACATACAAACATTTTTGAGGGAGAATGTTTCAAAAATTTGTTACTATAATAATGCGGTGCTTTACTGTTAATTCAGTTACTGAATTATATTCCTCCACCTCTGAATATTCGTAGAAGTCAGTAGAAGTATTAAGTGAGAAACTGGTGAGACTAAAAAATACCCACATGATATTACCTAGGTATTACAAATGTAACAATTTTTGCATATCTACATCATTAAATTAACTACTTATTACAAATATGAACAAATACATTTGTAGAACGGTTTTTGTCTTGATTTTAATTTTGCAAAATCATCGATTAGTTTTGAGACATTCATTTTTCAGGTCCTTAGCTTCCTAAGAGAAGTGGATAGAACGTCAATTGTTACTGTAGTTTCATTTTGGGCCCTGAACTACCGTGGGCCCCCGTGCGCCGCACCGGCTACGCAACTGCATATAGGTAATATGTATAAGTATCTATGTGTCAAAGTCAATGCATTATTGATCCAAATGAGAAAAGGAGCTTCCCATTCCAACTACGTATGTATAAACACGTTTTGTATTGTATTTTTTGTTGGTCAGACTTTTCAATGCAAATAGGGGACAGTTTTGTTAATAGAACTTATTTTTTAAAAGTTCCGCGATTGCTATTTAGTTCACTTTTGTGACGGCAGTCGTGTTTTTATATATTTAAAAAAATATGTGTTGTTAATTATATATAATTCAAAATATTGACGCGTCATCTAGTAGACGTCTTATGAACTTGACGATAAAATTGTAATTTCCGCCCATTGAAATTCCGCGTCATTGCATGGCGACGTCGTTCTTAGCCGATGGCACAGATGGCGCTTCAGTACATTTAATAGATCGCGGCTCGCGGACACCAAACTTCGAAAGAGAAATTCGTTACCTAATTTATAACAAAATGTTTATTTATAACAATGTTACCTTTGCGCTATGTTATGTACAATCTTTTTTTGAAAACATGCTATCACCGGCGCATGGTAGGTGCAAAATATTGCATTTTTATAGCTAAAATCATTTCAGAAATGTCTAAGGAAATAGCAACATACTTCAAATTTATATTCTAATCGGATATTTATAAACTATATTATAATTAATTAGGATTTGTAAGTTTTCCGATGTTTGATCCCAAAAGTTCATAACTTCCTAGTGTTCGGCTGTAGCAGTACATAAACATAGCCAAAAATGGACGTTATATAACATTACTTCTACCTGTTGATTTATTCTAAATTTCATATAATAACAAAGCATTGTCCATTGCAGGTTCTTTGTGGTCTGGCACAACAATTGTCGCAATTGTATACTGGCAATAACAGCAATTTATGATGGGGAAGTGTCAATTGCTCTACGCCACTGCTTCTATTCCAAAGTTGCAGGAGTTGGAGCTCGACTTTTTTTGACACCCACACAGTGTTTATTTCTACGGTTCTCGACAACAGGAATTCCTGGAAAAATGTCGATTCCGGTCCCAGGGAATTTAGTTGGGAATTCGTAAAATTCGGGCGATAAAATGGGTGAATTTAAAAAAAAAATCTCGCACCGTGCCGCTTTGCGCGTGCTTTATTTGTAAGTATCTTTTTATATTACATAGTATAGATTAATAATATTATTATTTTATATTACATAGTATAGACTTTTCTATTTCTGTTGTTATGGATTATTCTCTTTTAGTGAGTAGACGTTCTATTCTCGACTATACCTCTAAGGGTCCTGCGGGTACATATCTTCGATTACTCAATGTGAGTTCTCGAATCGCTTTTAAAACAATGGATGTTTGGAGTAAGAACTCATCGAGTTGATGAACCATTAAACCACCCCGTAAAATCTCGGCCTGATTATTTTACACTCCTGAGTATCACAGATAAGTTGTATAACCAACGGTATCAAATCCCTGATAAATCCGACGAAGCGTTCAAAACGACCATTTCATGGCCCGATTCTACAAAAAATTACGCATAACGATTTTTTGATGAGGTGTAATCATTTTTATTTTTAAAGTAAACATAGAAAAAAATACATTGTCTGCGATAATTGGCAATATGAGTAATAGTTATATTTTTTTAAAAACATTTTATTATGATATGTTTGAATAAGTAAATGGCCCCCAAAATAAGAGCTCTTTTTTTCTCGAATACGCTTGGGGTTAATTTCGAACACCAATGTATGGACAAATAATTAGGTAACAAGAATAATATTCAGCGCAAAATTTAATTATGTCTTCCTCTTTAGTATACGCTGATCACTTTTTTTGGATAACGTTTGTAGACTCATCAATACAAATACCGATACAATACTGACTATGTTATGTAGACACAACAAAATTTCTTTTAGTTGTCCATTCAATAATGCACGAAATCCACTTCAAGCGTACCTATTTGAAAAAAAAGAGTTAGGTTTGAAGCCCATTTACTTATTCAAACATTCAAAAATTAATATTTTTTCTGTTGTATGTTTACTATAAAAAAATAAAAAATGTTGAAATCTCACAAAAAAAAACAGTTAAGCATAATTTTTTGAATACTGGGGCCTTAATAACATAAACTTCGGAATGGAATTACTCGTTTGATTTTTGACTTGTGTGAATACAAACGTAGGTACACAAAATTTAATAGAAAATACGTTATTATTTTTCAGTTATTTCTGTTTGTCGTTTTCCCTTTTTTCGATCATTTCGGTGAGCTCCACGTAAAACATAGTAATACTACAGCCCCTGTAGTGGAGTCCCGTAAAAAAATCAGTACTGATTTGTCCAACAAACAGAATCCAGTGAAGTAGATATAAGAGAGTGGGAACAAGTCGGGTAGACGTCACCATATGCTGGACCGGGTGTTTTAAACGCCATTTTCCAAAATGACCGACACTGTTTTTATTTTGTATATATTTCTGCTCCTGTGAGAGTGATACGCATCATTTTGGTGTCTAAATATATGTTGTTACGGGCAAGGAATCGATTAACATGGTTTGTGAAGTTGCCTGGCTGTTATTTATTAACCTTCTGTGCGCCTGGTGAGGTCTGTTAACCCCATCGAAGTAATATCTGTTGTATTTGTTTTTAATTACACCAGAGTTATTAATAGCTGGCTGCAAGGGACTCCTCTTACGTCTTGCCAATTAGTTCTTTTAAATATGAATATGATTACAAGCCCCATAGAGTTTAATAAAAACTAAAAGTTTTATACAAAGGTTTTCAAAAATTTAATAGTGATTGTCCTATGAAACCCGAAATGTGTAGGTACTTGGAAACATTCCTTTACCTTGTAAACTTGTTGAAGTGTCTTATAGCTGATGAAAGAAATGATAAGTGGGATAGCCACCTTCAAGTTTTTTAGAAACTTCAACCTGTATTCTGTGAATTTGATAGTATAAACTATTTACGATATG
The DNA here is from genome assembly GCA_944548615.1 of Micropterix aruncella. Taxonomy (NCBI): domain Eukaryota; kingdom Metazoa; phylum Arthropoda; class Insecta; order Lepidoptera; family Micropterigidae; genus Micropterix; species Micropterix aruncella. The sequence goes on along the minus strand of OX155980.1, from coordinate 77,199,503 downwards.
CATCATGGTACCTGGAAAAAATGGGATGGTTTGAGCAAATATCCTGAAATGTATCAGAAATTTAATGCAGGTCATCTTGTAGTTAGACAAACCAAACGGCCATTTATTGTAGTTTCACCAGACTTGAAATTAGAACAAACTCTCCTATATCGACTTCAGTCGATTCTGTTTGTTAGATAAATCAGTACTGATTTTTTTACGGGACTCCATTACAGGGACAGGAGTATAGGGCATATCATCCAAATTTATTTTCCACCTTTGAATTTATTCCCATGAATTTATTTTGTATATTAAAAATACATATTAATACTTATTAATACATATATGAATATATATTAATTTTTATCATGTTTTAAAATAAAATACTATTGACAATTTTCATGACATTTTCCTACGAATTTTTGTTAGGTAATTAAGATATTTCTGTTACATTATGTATGATTTTGTTTATATATATAAATATAATATTATAGATTTCTTAGGATAATTAAAATAAATTGTCTACCTTGGAACAGGCGGCAGCCTAGTTAGGTTATGACTTTTGTAAATTGAATGTACTCATAATTTGAACTCAATAAATAATTTTGAATTTGAATTTTTGAACCTTTCAAAATGACTTAATGCGATATACTTACTTATGCTAGCAAATAATCCAGTCGTCGAAACATTTCTTAGGCAACCTCAGCACCCTCTGCGAATTATGTTCCAGATGTTTTCCGTGAAAGAATAATTCCAGTTTTTGAGACAAGACACGTGGTCATACATATGAATTTGGCGCTCGGTAGAAGACATTCATTGAGTTTTTGGTCTGAAATTCGTCTACAAATGTCCCTGTTTCGCGACTCATTTTTCTGTGCAATGTCCAAGAATTGTTGTTCTCCAAATCTGTTTATTTACTACTCTTTTTTTTAAAGCTTTTATTTACCTTGCAATGTTTGTGACTATTTAGTTTGTTACTAGGTAGTTTAGTTTGTTTAGGTCAAATCTTGCAAGCCGAATTAGAACCACTACCTCTTATACTATGAAGTTGAAATTTTACATGTTGGTTCAGTTTCGATGGCAATGCATTTTTATGGTGAGCATAACCTAATTATACACCCAGGATTGGCTCCCGAAGCGGCTAATCTTCCACGGCCAATAGCACACACACAATTTTGTATACGCATTCAATTATGATAGCCCGTTCTAAATTTCTCCATGACATGGCTGCTGCACCCAGGGTTAGCTCCCGACGAGGGGACTCCTCAACGGTCAACAGCATAAAAAAGAAATTGTGTATGCTCATCCAATTACGATAGCCCGTTCTAAGTCTCACCGCGACAGCGCTGCTGCACCAACGGTTGGCTTCCAACGAGGAGACTTCTCAACGGGGGGACTCCTTAACAAGCACAAACACGACATTCTGTATAGCATTCAATTATGATAGCCCGTTCTAAGTTCCACTATGGCATGGCTGCTGCACCCAGGATTGGCTAGGGACAAAAGATTTTAATAAAAACTTCTCCCTAAAAATGTGTTTTTACCATTAACCTATTACATCTTTATTGTGAAATTTTATATTCCGACAATATCTTACAACCAATCTTTCTATGAAGTGTTTATATGTATGTGTGTGTGTAATAGGAAGTTATATAGTTGTGAAGAATAATTGTGAAGAATATACTGCTTAATTTCCATAGAAACAAACACCTAAAACCTAGAAGCCAGCAAACGCGTAATACAAGAAATGCAGAAAAACAAATATCTCCGATGTATCTAATTCCACATGTCAAAACGACGTTTGATCAACGACAAATTTGTTTTCTGGGACCTAAAATTTATAATTGTATTGATGAAAAGATTAAAAACATAAAGATAATAAGTACGTTTAAACAGAAAATCAATTCCTGGATATTAGAGTTGGGCCCATCAAAATTAAACGACGAATTACTGAACATTGCTGTTTGAAAGGTTATGTATGTATTTTTATGTATGTTTGTATATATATATATGTATATATATGTATATGTGTATATATGTATATGTATGTATATGTATATATATATATATATATATATGTGTATATATATGTATGTATATATATATATATATATATATATATATATATATATATATATATATATATATATATATATATATATATATATATATATATATATATATATATATATATATATATATATATATATATATATATATATATATACATATATATATATATATATATATATATATATATATATATATATATATATATATATATATATATATATATATATATATATATATATATATATATATATATGTATATATGTATATATATATATATATATATATATATATATATATATATATATATATATATATATATATATATATGTATATATATATATATATATATATATATATATATATATATATATATATATATATATATATATATATATATATATATATATATATATATATATATATATATATATATATATATATATATATATGTGTATATATGTATATATGTGTGTATGTATATATATATATATATATATATATATATATATATATATATATATATATATATATATATATATATATATATATATATATATATATATATATATATATATATATATATATATATATATATATATATATATATATATATATATATATATATATATATATATATATATATATATATATATATATATATATATATATATATATATATTATATGTATGTTTATATATTTATGTATGTTTGTATATATTTATCTAATATATATATTTATAGATATTATAGCTAGTAAATATTTTGTTTAGTTATATGTAGTTACCTGATATGACGTGCTTATCATTGTCATTATACGCATTGTAATTATCTCATCTAGATACAGGCCTTAGTTGACCTAGTTAGATGAGTTTTAGGCAGGTGCCAAACACGATGTGACGGTTTCTCTGATCTGTTTATGTTTGATTCTTGAACTTGTTTGGTATAATTAGTCGTAACCATTGTAATAAGTACTTATAAATAAAATAAATAAGTGTGTAAGTGTGCGTGTGTGTCAATTGATTGTTGCATTCAATCGACTGGGTTGAAATGCGATTCCGTTAATTTTGTCCCAACGGAAAATGGTGACCTAGCAGGGAATCAAACTCGGAAACTTACTATGTAAAATCAGGCAGCACAACCACTACGCTACCGGGCCGGGTAAATCTCCCTTTTCTTAAACCTTTGTTTGCCCTTGTTTGGATGAACGTTTTCTTGCAGTCGTCTCATAGCTTCAACAAATATAGTTTGTCGACTCGACTGTTTGCTCCACTGCAGACCAGTAAGGAATTTGGAGCGGACAACAACCCAGAAAGATAAAGATAAAAATATAGATATTCAGGAAATTAAAGAGGATCTAAAGGGGTTAGTTGACAACTGTGAACTGAATTATATGACCCTTAGGTAATGTCAGCAAATGCCGCAAGATATATTTTACCAGAAACAAGTCTGTTATGAGGCATCGATATACTGAAATCGAAGACTATCGCGGTTGTTTGACATTATAAATAGGATAGAAAACGAATTTACCGCGTGAAATTTGTAGGACCCGACGTTTCGGTGACGTTGCAGCCGCCGTTGTCTAGGGTAAACTGACAACGGCGGCTGCAACGTCACCGAAACGTCGGGTCCTACAAATTTCACGCGGTAAATTCGTTTTCTATCCTATTTATAACATCGATATACTGTTATGATACGAATACCAAATTGGTAATTCGATCGTCCAGAGCATCCACTGGCCCCACATAGCACTTTTATTGGTCATATCTAGACAAGGCTTTTAGGGGCCTTGGCTTCACGCATAGAGCCTGTAAATTAGTGTAAATCGTTCCGAAGATGTAATCGTTCCGAAGAATCGTTCCAATGTTTGAAAACAGTGTAGAATATTATGCGTATGTTTGAAGTGTTCTGGAATAGGCGTCCACAATTTGGCCACCATACTATACATCCACAAATCCAGACTGGTGGGTATCCACAATATCTTCATTAAGCAATTGAACTATTAGAATTACTCTTATAAACTACACGGACAGCCTTAAACCTAAAACGGTATAACCTATACAACCCTTACGTTATCAAAAATATCTCTCTGTGTGTCGAGCCGAAAAACCAGGTCCACACACTTGTTTCACGTACATTTATGCAAAGAAATTGATAATATAGGGTATTAGATTGCTCTATGATGACCTACGTTTAAGCATTTAGGATTTTACTTTGAAATACAGCCTGTAGATAGCACTCATAGTTCCAAACATGGACTAATCTGCTCTTGAGTTCGGTAGCCTAATAGATAGCTTTGTAAACATACCAATACGGTATCCTATCTCAAAATAAAACAATAATGTTTTATATTTTATGTAACAAACGAATTTCTAAAAAACTGTTGTTATTTTATAATATTAATAATATTTACATAAGGATGACAATTTTATATTTACTCTATAGGTATTAAATTCATAATAAATAGGGGATTTAAGGTTGAAATAGCCTAATAGGTTGCATTTTAATTTCTCAATGTTATTTCTGTGATGCACTAACAATAAATTTTATTATTGTTATTATTATTAGGTTAAAATTGGGTTTTATAAAGAAGTCCTTTGTCAAAAAACTAATAATTGTCAATGTTATTACATTGCTAAATAAATTGCTATTAATTTCCTCATACAATGCTATTAGCGCCACCTGCATGTCACCGGCGTAGAAGGGTTTGAAAATCAATGCCCAAAGTAACCATGTACAAAACGGGTATTTATATAGAAGGCTTAATTCGTAAAACAGAGAGTATAATTTATTCATTTATTTATTAATTTACAATAACTTTATATGTCATATACACACCATTAACATACTATGGTTGAGTTGGGAGAGATTGAGCACATCCTATGGTGAAAATGTTTATCCGCATTCCTAACTAGGTCAGAGACCCGTATCTAGGGATGCCGAATTTTGTTTAATGGTATCGACGAGCTGACTCTTGATGTTATGAACTTACGTTGCATTGAATATTACATAAGAATATATACATATATACATACACATACATACACACATACATAAATATATATATACATACCTACACATATTTATATACATAAGCAAATAATACACGAGATTTGATATTAGTTAGTAATACATAATTTGATAAAACAACTTAAATTATTAGCGAGAGCAATTGAGACTCAGCATACAATAGACCCCTTTCAAGCAGGTACTTCTTTATAATGACGTGGATATTTTTCCATAAGAAGTGTTTTATTAAGTATAATATTATGTTTATATTTACCACAAACGTAACTGCACACAATGATCAAAGTACTTACATTATTAGTATTAAATATGTAAACAAACACATGAATGCAATGTCATACTTAGTGATATTATCGGGTAATATTTCATCTAATATTAATCTTTGTTTTCATTTAGATAGGTATATATTTTTTTAATAAATGTACATAAATCTCAATAATAGTTTTTCTTAATTTAAAATAATAAGATTGTCTGTAGATTCTAAATACATATCAACCTTGCCATGCAACATGGTGAGCACATTTTTTTTAGCTGTCCTGTTGCATAAAATGTTTTTTATAAAACACCATTGTAATCACCGTTATGGGCTCCGATAATTAAAATAAAATAAAAAAAAATAAAATAATCATTTACATTTTAGAGCGACTTCGACGTGTTGTTCTCGGATTAGGCTCGCTATCGAATCGCCAATCCCCGGGGCTTGTAAGAGGCTCGCTTGTCAAACTCATAAACCTTTGTTTGTCCACCTTGTTGATCCCAATCGCTTCGTCCAAGTACGTAGGTATATCGCAACCTCTTCGCGGTGACCTTTTCGAATAAAATCGCAGAGTACACTTGAGGTCGACTACCATAATCAACAATCAAGGACGTATCCGGGGGAAGAGTGAACACAGGGGACGCATGTCCCCCGAAGTTTGAGAAAAAATGAGAATCAGGAAGAAACCGCGACTTATGTACCTAGTTTCAGGCACGTATTCAGTGGGAGAAGGGAGGGGGCGGGGGGGGGGGGGGGAAGGCAGTTGGGATTCAACTCCGGAATCCGGTGTACTTTCGCTTCATTGTACGGGCAAATTCAAGTTTGGTGGGTACCGCGCGCTTTAATTTAATGAATGTCCCCCTCCGAAATTGAAGTCTGGATACGTGCCTGCCAACAGTTTTAAACTGGTTGACGGGTTGTGGCAAAACTCTACGCAACAATTAAATAATACATTGCTACCAACTTGCAGCATTTTTTTTGTAGAGCTTAGTTTTTGTTGTTTGTAGGTGGACTTTTTACACGACTTCCCTAAAAAAGGAGTGTTATGTGCTAAGGATTCATATATTTATTTTATACATTTTTTTATTCCACCATAACTTCTAAACGATTGAGCCGATTTAGACGAGTGGGGTAGTGTTAGAATCTTTGTGTCATCCCGAGTATCACAGGGTATGTACCGTGACCACTTGCTCTCATATAAGGAGAAAGCAGCGTCTTTAAGACTGCGCCGACCATAATTCACGTGCCCTAAATAGGTATTTAACGCAGCACACCGGTTGGCGCCAATCGTCGCGACGATATGGCGCGCCGAATATCGTCGCCTAAACAAAAGTACAGTGTAAGTCAAAATTAGATATTTTACAGAAGAAGCAGAAAACTGAGTCATTGTTAACTATTTCGTCTTATATTATATTTATATTTAACTATATCACAGTAATTTATATAAACGATATCATAATTATTTGAATACAGATCTCTGATTGTGCGGTTATGAGGCGGGGCCGTCCACATATTACGTAATCACGTTTTTGGGATTTTCTACCCCCCCCCCCTCCCACATGTTTACAGACGTAATCTGCGGCCTTACCCCCCCCCCCCCAAGATTACGTAATCAACCGAATTTGTGTAAAATGTGAAAATTCGTGAACGTGAAAAAAGTAGATAAGATATTTCACTCCAACCATCGTTTCAAGCTTTGGATATTAGAAGACTTTTTGTACAGGAGATTATTCAACATGGAAACCAAGTTAAAACTTATCTGAAAGTTTTTTTCATATAGGCCTTTGTTACTAGGAAAAAAAAACTTGAAGAACTGAATTTTAAAAATAAAACCCGCTTTTTGTCGGTAACCTTGACCTCAACAAAAAAAGTCATGTATAACTTTAAACTCAATTTCTCATATTGAACAATATTCGGTACACTAAATCATCAAAATAAAAAAAACTGTTTAATTTTTAAAAAGTAGATACGATATTTCACACCAACTATCGTTTCACGCTTTGGATATTAGAAGACTTTTTGGACAGGAGATTATTAGATTATTTGGACAGGAGATACGTAACATTTGAAACCCTTCCAGAGAGTAACTCCCTTTATTGAGGGTGTATTTACAGGACTGGCAATGAATCTCTTATGGTTTACGTGCTAAGTTCATTTAGTTGTTTTGGACTACCCCGAACATCCTAATATATTATAAATACATACAAGAAAGTAATTTGTTTTGTTTGTTTGTTTGTTTCTACTCTTTATTGTGAAATTTCACAATGGGCGGGTTTATTATCATACGACAATCTCTTACAACCAACCCTAATATGAAGTGTTTATATGTATGTGTGCATGTAACATGTGTGTAAGTGTGTGTCTTGTTATGGCATTCGGCCGACAGAATTGAAAATGAAATTCCGTTAGTTTTATCCCAATGGAAAATAGTGACCCAGCCGGGAATCGAACCCGGATCCTTACAATGTAAGATCAGGTGACCTAACCTAACACATGGGCCGAAGTTTACCAACCCCTTCGTTTTTCATTTTTCATTTAAGTACTGTCAAATATTACTATGTATCACACATCAATATCGAAAATCCATCGATATCGATAGTGAGGCGTGGCCGGGGATAGCGATCTCTATATCTTGTGCGAGGGAGAAAAGTGATGTGCTGTCGTGCTCGCACGTTTTACGACCCGGAATGTCAGGAGCGATTGCGACCACTATAGTGCCAAAAGATTATCTTCTAGCCCGGGCATCAAAAAAGACTTGAAAAAGACTTAACACAATGCACAAGACAGTAGAAGGATCAGTAAAATAACAGCAAAAGAGTCAGTTTTTCTTTATTGTATACGTTATTATGACTCATTGAGGAGGAAATAACGGTATCCATTGCCTTAAACGCTTACACTTTATTTGTGATGCATATTTAAAAGCAACAATATATAAAATCCGTAAAATAAGAATTTTAAGCAATATGAAGTCACACGAAATCACTGATCAATGAGAGCGTTTAAGTCCGGATAGGAAACCTCCAAAAAACAACCGGAGGTACCGTAATTATAATATTATCTTTAATAATATCCTAATTTACATAAGTATAATCATATACATAAAAAAAATATGATGACTCAGATGAAAAACACCGTCCAGAAATCTGCATGGCCATGCACCTCGCCCGAGTGGTATGTCAGTAGGTACATGGAAAAAATGTGAAAAAGAATGTTAAAAACAGAAAATATCGAAATAACATATTGCGGCGCCAGTTAAGATATTCGCAAGAATTAATAATCCGGTATCTCTCTGGGGTATCTAATGTGGTATCTCTTTGACTTTGTAGATACCCAGAAAAATGTAATTTACAAAAAAGTGATGACTTCAGATTTTATTTATTTTGATTAGGAATTAAATCAAAACAATGAAATTCTGCATCGTAGAACAAAATATTAGGAAAGTTTCTACAAGATTAATATTTTTTATAATATTTAAATGCATGCGGGAGGCCCATAAATTTGATCGCAAAATGTCAGTTTATCACTATTTGAGAGAGGTAGTCGCCTTAGATGATACCTGGAAACGACCATATCTGAAGAATTTTAGTTTTATGAATTTTTAGAAAAATATAGGCATTATTATAAAAAAAGTTACAATTTACAATTTGGACAAAAAAGTTGCTCATTGCCTTGAACTGGCTTTAAACTGATTTAGAAAATTTTCACATTGTTAAACATTTTTATTGTTACTAGTTTTTTTTGGTTTCGTAATCTTAACGGATTTTGTTTCCAATATTTTCCGTTTATTATTTTTTAATATCTCTTTTTTTTTAATGCTTCCAAAATATAGGCAGGTTCCTTTATGTCCATTTGCCTATCCAGTCTTGAATCTATAATTTCTGGTAGCAAACAGTCAAAGTAAAATATTTTCAGTTTTATTTCCATCTCACTCCAAAAGCCTTCATCTTCGTTTATGACTTCCACCTTCATGTCTACGTCCGTCCAAACAGCAAATACACAAATTTTTCTTTGAGTGGCGTGTATTTGTCCTTGGGCTTGAAAATACCAATCGTGTTTTTTATTTACATTGGTATTGCCATCTTTGTCTATTTTCCAGAAAGTAATTTTTTTCTCTCTGATGGCATCATTAATACTCATTCCTCTAGCTGAGTACGGACATTTTATTTCTACAATTTTGTCCTCTTGCTAAAGTCCATCCGGACTCGCACCTAAAAATGGTAGATCCAGGTCAATAAATAATCCACATGGATTTATAGGACTTTGAAGATAGCAAGATAGTTGATCACGTGCCAGATGTTCATGGTTTTGTCCATGTTGTATAGACTTCACATGATTTAAATTGTTTTCAGTCAGTATATTTTTTACCAAAGGTCCGCATTTAATAAGTCCTCGTTTGCAAACTTTTCCAAATATAGATGCAGTTAGCCGAAGTTTTCGCTCCTGTCGCCATTCTATGGATTCTGCCTGCAAAATAGTTCTTCTTTCTAGTAAGTGGCGATCTTCCTTAGTCAAAGTTATGCATTTCAAATGCTCGATTTTGGCAAACTCATAATCCGCCTTTTCCAGGTCAGGTTTTTCACAAGACTCTCCGTAATTTTTGTCCTCATGACTAATAACAGGCTTCTTACAATGAAACGATTTTATTATTTTGCGTTTTGCTGATGTCAATCTTTTGATATTTCTGTTGGTTTCAAGTCGTTTAATAAGTTTGTTTGGACTTCGCAGAAAAATATTTTTGCTTAGGTAAGTCTCTGGCTTTCTTGAATTGAAGGACACTACTGCTGCGGCACATCTACCTCCATAAGATTGCCTGCCTGAGTAATTTATTCGTTTTCCACCGACGAACTTTGCAATTACACTATTAAAAATTTCAGCTATATTACTATTAACATTATGCGTCAGGCTTGGCGCGTTATTCACCAGTCTGGAAATAAACTTCAATATGGCTGAAAATATAAAACCACCCTCTTGACTTTTCATTATTGGAACTAGGTTTTCTTCTACGGATTCTACGTTTTCGGTTTGCTTTTTACAATAGTAAGATTTGCATAAGCTGTGATTGCCAAATACGTGGTGTGGTGAATTCAACAAATCTTGCTTCAACTGTAGAACTTTTTGTTGAAAAGTTTTGCTACCTTCAGAATTAAGATGTTTTACAGCACCAGTTGCAGAACGCCTTAAGCGCAATATGTTATTCTTAACAACTTTTCTATATTTCAATGGATAGTTTGTATTTCTGGTCAGTTCATCTAACTTTGTGCAGTAATTTCGTAGTAAATGATTAGTGCATTCTATTTTTTCCACGAGTAAATTTCCATACGGTTTCGATTTTTCTATGTTTCTATGTGTACTTGAATCACCGTCAGCTATCAATCTAGAGTAAATCAGTTTGTGAGTGTTCAATGATGTTTTGAAACCTTCAACCAAAGCTGTCGATTCCATTGCGCTAGATGAACCTGTATAGTTTTTGAAACATATGTGATCTGGAACTGTGTGTTTTCTGTTTTCAGCTCGAGCACAAACCATACAATATTTATTCTTTACTGCCATATATAGTACTTTCTTTGTCCTGTATCCTATTATTACTGCAGCACCCGATAATGCGTTGTAGTTCTTTCTATACGATCTTTTCGACCAGCAGCCATCAGCCACCACAGTAATCATTGGTACTCCATTCGCATCCACTTCGCCGTTGAGTACAGCTAAATTATATTCGTCTTTGGCTGCTTCCTCCATGCATTTCTCTTTAGCTAGTTCCCATAGTTCACAGATCTTGGTATGGCACTTTGAGTATAATTTATCAGACATACAGGGTATGTTCAGGGAGGCTGAAACTTGTTCCAATCCTGAAAATCCAGCGCCAATAGACATGAAACTACTAACAGCGTTATGGTTGAGGTTAAGTTCAACTGGGCTATCTGGTTTTTTACAATTTAAAAGTTCTAATTTTGCATTGCATAATCGACACGTAAAAAAGAATTTCGATAGAAACCCTTTCTTAATCTCCTTGGTAAGTTTAAAAAAATTTAAGTTACATTGAAATGCAGAGTTGTGATGGGCCATTTCTTGGAGTTGTTTGAATATGTAATTAAAATCTACTATTCTATTCCCTTCAGGTAAAAAATCCACATCATCATTATTTTCCTCTTCTGTTATTAATTCGAAATCGGAATCCGAGTCCGTTTCAAATGATTTCTGAAATAAAATTAATTGAATTAATAAATTATTGCTGAATTGCTTCTGAAAATAGAAGTGACCGGAAATATTGAAGAAGGTATGTATAGAAAAGTTGCACTGCAAGTCAAATTTACACTGATAATAAAACTTTATCAAATTTAAATTACGTAGGCAATGGGCCGATTGCGTTTCTTTGTGAACTGAAACTGGAATTAGTTCAAGCGAACGAGATACGAAGCAATACGAACGAGTTAGAACGGAATATAAAACGAACGATCGTCGATAAAACTACCTGTCGGACTAATACTCGTCCGAATAAATTTGAATACATTTTGTGCTGTGTTACATTCAGATGCTTTATCTTTGGTGGGTAGTTTTAATGCGAAAAAGTGAAAAGTGAAAACCGTTCATTTCACATTCCGCTCTAGCGTATTACCCTGTCTCGTTCACACGGACTAATTTCCAATTTTAGTTCACGAAGAAACGCAATCAAGCCCAATATCAGAGTATTTTTTTTAAAATATATAGGTATATATCTCAATCGAAAACACGATTTGTATTGGTGAAATTAGATAGTTAATAAAAGTAACTGAATTAAGTACCGAAAATCTTTGTTGCAAATATACAGGTAAAGTTTATACTGGAACACTTAAAAAAAATATATACAACTAACTTACCGCAAAATCATTGCACGGCGTATATTTTGTCGTCGAGTGTTCATCAAGTTTTCTTATACTCGAGCCTATTATCACATTGTTCGAAGATTCCTAGGAACGAAATGTACAGTGATAAAAGTAATTATTGCTTTGTAACGTATTATCACTTAGATCCTAAGATTTTTATACCTGGGCGAGCGAGTCTTGCTCAGCGATGGCACTTGCACGTACAATAGAAGCGAGAAGTCGTTTGTTTTGAAACTTTGAGCCACATTTCAATTTATGATATTTAATCTTACGCTTTCCCATTTTTACTAAAACATAATAATATGCTCATTTAGATAAAAACTTTTATATATATAATGCTATATAATGCTCATTTAGATAAAAACAAGTTATAATTAGGTCAGGTTTTTACACGAGCTGACCTAATTACAACTTTCGACAATAGAAAAAAGGAACACTAATACCAGATAAAATCTAAATAAAAAATACTTTCAATAAATGCTTACATCGTTTTACCGCGTGAGTGATATTATACGCGCACGAAATAGATCGCGGCCGGTTTTCGAGGTCAGATCGCTACGCAAAGAAACGTCACCCCCTCCTCAGCTCTAGTGGACGACTGAATAATTCACCCTTGCGCTCGCGTATATATATCGAACGTTATTTGGCCATAGTAAATTTGTATGGCAGATTCGAGGTATCTTCTAAAAAAATCATATTTAAATAAGCAGGGAACATTTTTAAATATCGGTGATGCTTTCTTGTAGCTTGAACGTTTGTGATTTATTACGATTTGAAATTTGAAATAAAATCTAATTTCTTTATTCATTGTGAACAAAACGCCGGAGTGCTTTTCTTAAGTTTTTCCCCAACTTTATGTTGAAAGAAATATTAACCAGCAAATGGTTTTTGATTATAGAAGGTGTATTATTGTAAACACATTCGTTGAGATCTTAAATATATTTTTTAAATATTTATTACCGAAAAATTATGGATTGCAGCGACAAAACCGTGACTGACGTTTTCGCTTATTTTGCTCGGTGCAGTCTTAATATAAGTCTCCGTGTTTTTTCGGTTTATTTTATTTGGTTAACAAACAGCTTTTATATATGACAAATACAAAATACAACGATGAAACTATGACTAATTATATGGTAACACCATTTACCGTTAATTTTATGTGTACAGTACATATATCTGTTATTATACCTTATTTATACCTACATTTCTTTATCAGTGATTTGATAATTGAAAAAGAAATTTTACATTGAGATTATAAATATTATTAATTAATTTGTATCATAAATATATTTTAAAAAATATTACAAAAAATACGTGTGGCACTCGGGGACTGCCGCGGTGAAGCTATTGCATAGCATTTTTAACAATTTATGCAATTATAATTATTTATTTATTTTATTTATTTTATTTTTTCTGATATCAGATATCTGCGCTCTATCGGAAAACGTTTAAATTATTCCGAATCATTTGCGGATGCGTTTTCCGATAGAGCGCCGCGCACGAATGTTTTATTCGATAAACCAAAAAAACCGAATTATTCGAAAAAAATCGTAGATAAAAAGATAGATAATTAAATTATCTTTAAAATGGTGTAGGTTTCATAATAATACGCCAGATAGTATTTGCGTAGTAGTCGTTTTTGTGTTCGGTTAGACCTAATTTCAGAAATTAATTACACTATGTAATATAAACAAAATCTAAAATGTTCAAAGCTAAGAATATTAGGAAAATGTTCTTGTTTAACACATATTTTTTTCGAATCGTAAGCAGTACTCGTTTAGACGTAATTATCAGTTTAAAATCATTCATTTTCGTTAAGAAATTTCTTCATTCGGTCGCCGCGCTGGCCTAGGCCCGCGATAAAAGCTATGCAATAGCTTAAAAACTACTCATGTAAACTGTTTAAGCGATTAATAGTCATAAAATGAAATAGGGGGGACAAAGGACTAATAAGATTTATAAATGGTTTCCTTAAAGTGAATTTAAACTGATGAAAAAAATCAATGTACCCGAACCTATCGTTATACGTTGTTATAGCGCTGTTTATTAGGGAATGTTTCGTATAATTAGAGTTATATCTCTTTACATAAAACAGGTGCGGGTTCCGAGTAAGGCGAGGAGGAGCCAGAATGGATATCTTTTCGATCAGATACGCACTGTCAAAAATATTATATATTACATTCTAGAGAAACATCATATCGTAGGTTGTACGCCTATCCTCAAGACTAGAGAATTTATTTAAGATTTAAGAAAAATAATTTCCGACGAAGTAATTTCTATTTACGGTAGCACGATATTTACACGGGCCGATGGCAAAGTGGGTAGGTCGCTTGATCTTACATTGTAAGGTCCCGGGTTCGATTCCAGGCTGCAGGATTAACGGAATTGCATTTTCAATTCTGTCGATCGAATGCAATAACAAGACTCACACTTACAGACATGTTACACGCACACATACATATAACACGTCATAGTAGGGTTGGTTGTAAGAGATTGTCATATGACAATAAACCCGCCCATTGTGACATTTTCACAATAAAGAGTATAAACAAACATATGGTAGGTTTATATACATATCGGTCGATGTTTCTTCCGCAAACAACCATTTTCATCTAAAATAATGCACTTCTGGCTTTTTCAATGCGGATTTTTATCTTCTTGCTTATATTCGAACGGTCGTCAGCGATTGCAGCTCAAGTCAATCACTCTACCGACTATCATGTAATTGGTCTTTATGGTGTTTAATTTCAAACTATATTCATCACACTCTTGTAAACTTAACAATGAGGACAGAGAAGTCTGTCATGCTCCTTGAAATTAGTAAGTTATTATTTGTGGAAGAATTATTGATTAATTTTAAAAATCTTAAAGTAGCGGCGTGTGTGGGCGTCGTGAGAATCATTCAAAATAGTTGCATCCTCAAAAACGAAAGTTGATATTCTAGAAATAAAAACAACCCTCGGAGCTGCATGGCGTTTATGGCAATCCATAAATAATCTGCAAATTAGGGGAGACCGAATCTGGACCCGATGAAAAAAAAAAAATATGAAGCGATTCCCAGTAGTTCAGAGCGAGCGATCGTTAATTATTATAAGAGCATCCACGCGGCAAAAAGTTTGTAACTTGAGATATCGACCGCGGCGGCCGCTCACCGCCGAACCAACAAACAGATCAGAAATCCAAAAACAAAGTCATGAAATTGTGTCTACTGTAAATGAGGAGGCTTATCGATACTTGGTTTACCTTTTTTATACCAACTGAAAATTATAACTATGACGGAATGGAAATTTAATTATTAAGTATCGTCTATGTATATATTAATATGTTTCTTTACTCAACCAATAAGCCGACGTTTCAAGCGGTCAAAGGTGTTTAAACCTAATGATAATGTAGTAGTAATACATATTATAGAAAATTACCTTCAATGGAGGTGAGATTAAATTAAATGTAAGCCTGATTGAATAATATGTACTCTCGCTAAGCCACACCCCTTAACCCTCAGTGGGCCGGCCTCTTACCGCCGCCATTGCCCTTTAACCAATCACGGGTTAGAGTGGCGGGGCTTTAGCGAGGCAAGTGAACGATTTTGGAAAATCGAACAGTCACAAAAATACCGAGGTCGAGAATGAACGACCCTTAAGCGGCGGGATAATAGCGTACATACGGCAGCTCCTTGGCTGGTCACGTACTCGCGCGCATAATTTAAGTGTATACTGTAACTCACGAGTAAATTGAGTGACAATAAACGTTCCTTTGAAATAAACTCTTTCACTGTGTGATCATCTAATAGAGTGTGAACCAGATACGGGAGACTACTAGGCAGCCAGGAAGAACGAGAGAACGCGAAGGTAAATAACATTTACAGTCCACAAAAACCACCCTTCAGCAGTGGGAGAAACTCACAGGAAAATAACTGATGGATTTTATAACCAATTTGCATATCTTTATTATTGATATTTACACCATTTATCTTAACCCCGCTTTAAATTTATGTAGTGCTTCGTTAAAGATGAACTCGGAGTAAATATATAAAGTCAGATATACACCCTGTGTGCCTTTGATTCCTATGTCTACCTCCTCAAAAATATTCGAAACCATCTGCATAGTCTCCATTAATTCACTAAAAAATGTAATAATTAAACGCCATTCATTATGATTAAATATTACTATGCCTCTTAAATACGCGTTTCATTGTTGTTAATCATCCGAATAATAAAACGATATGATTTTAATAAAAAAGTTCTTTTATTGAACTTTTTGCTTATGCATTTGAACACACTTATGATATCAAGTCGCGTTGCATGACTACGGTGCTAGTACTTGCTTCGGCAGTACATATACTAAAATTGGAACGATGACTATGGTGCGTCTCTTCGGAGTTCCGGCTTTGGAATTTTTGGCAGTCAATAAAATAATAAGGGGGGGTTTAAAAAATGTGATAATGAGTTACAAACTCTTACTAAACATACAAAAAATATACTGGAAGGCAAAGAAAATACATCTGTGATTATGACCTAGAAACAAAATCTGATTTCCTTTGTTTTTTAAATTAGAGTCATTTGTTTGCATCTTGTCGAAACGTGTTGGCGAAAATGGGAAAAACGCAATTTCGCGCGGCAATTATGTAAATACCTTTGCCTGAAAAATGTTTGTACGGGAGCGAGTATTTCAAAGACTTACGAGATACATTAGGGGTAGACGCTCCCCTATATTTGACATTAGGGGTAGACGCTCCCCTATATTTGATTATTATATTATTACTATTATTTCTAATTGTCTCCCATAATCAATTGTAATTCTTACTTACAGGACCATTTAATTTTAATATTATAATTTCATGACTATCTGTAGTTATAAATATTTAATATAACTCAATTATGTGGTGAGTCTCTAATGAAATATTTAGTATACATTTTAAAGTTATGTTAACACTAAGCGGCTATATAAAATGTCTAAACAACTATGTAAAGTTTTTTGAAGACAATAAATGCGATTTGATTTGATTTGATTTGACGGTTGCATGTTGGTATGCTGAGTTTAGACTGGAAAAACTTCCTACGACGTCACTGAAAAAATGGTTGATAAAATAAGAAAAATTGGTTTGGTGGATGATCGAGGCAAGGTTCGTTTTATCGCTGAAACCGTGACGACTTCGATAGAAAGAGCGTATAGGACACTTACATGATCGCTTAGGTAGGGAGAAATGTATCCGGTCGTTGGTTTTTTAGAATGCTAACGGAGGCGCAGAAAAGTACTAGACTGAAGATTATGCAACGCTCTTTGCATTTTTTACAACAGTATTCTGACCAATTTTAGGTGGATTTATAACCATGAAAGAAACATGGCTTCACCATTACGATCCTGAAACAACACAACTTTCCATGGTCTGGAAACGACCATCATCTCTAACTCCTAAGAAATTCAAAGCCATTCCATCCGCCGGTAATATCTCCTGCTCTGTTTTCTGGGACAGCCAAGGGGTCTTTATGATTGAATACCTTGATCAATTTCAATTTTTTCAATTTCAATTTATTTCCAAAAAAATCTTAACAGATTGTAGAAACTTAATATTTAGTTACATTTAAATTACAGTATATTAGTTCGTTTTTACAATATTTAAATTTATCACCACGTACATACAGTTACTTCTTTATTGCTTTTAGGGCATCCAAATTATTTTTAAGATTTATTTACTAAAAACCACAAATTAAAATAATTGATAAAAATAATCAAGAAATTAAAATCAGAAAAAGTCAGAATAATAAAAAAATGCTACTTAAAATTGTCAAAAAAATGACCAAAAAATTTGAAAAATTATTTAAAATTAACAAATTCATCGATCGAGTAAAAAGCTTTGTCTAATAAGAATTCTTTAAGTAACTTTTTGAATAAGCTTTCCATTTGAATAGTTTTTAAACTTTCTGGTAGCCTGTTAAAGTAATATGGCCCTGAGTATTTTTTGTCTTGCCTTGCTGTGTTTAATTTAATACAAGGTATAAAAATGTTTAATTTATTTCTCGTATTTTTAGTATGTGTATCTGAAAACTTTTTATAATGTGTTTCTTTATTGTTAAAAAACTCAGTTAGTAACTTAAAGAGATAGAGTGAGGTTAAGGTGAGGATTCTTAGCCTTTTAAAAATGGGTCGACACGACTCTTCCCTTTTCACTTTTGCAATTATTCGCACTGCTCTCTTTTGGAGTATAAATATGGGTTCCCTATGACAAGCATAACAATTTCCCCAGATCGTAATGGCATAACTTAGGATAGCTTCAATATAGCTGAAATAAACATTTCTTGTTTGCAATTCATCCAACGACCTTCTTACAATACTTAAAGCATAACATGCCCGACTTAACCTACTTTCGAGGTTTTCACAGTGAAAGTTCCATTTTAAAAGTTCGTCGACATGAACACCTAAAGATCACTTGCCTACTATAACGAAGCTGTATATAATGAATAAATAAAAAAATGCGACACGAAATACGTGAAAACCGCTTTGAAGCGTAACGAAATACTTGAAAAACAACGAAAAACTCGCTAAACTTGTTTTGATTCACCAAGATAACGTCCCAGTACACAAGTCCAGAGTTGCGACGGCTTCCATTGAAGAAGCTGGCTTTGAAGTACTGGAACATCCTCCATACTCATCGGATTTCATGCCCCCCCCCCCCAGTGATTTTAATTTATTTCCGATATTAAAGGAACAACGAGGAGTTCGATAATTTGAAGATGATTTCGAGGTATTAGCCGCAGTGCAGGAATTTCAGGCGATCGGGATTCATCCCGATAGCCTGACATATTACGACATTTTCGGGAACGATATTTTATATTTAGAAAAAAGATATATCATGTGTATATAGACCTAAAAGTTGACTACGTCGAAAAATTAAAAAAAATATCCGTAAAGTTACCTTTATCATTCTTATTATCACTTTTTATTGAGCGCCGTAGTATACGAATATACGACTTAGAATTTTTGTTTAGGTTTGGGTATCTCCAATTCCAACGAATCTATTGATTTCTTAGTCTTGTTCCATAGGAGGTCAATATGCGCCTCAGTACGTAGCCTCTTCCACGTTTTAAAGAATGCATCAACTGCTGTGTGGAACGGGTCGAAGTGTGAAATTTTCGATATTGTAAAAACCATAAATAAAGCATTTTTTAAGAAAGGGAGATAAGCGGCAATGCAAATTTATCGCTACCAGATTTTGAAGGCTAGTTGATCTACCGTATCGGTTCTGGCGTCTTGCGCAACTTACGCACAAAATTTGAGACACGCTATTTAAAGTTAGTTAATAACAAAGAGTAATTTGTCCATTGTTTAATAATGAAGAGTAGTTTGGTACTTCTCCTTCGGTTAATTGTTTCAACATTCAATAATCTTCGGTAAACCCACGTTAAAAATATTTCAGTTGTAAAAGAAATCTACACACCGTACACATATTTCTGTAGCTCTTCGACTCAATGGGCTCGATTGCGTTTCTTCGTGAACTAAAATGAGAAATTAGTCCGTGTGAACGAGACAGGGCAATACGCTAGAGCGAAGTGTGAGATGTACACAAGGGATATAACGTAAGATTAGCAATCCAATCGCGTTATACCGAAAGAAACAAGAGCGCCATCGCGTTTATTTAAAACGCGAAAAAGAAAAAATACCATAGGTTAGGTTATGACCGAAAATTAAAAAACAACCCCAGGGTCGGGGAAAGGATTTAGTTTGTCACTAAATTTGGCAAGACAGAGAATAAACCTTCGCAATTTTAAAATAAAACTACAATGTAAAGTTATAAAACAAGATCCTTTTATTAGCAGGTAGTTCCTCCTATCTCCTCTCCATACATGTGGTAGACTTCAGAAATGTGACTTGTGATACGTTTTTCCGTTCAAACGGACATCCAGGCGAGAAAAAAGTCAGGGCACGATGGTCCGATTTATATTTGAAATTTCATTGGAATATAGAAAAAGGCGGCACAGCCAAAAACCCGCTGTGACGAAAAGAGAAACACCATTACTACAAAACTCGTTTATCTAATTGAATCCCAAAAGAATTAAACGCTTACCGAGAAATGAGACTTGTTCACATAACTTTAAATAAAACGAGGCACCTCTGGTGCACACCCTCGCGCCATCTTGGACAATATGATGTCCCTCAATGAAGTGTGACTAGATTGGACAGACTGGACTGCCTGCAGTTATACCAACTTTAGGAGATTTAAAAAAAAAACTCATAGCTACTCATGTTCACTAAAATAGTAATATTTTAGGTAATATTTATTATATTTATTAAAATTGTTTTTGAACTCGATTGTTTAAGTAAATCCCTTGTTTTTTTGTCATGGCAAGAACACCAGAAGGGTCATTTTTTATTGGGCTGTGCAATACGGCTATGATTATTATGACAGATCCAACTGTCAAAGCTTTTAGCAATTTTATATGGTTTTGGAAATTGTTTTGAGATTGTGACCCATGATTCCGAAACAACTCGAAAACTGAGTAAGACCAATATGACAAAACACGAGAAATACAAGCGAAACATGTTGCAATGCGTGCAACATGTTTTTTGAAACAGAACATGTCACGCAAATTTGGATTTTTGTTACAACCGGTTGTCACTTTTTGCATTAAAACTGCCCGCCAAGGTCAAATCTTACACCGCACGAAATATGCTCGAATTTATTCGGACGAGTATAAGTTCGGCAGGTAGTATTTATCGACGATCGTTCGTTTCATATACCGCTCTAACGTATTGCTCTGTCTCGTTCGCTTGGACTAATTTTAGTTTTAGTTCACAAAGAAACGCAATCGGGCCCAATATCTACTGAAGATTGTAGCTAATCTTGCAGGTAAAACCGCATATTTTTAATTATGTTAATTTAAATAAAATTCGGGATTTTCTGGCTTAATTTTTGAAAGGAAAACTGTAGGATTAAAACGAAGTCCTTCATTACTTTTTGCTCTCCTCTCTAGGAGAAAATGCGGGTTTAAGAAGGACCACGCAGGTTATAATATTGGAAATAGAAAACGAGTCGGTACTTACAGATTCCAGCTGCGAGACCGTTGCGGCTACGAAAAATATGGTTTTCCATAGGCTGAGATGCTGCAGTAAACTCTTAAATTTAGGCGGCCATTAGCTGATGACTGACGTCCTCTTGTTTATTCTCTGTTGTGAAATGTGGTGGAATGGTTACCGTGGTAACGGTAACGGTGGAGTTGGTACCGTACCGTGGTAATGGTACGGTACGCGTCACAAATAATGGTTTTATTTTATAGTCAGGAGAATATTATACCGATAATAGAATACTTATAGGAAAATATAAAGGAAACGAAAGCCTGCGGATTATACGAAAGAATTTTTTTTTACTGCTTCTTTTGCGCAACTACACATATATATTTTTTTTAATTATTAGTCTGACTGATATGGCGCTCTTCAACAATTCTAACAGTCGCTTTGAGGGCCGAGGTCCCGTGTACTAGAGCCAAGGGCCCGAGCACTCAGAAGAGGACGTACCAAAAAAGACTGCAAACGGCTAGTTAAAAATATGATTAACCTTCCATGGAAAATAAATCAAGAGAAAACCGAATACATGGCTGACGACGTTGAAAAGGTGAACCCAGCTATTGATCGCTATATATTTGAGATACCTTTCGTTATTGGCGGCTATCAAAATACCTTTCGCTATTGATCGCTATACATTTGAATTATATACCCAACCTAACACTGATCGCAGGCTGCCTAAGGCTGAACGCAGATATCCGAAATAAATAGATTAAAATTAATACCTCGAACAATATTTTGCGGAGTTCATCACCCAGGGATCTATTTTTAGCCCATTATTATTTTGATATTTTAATAAAGAAGCTCCGTTTGATATTTCGGAGCACAAAGGCAAACAGCGTAAATAATTTTATTTATTTATTTATTTTAAGATAATGTACATTTACGAATTACCTGATAAATATTAAATAAATTCATTCAAGTAAATACAATTTTATTAGCAATTATTACGAGGAAAGGCCCGAAATTCCACCCAACTAAGAAATTCTTGTTCTAGGGCAAGCGTTGATATTGAGTAGACCGGTTTAGTTTTTCAATGATCAAGAACATTATTTAAAAAAACGGTTTTGTCACCCCAATACTTTTCCGGCAATTATCGGACTGATTTTATCTGAATATTTATTTCATAAGCAAAATCGATGAGCGCCCTCTCTCGGCCGTAGGACGAAGTCTGTTAGGTTTCGTTGCAACCGCCTCGGGCGGCGCGGTTCGTTTCTTGGCTAAGGGCGGGGTTGGGTCAAGCGTAACTTAGTCTTTATCTACTATATCTATCTAAAACAAACTACTCCTATAATTTACAAAATTTATACCTACAATTTCGCTTTACCTGCCCATCAACCGACACGGACGGCAAGTATTGTAAAAGCGCTAAAAAAATCGGAAATATCCACTTTGAGATCTTCTGATTGACCCCATTAAGACCATTTCCAGATTGAAGTCTGCCTGTGTGTCTCTGTGTGTGTGTGTGTTCCTCCACGATAGTGCCCAGACGCTTCATACGATTGAGCTGAAATTTAGCATGAAGGCATCATTTAGTCATGGCAAGAGTTGGAAAGGTTCTGGTTGAAATTGGTCCACCATTGATAGGGGGCGCAGTAGTTATATTTCAATTTTGAAATACATATTGGACTTACAGACTTGAAGTCGGGTACTTAGATGCCATGTTGGTTCAAAATCAGATTGTGAAATGAAGGTTGGAATATTTTATATACAAACTACACTAATAGTATTTAAATTCCACCATACATTTTATACAAATATTAATGCCATCTGTTGGCGCTAAACGCAAAACCCTTCTCTTGGCCAAGAAACGAAACGCGCCGCCCGTGGCGGTCGCAAAAAACTAACGGAAGAGGACGTTCGCCGAGCGGAAGAGGACGCTCATCGATTTTATTTATGAAATTAATATTCAGATTAAATCAGTCCTTGGCTACTTGTCGGGATAATCCTAGGGTGTCCAACCGTTTTTCTTCTCATTATTATAATTTTATTGTTATTTATTACCTTGATTATATGTATTATGGATTATTCGTGACGAATGGATAAATTTATATTTTATGTTTGTAAGTATATTTTGCTTATGATTGGGGATTATTATTATTTTTATTTTTTTTATATATTTAAAATCATTGGCTTTTTATTGACAGTTCATTGAAAAATTTTGGGACATTTTGAACCGAATTTTATGTCGGTTATTAAGGTAATTTCAATTAAATTAAGTACGATGTTGTTTAAAAGATTACCCAAATTGATAAACGATTAAAATAAATTGTCTACCTTAAATCAGAGGGCAGCCTAGTTAGGCTTGACTATTGTAAATTTTAATTAGATAAAAGCAAAATACTTCGTAAGGTGCGTAAGGTGCAAGAGGAAGGCGTGTCGACGAGACGAACAAACAAAGAACTGAATTCTTCTTCTTCTTCTTTATGTGCCTCTCCATTATTGGAGGTTGGCCGTTAGCTCTGAATACTTTGTCGGTCTTGCGCCATCCGGAAAAGCTGTTCCGTACTGGTGATCCCGGTCCACTCTCTGGCATTGCACAACCACGACTTTTTCCTCTTTCCACGGCGTCGTTTACCCAAAAAGGAACTGAAAAGCATGTTGTGAGTTTATTGAAATCTAAAATATATAGTAGGGAATTAAATGAAACAAATATTCTTTATTAATTTATTTATGCCATCAACAAACACTTCGATAATATAACAAAACATATCAAAATAACAGCTATCTGACAAAATTCTGGTACACATAATAAAATATTTCAAATTCAAATGTAAATATAAATATAGATGTAGTGACAATAAATAACTTTATTTAGACTACATACATTTCGACTGCCAACCGATAAAATATATTTTTCTTCAATTCGAACAACATAATAGATCAAGAGTAGGTGACAAAAACCCAAGTCATCTGTTGACAAAAATGCTAGATATACTTACACGTTGGAGTTCCCACGTGATAAGTATTATTGTAGTAAAATGACGTGATTTTTTGTCACTGCCTCTTATTATAATATATTCCAAGAGTATACACAATCAATTTAAATGAAAAAACAATTATATAATGATACACATGTTTATTATAATAAAGGAGATTTTGGTGGTTTTAGTTGAAAATGCAAAACTCTTGGCCACAACAAAATTAAAATATTCGGATGTTTTAAAAAATGGCTATTTTAAAAATGTACAAAAAACCTATTTAGTCTATGCTTTTCTTTTCTTCAGACAGTTTGACATCAAAGGTTAACAGAATATCCATTATCTAATAGTGAATTACAACAAGTGTTAATGACACAGAATTTTGAATGAAATACGAAAACTGCGGTTTAAAATAAACTATAGCGCTAATTTAAAACTATGCCCTAGAGATGTAGGCCAATGTTTTCACTTAAATAAATTAAGGAGTAATCTAAGCCAAACCGTCTTATATTCGTAGACCATACTAAAAAATAGACGGGGCACCACCGTTGGATACTCATTCACCAAATATCTAAGATCAGACGATACGGAACGTACGACTCTTTGCTGGCAGGGATGAAGGAGTGGTAAAAACGACGAAAAAACGCTCGACAAAAGATACATACGCTGCGTATAACTTCTTCTAAGCGCCCAGTCTATTTTTTTATTACGTTCTATGCTTAACATGTGAGAACATTGGATACATAAATTTTATAAGTAGTAATGTAAACGCGTTTAAGTACTTAAAATAGAATAAATGAGGTTGAGACAGCATAATACTTTTTCACGTTATTATCATTTCGATTTTATTTCATTAATGGACTTTTATTTAAGGACGAATTTCATTAGAGAGAGAACTTAAAATAATATACAGATGCGGTTATACAGGTTTGGGGACTCTATTTAATTTCTATATTAAAGGCGTGTTTATACAGATGTTTCATATTTATTATGAAACACCGCGGAGCGCCCAACGACACCGATCACAACAATTTTAGATTCTTCCTATTTTGACATCGAGATTTGCAAAATGATCTATTTTTACTATTTTCCAACACTGATATTATTAATAAGTATTGACAAAAATAACTTGACACATTAATTTAAAGAAAAATAACGACGGTGCTGACACGAATTCTGCGGCAGTGTGACATACATTTCAGAGGATTTAAAACATCGAGATTGCTGTAATAAATATATGTATATAAATTTAGACGCGTAAATACAATACTTGAAAATAAAGTTATAATTTATTATGTACACACAAAAAAACTATGCTTACTTTAATAATCATATTATTATAGCATATCGTCGAAAGGAGTTTCTTTAAAGTTTTGAGGAGTAACTAAGTGTCTTTTATATCAGACCAATAGTTAAGAATTCTAGGTAGTATGTATATTAGTTTTATAAATAGTATGGAAAAGTCTAGGTTAAAATTGCGTCCATATTCTTTCGTCGCAACGATGGGCAACCCAGTTGGGTGTACTACCATCGTTGTAAAACTTAATTTTATAAAGATATGAAAAGACGATAAATTGCTAAGTTAAGAAGATTTCCGTAATTTTATGATGTATTTTATCACAACGAGATAGCGATGGCGACTGGCTTTGCTTAGGTTTCGATCGCATTGTGCCGAGTTTACAGGTGCTAGAAAGATGACCACATGATATCATGATATAAAAAAGCCGCCCGACACTACATGTATGATACTAATTTGAATTTAAACACAACGCCATCTATATGTGCACGCCGGAATCTGTTAGCGCTTAATTTTGAAGTGTCCGAACTATGGATATTTCATCCCATACAGAATTTTGTAGATGTCATCACCCTAATATCACATTGAGCAAGTACTTAAAATATCAAGATAAATGTTTTTTAAATATATATACTAATATTATTTATATTTTAGCAATCTATCTGAACTATAAAATAGTACCAAATAATATAAAATATTTTTTTTCGACATTATGTTTTTCTAATTTATTACCGGTTCCGACCGAACAAATAAGTAATATTGTAAAGCAAAGTTATTAAGAATATTCTCATGTATCCAAAAATTGTTAAATCCCTATTAATTAATTAACGATTTTTGGGAGAAAAGTCAAAAACAAGATAATAAGGAAGAAAATGTAAAATTTCAAAATATCATTACTTTATTTCTCGTGAAATGTGTTAAATACGTAACATTTCAAAAATATAAAAAAATACTTCAAAAAGCTCGTCTCCTTCTAAATTTAATAAAAAATATTTTACCATTTTGTGATGACCGGAATTTGCGCAATATGATATTTGGTTGATAATATCTCTGAAGCTTGGTATGGGACGGAATATTCATTTGTCGTTTAATTGTAACGTTTATGGGGCATTTACGTCACGTGCAACTTTTCGCATGTGCAAAAATGTACAACAAATGAGAATTTAAAAGACATAGTAGATTGCCTGGCGGTATTTTTTCGAAATAATCCTACATAGCAAATAGTTCACCGATTAATTTATAAGTATTGGAATAGAGTAGTCTTATCTCCTAAAATAGTAGACTTATAGGTGGATAGGCAATGCAGTTGGCATAAATTTCTCCTCGTTTCGCAGCAGAGCAAGTTGGTAGATAGGTACAATAACCTTTAGCGAAAGATTCTATCATATTCGTTTGACCCCGTTCATTTTGGCAGTGTGACAAAAACGCCGCAATTCGTGCATCTTCTCACGATAAATTAAAAGAGAAAATTAATGCGGTGGCATTTTGAAACATGAAACTATGAGCTTGTTCGGGCAAAATTTCTGGAAAATTATAATATATGAAAATTTCGGTGATATCCAATTTTAAATTTATGAAAAGTAAATAATAATTACTATAATTTCAAATAATGACACATATATAAAAAATAGAAGAGAATTTTGAATAATTGGCGTTCGTATTCATAAACACAAATCATTATATAGATAAATATTTCATTAATTACTTTGTTGCTAATTTATCAGTATTCTCAAAAGATGTTTTTGGCGTTTGTGATAGGCCAGCAAGGAGTGTATTGTGTACTATTCTGTGTTTGCATTACATCCCCTTTAGCAAATTGATCGAGCCTCTTCACTGGTGAAATTGACTTTGATGACGCCCTCTCTCGTATTTCCATAATGGACGCAAAGTACGCGTAATATTATTACAAGCCGTGCATAGCGAAGCCAAGAATTAAAATGCATTCTGTCGAATAAATACCGAGAACTGTTCATTTTGAAAGGCAGCGTCAAACATATGTCAAAAAAATGTTTCTATTTAATAGTAATGTATTTAGCAATCATATTGCTGAAGACGTGCTTGCACGAGGCAATTCGGAGACTATATTCCTATATCCAAAATGTAGGGTCCGAATCGTGCCATCCCAAAAAACGGCGACTTATGATGGCCTATTATTTAAATAAAAATGAAAAAAATGCACGAATCTTGAATTTTTCTTTTATTTTTATAGCTACGTTCAAAGGTATAATAGTTATAAATCGGAAAGGGACCTTTTGCCAAACCAGTAGTATGCGGTAGATCATTTCAGTGTTCCCTAATGTAGTAAAGTCTTAACTGCAAATCTGCAATGGTGGATTGACATAATAATTATTAGAAATGGTTTATAATGCTTAAAACATATTAAAAAATTGCAAAATAATAATATTGAATTTAATAGCGTAAGCATGGCTTAAAAGCTTACAAATACTAAAAAAATCGTTCCGACTATAATAATTTGGTATCCTCTTTCTATAGAATCAGGGCAAAGGGTTTCGACTTAATGGCAAAATGCGGGTTCGGGACCACCGCAATGTTTCCGTATCCACTCAATTCACGGCTTGTGTATACAAGCCAGGGTAGGGGTGAAGGGGCGTTGTTGTCAATTAACTCATTTATGAGGGCTGAGGGATGCTCGCAGTGACGGGCGCAGAGGCGTTAACTCAATTTTAGCTTCCTGTTTAAATGATTGGGGAAACGGCGCGATTTATGGAGGGTAAACGCCAGGCGGTTTTCAACCTGGCACCCCCTGGGAGTCAACAGTTTGCGACGGATCCCCTATGCAGGATGGTGGAAAACCAATCTTGTGAAAAGGCAGCTGGCTTCGCAATACTGGCTAGCAGTGGGATGCTGAGTGTCGGGATTCTGCTCAATACTTTCATGCTGACAAGAGAAATCTAGTACAAAAATCTCTTCGAACCCCTGAGTAATCTGACACCTGAGTAGCATCCGTAGCCTCGGTGGAAAAGAGGTTTTTTGCTTTACCGAAGGTAAGCAACGTTAGGCAAGGTCTGTACGAGAAGGGAGTGTTGAACTGCCTAATGCTAAGCCACCAAACACTGTCTTGTAATGCACCCAGGCAGTAAAGATCCTCATCTTACAATATAGAGTGAATTTAGGCTGGGTCTCTGGCCATAAAGGTGGGATCGAACAAGTCGACTTGATGACTAAAAAACGAGCCAATCAGAGTCTAGAGTCCTTCTATGGTATATCAATCTCCTCAGCAACCCATCGGCTGAATGGTCAAGGGAGACAACACACACTCACCAATACCGGCGGAATAAACCAGGACAAAAGGTTGTGAAAGAGCTTATAAAAAGCATTCTCGCAGAAAAACATCCAACTTACTAAGCTAAGCAGGAACCAGCTACGCATACCTAGAAGACTACTCACGGGTCACTGCAAGCTGAATGAGCATATATATCGGGTGGAAATATCTGATACAAACCTGTGCAGATTCTGCCTTGAGGAAGCGGTCATCGTTCTACATTTTGTATGAGAGTATACCGCTAATACAGTCAAGGAGCCGACCATTATTCTGGACCAAAATGAGATCGATGAAATAGTTCGCTCAAAGATACTGGAGTTTATAGAAAGCACATGACTAAGGGAACGAACTGTAAGCAAACGGAGACCCAAAACATCTGCAGAGGTCGCGGTGCTTCCATAGCCCGGGGCATCGGGTCGCGGCATCCTGCCCGTGGATCTCGGAATTCTGGTGCAGATTCGTCATCGGCATGACGTGGTCGCTCGGTGGACTATTTTTTTCTATCGCACCCTAAGACTGTGCCCGTCTTATTCGCATCTGGCGGGAAAGATGGGATGCCGGCAGTGCACGTCAGCTTAACTACAGTTTCTTCCCGTCAGTCGCTGATAGGATGAAGCATATTGGGTTTCTGCGTTTAAATCACCGAGCAACCCAACTCTGTAGGGATCACGGTGAGTTAAATAGAAAACTTCACGAATTCGGACCAACTGACGACCCGTGGTGTGTGTGTGTGAACTCGGTCGACTGACCGTGGAACACATGGTATAGTCCAATAATGGCCCTTCTCCCGGGGCGAGTTGCTGATTGTGTTTGGTACGTGCGTTGACCATCTGTCTATGCGGTATTCTGATCTGGTCAAATTCAAGTTGTACTGTCTGATTTTTGGGAGTTTGTGGAATACTGGGCAGCGGGGTATTTGGAGAGTGGCCCCATTCTCTTATGACGTGAACCGGAGGCAGAAAGCGTCCTGCCCGAAGTCGCCCGTAATTAGATACTGCACCTCTTAGCCCCTGTTGCACCTATTAGCACCTATAGCCTACTGTCATGGGCCCTGAATCTCGCCTTCTCCATTCCCTTTTTAGCGGCACCGGACCTGACGTTGACGCCCGGAAGTTCACCTAAGCCTTGCCCTGGATCTCGCTCTTGTTGCATGACATCCCAAGTAGATAAAACAATGACCACTCTCCTGAAAACTGCACGCGTGGTGTGCTAGGTTTTTGACCTCGCCTTTTGCCTTGAACCATCAAAATAATTAAAAAAAAAATAAATGTAGAAATATTGGGTGCTTATTTGGATTGGATTGAAATTCAGTTTTCAGAATTAAAAATCTGGTTACTCAGACAAATGGGTGGCTAATAAGTCCCTCTAAAAATGAATGTCGAATGTAACGATGGAAACAATGCTTTAGGTTGGTTTAAAAGTGGAACGTCTGAGTTCTTGTGACTTTTTCATTTTCTCACGATTAAATATTCTCTTCGAAAGACTATTTTGAGAACATTGAAAGGGCCAACTATCTGTATCTGTCCAACTATTCCATTATCTGAATTCTAGCACTGCTATAAAGAATGGATAACCCATCTCCAATGCTGTGTGGCTTACTAAGGCACACATACATGAAGTAGAAAAGTGGAATGTTAATTTCATTTGAAGAAACAAATGTAAATGAATCAGTCTCATTATTATTATTAACAAACCTTATATTCTCATAAGAACCCTGGAAGGGATTTGGGATTGAGGTTACATTTATTTATTAAGGATTACGAAATTCAGGGTAGGCACGCGCTCAAATGTGACCACCATACGGCACTGGTCAGAGTCTGAAATTCGAAACTCAAGTGTTTGACGACTTTCGATTATTTTCTATTTCTATTCAAATGAGCATGTTAATAAGCAAACCAAAAAAAAACCACTTAAATACGTCAGCATCAAAAACTACATATCTAAATTGTGTCCCACCAACGAATATCTCTGTATCCTGGATATAGTTAGCATCTGAGAGTTTAACTGTTATTTTGGACTAGCGAAAAAAGCATTTGCACTGCAACAAGAATAAGACCCACCGCTCGTCGGGAACTATTCGCGTTGCATCGAACGGCCGGCGATTTATCAGTGACAGTCGTGTAAGCACAGGATGTTTCAGTCTGCGATCATGCACATCTTGCGCATAGATATACAAGTCTGCGAGTATTATATTTTCTGGGAAGTCAGCAAATCAGACACGGATTCAGGTGCGGAACTCGATCTAACTAATAAAACTCGCACTCGGTTTTTTTATCTCTTGAATATTTCTAACTGCAGAAGCATGCTGTATAGAGTTCGATCCCATAGTTATCCCAAAATAGCGCGTGATGAGACCGCCAATATTAATAGACAGGGAACCGACTGCAATATATTTTACGGCACTGAGCGCACGGATCAAACAGCCAGAGGTGAAATATCGCGTTTGAATTAGTAGCAACTAAAAATCCTTGATCCTTGAATTTTAATTAAGAGTTTACATCAAATATTCAAAGGTATGCAATGCATCTAATATAAACAATTAAAAAATCATGCCCCCTAAAATGCTAATGAAGCGTTTAAGCTCGTGATAGTCCAAACAGCAAATAACAGGATAATCCAAAATGAACAACAGCAAGGTTTGCACAAGATTTATGGGAGAAGATATAGGATTAGTTTTACGAGAGCGCACAATGAGATAATGCTGCTTAATCCAGAAATCAACCATCTAAAAGAAAAACAAAGTCAATCGGAAAACCGTACTGAAAATTACAAATTAAAGTGTATTATAATACTGCAAGGGAAAAACACAAATATTAGCGAATTGCGAGAAGACACAGAAGCCATAATCAAGATTTCCAGGATACTACACTTACACACAGGCGCCTAATTTTTATCTGATCTAAAGGAGAAGAAGAAAAACAAACATCACTGTTCAAGAGATCTAAAGAGCCAACGATATAGTCACTTCAACCAGTCTCTTAAATAAAATGGAAGAACGGATCCTCATACAGATCCTGTGCAAGAAAACGAAGCTATTCGAAATATAAGTTTACAGAAGAATGATCCGCTTTTCTGGACGAATTAGTGACGATTGTTGGAAACAATAATTGAATGAAAAAAATACAGAAAACTCAATGTCACAAAAAACGGAAACTTCAATACTTCAGACTCCAGAAGGGAAGACAAAAGCGGTTAACAAGTGAATATATATAAAAAATAAAAAACACGACTGCCGTTACAGAAAGTGAACTATTATTTATAATTATTTTTATTACGGTTATTTTATGAAATATTTGTGGTTCATGTATTTATCCATACAGATGGATATATATTCCCGGAATGTTCTCAATCAGACCTTTCATATGACATTATATTTATGTAAATTTATTGACATTTGGACATTTAGACAAGTATTTTTTAACATTTGGAGAGTTTACTTTATGAGACTTGGGATAACATAACGATACTAACAATATCCTTGCACTTCTAAATTCTAAATCGGTTCAAGCGCTTAGAAGTTATGGTAGAATGAGAAAACAGGGTTTCATCATTAATACATACCGCATTTTTCCGAATAGAGTTGCTTAGTTTTATAATATTCCGAAATGTTGGATTGGAATAATTTCATAAGAAGCAAAAACGGTTATTTAAAATCGGTAATATTTTGTGGAGTGTAGTAATTAAACACTTCGAATAATTTTTTGTATTTTTCTAAATTAATATTCCATATATTTCTCCTCGTTACTAGGCCTACCGGATCTATTCCTGACGGCCGAGAAGAGGAAGAACGAAAAAATTACACTGTCAAATGATAAATATCAACACGCACCGAAAAAGAGCAAGAGGTTGCGGCACGTAACATATGACACTCGGGGGGATAAAACGATTCTAACAATATGACATACTTTTAAACCGGTTGAAGCGTTTAGAAGTTATGTTGAAGTAAAGAAACGGAAAACATACATAGATGAATCCTAAACACAGAACACTCCTTTTGGGCAGTCGTGTATACATACATGTATATATATATATATATATATATATATATATATATATATATATATATATATATATATATATATATATATATATATATATATATATATATATATATATATATATATATATATATATATATATATATATATATATATATATATATATATATATATATATATATATATATATATATATATATATATATATATATATATAAATAAATATATATAGAAATATGAAATTTAATATTTCATAATATTATAAAGTTATTATTCATTCTCGGCCAGACCGAAGCAACGCGACGCGTACAATGGTGTTTGGCCGCCATACTGTCGGGTTAATTAAACCGCATACTAAAAGCTGTCGACGAAATATCATTCCTTCATTAAATGTAGAATTTTACAATTAATTTCACAGTATTCTCTCGCCTTTGATCGTAAACAGAATTATTTGCATTTCAATAACATCGCAATGAAATTAATTTGCAAAGAGAGAACACGATCGCTTCTGCTTTGGCTAAAACTATGTCGTCTATAAATTTAATGCAATGAAGAGAGTCGTGCTCGGCATAATCGCCTCCGCAATAGCATAATCGTAATAATTGCAGAATCGCATCTGATATAACGTAATTATTATACCAATGCTAAAAGTGGGACTGAAAGTAGATCAGGTGAAGAAGACCTAATTCGTAAATATAGAAAAAAAACACACACACAAACTATACAAAATATTATGAAGTAATATATATATATATATATATATATATATATATATATATATATATATATATATATATATATATATATATATATATATATATATATATATATATATATATATATATATATATATATATATATATATATATATATATATATATATATATATATATATATATATATATATATATATATATATATATATATTACTTCATAATATTTTATATATATTTTATATATAAACGAATCACCATCTTTATAGGCGGGTGAATAATCGTAAAAATAAATAAATATAACATAGTAAATAAATAAATATAACATAATAAATAAAACATAGGCGGGTGAATAATCGTAAAAATAAATAATAAATAAATAAACAGTAGCATCGAGTTCGATAATGACGATTGCATTGAAGCGCATTGCATTGCTGGTGTAAGTGTCGATATCGATATTATACCAGTGACAGCGATGAATTCCTTACGAGCGAGCTCGGGCGGGCGCGGCGGGCTACGAATGAGTTGGTCAATGCCATAGAATAAAGACTTAAACGGACGGATCGCTTGGTACCCGGAAGCGACATCAGAAATAATTAAATTTCGAATATCAGAAACTACCCCAAAATAACCTAATTAGGAAGGATATTCCATCCTCAGCCAAAATACATTGACGACAAAGGCTATTGAAATAGTGACAGGATAAATGAAATAATACTCTCTTTCTTTCACTCTCTCTGAGTCTCACACAACAACTCATATCTCTTATCACACCGCTTATCCTTCTTCTTTAAGTGCCCTCTCCGCCCCGAAGGTTGGCGGCCATTTTGGCTATTTATATCTTGCAGACTGTTGCTCGGAGCAAGGATCGTGTATTTTTCACATACCAGTGACGTTAATTGGCAAGCCAGGACATGTCTCTGCATTCTTGTAATTTTGGCTTATTGAAGGCTGTAGTATGCTATACTTCTCGTTCCGCATTATGTGTACAAAATACTTGAGTTTCGTGTTCTTATAATCTTGATTAGCACTTCCTTCGTTTGAAGTCTTGCACGCACAATATCGTTTCGAGCTCGACCAAACCACGATAACTTAAGCTTTCTCCCGTACATACATATCTCAAATGCATCCATCTTTTTACACATGTTCTGTTTGAGCGTCTATGACTCAAGAGCCATACAAAAAGACTGGAGAGACATAACAATGTTCAAATTCCTGGCATATAAAACTTGGTCGGTTTATGGAAGGTTTGCCGCGCTGTTCAAATCTGCCACCGCTTATCCACACATTCGACCGCTTATCCACAACATCCAACATCTAACTTGGTGTCATTTCTGTTATTATATATTTAGGTGCTATTCTGTGTGACCGCTCGCTGGGACGTCGTCCAAGTCTATTTCAGGTGTTAAAAATGGACGTTTATATTAGACGCTCATTGTTCATTGCGTGGTCGCAGTCTACTGCTTGCTTGCCTATTCCTGTTACTGTGCCATACCGGTACATCATCATCACCGGTCTCCTATACTAGAGGTTACATATCTGAGCATCTGAGACCATCTTGGTGGGTTCGATCCCTTCGTTAGGTTTCGAGGCTGCTTACCCATCTATGTGACGTTTTACAAAGTATGATAGTTTTTTTGACGCATATGGCATATACAAATATAAAAAATAGATTGATGGGATGATCGATGGTGATACGTCTGGTCCATGCCTATGGCCGTGGAACAGACGTATCATCATTTATTACTGGATACAGGCCTCCTCTAATATCTTTCATGCTCCTGATCCAGTCCTGGCCCTCGTATCGTTTGACATATCAATCAAACTAGAGGTGGATGACTTCCCTGTCATATTCAGGCGTGGTATCCATTTAAGTAAGTTTCCTGTCTACCACCTTTGATGTATTCTGGCAATGTCACCCGCCCATCTCTATTTGATCAGGTTGTACTCTATCGAATACCTTCTCGTAAGCAATAAAATGGGATATCAATAAGGATTGAAGGATGAAATTTAGATGGAAGGGCACATTCGTTTAATAAATCTAATTCGCCGTCTCCATTTACACATGTTATTTCGATCTGAGTGGAAAGCTTAGCAGAGAGAGAGAGACCTTTCTCCACCCCATGTTGGATTAAATAATATTAAAGCGATACGAGCCACGTTAATTTATTTCTCATTCCTAAGCAAAGCCAGGTAAAACGCTAAACCATTATTCAAAGATATTAAAATCAATATCACGAAATACTAAGTTTAAGTTACCTAAAATCTTCTGATAGAGGTTCGCCATTCCTTTAGCCCTGACTACTTAGACTAGGATCCGACCGCATGATTTCTTCATCCAACTGTTTTTTGCAGGCATCGGGTATAAGAGAAATCGACCTTTAATGTGATGTATTTCCCGATTAATTTCCTGATAATTTTTAGCCAAAACAAGCGAATTGCTTTTTTCGAATCTTGCTGTTGCGGAAACCAACGCACAAACCATTATACAAATAAGAATACTAACGAAGAGAATATATGTATCATCAGAAACATTTGTGTCCTACGTATCTGCTGGTATTAGCAGTATCGAGAATTCAAGAAAAAAAGTAATTCGCCTGTTTATCGTTCCAGAATAGCAGAAAATGATTTTGCCATTCATTTTGTAAACTTCTTTAGAATAGACAATTTTAAATGGCGTTCAATGTTAGCAACGAAGCTGTCGAAAAAATAAAATAAAGTGCGCTCTTACCTTACTACTCATCTTCATAACTCTTCATAGATGTCCAAGAATATTTGCTCTATTGATAATATATAATTTTCCTGTTTTTTTTAAACACGCGATTGCCCCTATTCAGAACGAAGAAACCAATCAGCCGGACCTAGTACTAACAATTACTCTAAACCGCTACAACATTGTATAGAATAAATATATAGAGTAAAATTTTGGTCATAGCTAAGATACGTGTAGAATGCCCATTAGGTATATTTCAAAATCATCTTATAAAACCGTTCAAATATGTTTTGGTTGTTGTAAAGGTTTAGAAGAAGCAAGAATTATGCATAGACATCAATATTACACTGACAAAAATGCTAGAGTATTACGATACAGTATAAAGGGGAAAAGTGTCGTAAGTACTATTTATTACAAGATAGACAAATTTTCGAAACTACAAGATTGAAGAGAAGTAGTATTTTTTTGGTTTGATAGGAATAGACTATCTACATGCTTACCCAAGTAAGCCCGTGTGTTTTCTCTCTCGAAGCAAATGATTTTATTTAAATAATAACTTTCCAAAATAGTTTTTTGTCCAGGCCTAAGAGAGGAAGTCTTTTCGATTTACGCTTATACCCACCGTTAAGAATACGAATATGGTATTTGAAAATAAAAGTTGAAATTTGAGTTAATGTGTCATGGTTATCACTGATATTACTTGTGTTATATTACAAATATGCATATCGCATTTTTATATTTTAATAACGTGTTGTGAGAGATAAATGTTGAAAAATCTCGATTTTATTATACAAAAATATTGAAACGATTTTTACTGCTTACGATCAGATTAAAAAAAAAACTCGCCATAGCTATTGATAATACTGATCGCCACTGCAGGAAATACAATGAAAAAAACCATATAAAAATATATGTTAAAGATACCACTTAGAAAAAAATATATATCACATGGCTGAAAGAACACAGTGGAGTCAAAGGCAATGAAGAAGCAGATACGTTTACAAGGTAGGGATCGACGTCTACCAATCGGACCGGAGCATACTTTGCTGCTAGCAGAGTGGTACGCAAGGACAACATTGTGTAAAAGA
The DNA here is from genome assembly GCA_944548615.1 of Micropterix aruncella. NCBI lineage: Eukaryota > Metazoa > Arthropoda > Insecta > Lepidoptera > Micropterigidae > Micropterix > Micropterix aruncella. The sequence goes on along the minus strand of OX155980.1, from coordinate 77,162,241 downwards.
ACTAAATAGTAAATGAAGCACAGGTAGAGAGGCACAAGCCTGATACAAACAGAAAGGGCAACAAATTACTAACTGAGGCATTTCAGGGAAAGCGAGAGGAAAACCGAGGACTGCTAACTAGGTATTTCCGACTTAACAAATACAAGTGAACACTAGGGATAGTCGACGATCCCGTTTGCTGATGTTGCAGAATAGTATATGAGTCTACTGAGCATGTATAGGAAACTTACGTTTCCTAAACAGCGGGGTATAGCTGTCGACCTCACGTCATCTATCGTCAGAGGAGGTCGCTTGCGCAGTCTCTGACGTAAGCGGTTATTCAGTTCGAATTTATCGCAGACCAAGGCGACTCAAGATCACGCGGGATCGTGACCAGACTGCAGGATGGAGAAATTCGTCAAAATCCGTTAGTAAGGGTGCGAGGTTGGCTCGCTGGTTGCACTTTGCAATGTCTCGCGGTAAGGCGTCGGACTCTTACGGGCTACTGGCGTAGCTTGACTATGGATCGTGTTGTCCATAAAGTCATTACGGTAACTCCATGTGAGACATAATGTCATGATGTCGTTATAACTCATTGGGCGATGGCTTTGCCTATTATGAAAACCCTCAATGAACCTGTAATATGTACAAGCCCAGCGTTGGCTGTAACGAGAGAGAAAATAATAGGCAAATATGAGGGTGTTATGTCTGATCTGTACGGCTCTCGTTCGTTGTGGATTTTACGACTAGTGTCCCAGGTTTGCTGGTTGCAATACCTATCTTAATGTTATACGTGGACTAGTAGCCAAGGGACACGTAGGTGCCACAATAGCCCTAACGTTAGGATTAACTGTGAGTAGCTTGGCTGTCGCCCCCATTTTATATCAATTAGAGACTGACAACTTGAGAAAGTTATGGAAAATTCCATTATAAGGTATATATTATAAAGTATGTATATAATAGAGGAGAACTAAGAAGATCTATTGAAAGGAAACAACAAAAGGTAAACAAAATCTAAGAATTTGAGGTCACAAATTGAGGAACAAACCTCGCGGCAGAAGGAATACACATAATAAGAGACAAACTCTGTGTGGACTCTGTATTGAAGCGGCTGACTTAGATTCGGCTTTGCAGAACGAGTTGAGACGACTGAAGGGGACAGCCCGCAAACTGGCGAGTTATGTACAGACGGCCAACGAGGCGAGGAAGAAAAGCGACGAAACATGGCAGAAAAGGACGAAGCCGACGTTAGATAGATAATAATCGTTATCACTGAGAATCTCTTTCGTCTGCATAAATCGAGTTAATTAATTAAATTAAATTTATATAAAACAATAAAATGGAGTAATTGTAAGACCGGTCAAACGAATGCTTTCGGTTGGTTAACAACGCCTCAATCGAAAATACTTCCTCAGAACACATCGTCGTCTATCAGTGTAAATCATCTACAATGGCAGTTTTGTAAATCGTCCACTTCTCCTACGAATTCTACAAATATATGTCGAATTGTGTGCGGTGGTGCATAATACGCTCTATCTACAACACTAATCCTAAAATTTATTGTATAATTTTGGACTGAAGGACGATTACATTGTAATTTGATATTCGAACCCGTTTCATTCAACTTAAAAAACGGTTTCATCGAGCCGATGCAACACCAAACAGGTCCCGTTGCTTCTCCTTAGAAGACAGTAAAAATAATATAAACGCTAAGGGAAAATTCTTCGCTTAAAAGGTTATTCGTAAACATTAGTCTAAAAGTTAAAATATTTTTCTTTGGAGATAATTTAGCTGTGGCTGCTTGAAAAAAAAAAGAAAGTGGTACTACATATTCCTTAATTTTACGTACGAATAAATATATTTCTTCACTATTATACATTTATGACACGTAAATAGTATACATACAGAATGTTTTTTTATTCAAAAATTAAAATTACATATATATTTTTTAGGAATAACACTTATAAATCAAGTAGAATATTCTCACACATCTCAATTGTCTATCTCTCTCTTTCTTCCTCTATTTATATCTTTTTAACACACTCGTGACACGAACTAATAATAGTACATCAGACCAATTTATGCAGTGATACGCCCAAAACTGCTTGTCGTTCCCGGAAGATTTTTATTATTCCAAAAAAAAAATTCGACCGAGGGCATTTTTATATCACCAACGAATACATTAATTTCAAAAAATATTATTGATGTAAAAACAAACTTAAGCCGGAAGTCCACAATAAAAAAGAATAATTTTTGTTTTTTTTTCTGAAAGTGCTTTTTTCAAATGAATATATAATATTATGACTTTATTATTATGGCCTACTTGCACCAATCTGCCTTTTAGCGGCCGTTCCTTAAAATTGGTTATAAATGTTAACAATGGTTTTATTTTAACAGCCCGCACCAATGATTTACTAGCGTCGATTACTTAATAACAACCAGCTGAATCGGATGCCTTAACAATACTTTGAGACGTTGGAAATTGTTACTATGTCCAGTTTTCTGGTCTTTCTGGTGGTTTTAGTATTTTGTAGTCCTATTTTGTCAGTTTTCTATTAAACTGATCGTTTGGACTCGAAAACAGCAAGCATGCTACGCACGAGCCCGGCCCACAGATCTAAGGTCGAAAGTTTTAACAGTTCTCGCTGACAGCCGGTTAACGGACGCTTACTGGGGCTTGGAGCTCGGTTAATAACATTGAACGATATTAGTTCAACAGTGCATGGTCAAACGAATTTTGGATTTAATCATGGGTTATTATATATATTAATCTGTTAGCAAGTCGTGCAAGTCGCCATATGTCGATTACGATGTAGCGAATTTTACTGAAAATTTTAATGAAATATTTTGTCGGACGAGGCAACTGTCCGGTAGGACTTCTGATTTTGTATTTCATTATTCAATCTAAAAATATATTAGGAATTCTAATCTTTATTTCTCAATCTATACCTTTAATTTTTCTGAATCAGAAAAATCGTATTATATATAGTCAAAAATTATTCCTTGAAATTGATTTATTAATTGATGATACAGCCTGCATATGTCAGTAGATGTTTTGCGCGGGTAATATTCACTGATGACAATGATTTTCCTTTGGACGGACGAGGTCGTTCGAGTGACGCGATGACCTGTGCTAGAACCTTCGATCATCTACTTGCTATATTCACGCATATTTGACTGGAAAGGGAAGGCACTAATATCACTTCACCACGAGAGTGAGAGGGATGGCAGTAAATAATGACCCTAGTTATGATTACCGGCAGTATATTGTTACACATTAATGTGCGCTAGTTAATGCAACATCGAAAGTCGATAGAAATCAGTTTTACCATACAGAATAGCAGCTATTATCGAAACGAAACGAATTGGTAAAATGTATATTTTTGGAGATGGTTTTTTAAAAACTTCAAAATTGAACAATGAAATAATCAAATAGACAGTTTTGGTTTCATTCCTTTAAATTTTGGGGCACTAATAAGTTATTAATTTAGAATAAAGCTAGTATGGAGCATGAAAACAGAGAATTCTTCAACTTAAATTTTTGTATTTTTATTTTTTCGTGACATATATAGATAACGTTTCAAAAATCGCCGACAAGTTATCTGTAAAATCGTTTCATGCGATGCTATTAGGCTAATTTTAAATTCTCTGTTTTGTATTTGGTAATACCAAAAGTGGGTACACTATTTATTGAATACTGCCTATCTATGCTGCAAATGAAAGCCAGTATATGATCGAAGGCCACAACCCGCACAAATGTTCTACTTTGCATATCGTAACGCCAAGCGCAAACGGTGACCTCGGTGTTTAGAGGCTGTACTTACAGTCTGGCAGAAAAGAGTGGAAGCAACACAAATCCGAATAACAGTATAGTGTCAGACAAATTTTGTAATTAACGACTGAAAAGTAAACATTTAATTTTGAGTTTTTATTTGAGGATTTTACCTTACGTTAATTTGATCTTACAACTTTATAAATTTCGCCATTATACAATGTTATAGACTTAACAGAGAAGTCAAATTGTGCAAGGTGTACAAACCTCGCAGACAAATTGTACAAACCTCGCAGACACCGCAAGCGATAAAATTAGTCAAAAGACGCATTACTCTTCTCATCAATTTCTACTCTTTTCACCAGACTTCAAGGCAGTATCTTCACCGTCGCCAAAACGATCTGTATATAAACTCTAAAATACTGATATATTCACTTTCGAAATGTACTGAATTTGGCAGATTTTAAAACGACGAGTCTAAAAAGCGACTTCAGAAACGAATGCAGCTTGTTCTGTCGAGAGTGTAACGGTTGAAAATCTCGTCTCTGCAGTCGCGTCTTAGGCAATCCCTCCTTCTCTTTTGATAAATATCCAGATTTCGTGTATTTTCTCTTAAAATAAATGCCTCTGCAGAATGAAGCAGTGATGGCTGCTATTATGCCGCCATTAAAGAAATGAAGGTATTTAAAAAAAATAAAATAGCATGCTTTTGGGTCAGAGCGATAGATCACTCTTTGTTTATTTTAGTCGTTTGCAGTGATTATTATATGTTGCTTTGTAATTGCTGCGCTTTGTAATTGTCGCACTTGCTACTCGATTGGAAAATAGGTACGCCTGCATTGATGACTTACCAGATCTTTGTAATTATTAGGGCCCTTTGTAACGTTTATCGTATCTAATTGAAATCATCACTATAATTGAATCCTTGATGTTTTTAAACTTGTATAAAATGTCGAATTAAAAGTGTTTAAAAACACAGTATTTATAAATATAAAATGCTGCATTTTATTTAAAATACATCTCGATGAGGGACGACGGGGAGTGGTGATACTTTTTAAACCCCTATTAGCAATACTTTATAAATAATCAGCATATTTTTATCTAATCACATAGCTCTCCTAATCTTGAACTCGTTTAAGTACAACTCGTTAAAAGAACACAATTTCGGGTGATACACTATAACGTCAACGATGATACTGCAATTCATAGAAATATGAAGCGCCCCAAATCCTAATTTTATTCGAGCTTCGTGGCGCATTAGCACGAAGTGAATATGTTTTTGAGAGTTAACAAATCCGTGTCGACGACCTACGGATGTAGTTGTCAATGTCGGTTGTGATCGGCTATCATCGACCAACCGAACACGGATACAGAAATACGCCGCCGGACGCAGAATGTATCCACGCCATGCAATCAGCTTAAATTATTGTCTTTAATAACGCTTAAAAAGGCAGCCATTGTAGCTACGTTCTGCAGAGGCCTTCAGTCGATGTCTTAGTCACCCGCCGACATGAATACTTGGAAGCCATTAAGTAGACATTATATTAATAGCAACATAGTGGCACTTCCCTTAGAAGCCCTGAATGATTTTGTAGGTCTCGAGCGTGGACATGATGAGATAGATGAGCCACAGGGAGAAGAAGAGGCCGCCGGTGAGCAGTTTGAGTCCGCGCGGGCCGCCCAGCTCGCCGCCGATCCTCCGGCGAGCCACCAGGACGAACACCACCACGAACGCCTCCACGCAGAACAGAGTCACACTGAATGCCAGGCTACCAGGATCCACCTTGAACACCGTATTCTGCAGAACAACCAGAAAAAAAATTCAACAATATATTCCACTTGCTCTACGAAAGTCTAATATGGGGTTTATCATGAGAATCATGTAGATATCCAAAATCCCTTAATCCTGTTTTATACGAGTATTTCATTAGTACGCTCTCAACTTGAATTTGGGTTCTAGCTTGGAATTCATATTTGAAATCGAATCAATAGAATTGATTCCATGCCGATGAACATTCTGAGAATAATAGGACCTTAATTCCTGGCGCACTGGCGTATAGACTTACGAAACGTAACATGAAATTAAAGAATTTGCCGTCCACATTAGTGCATTGTATCATGCAATGTAACACATTACGTAACAAATTCTTATAATCTGGACGCCTTGCGCGCGCGAACCGTGCATTTCATGGGCATGCAACGAGCATTTCAAGTCGCGCGCGGAGCGATCCGTGATTTGTCGGTTTTTAGAACGAACACAAAGGGGCGCGCAGTGTGCTCACGCTGGGAACGGATGCTAGTAGTTACATGTTCGGTTCGTGCACGCGCTGCGTCGACACTGATGAAACGCTCTTTTCACGTTAAATTGCATGTTACCTTTCATCAGTCTGTACGCAGCATTTGTTCCGAAAAAAAAATGCGGTGGACGCGGTGGACTGTTATAAGACTTGACGGCGAATATTCACGAATTTAGCAATATATGTATTGTTATGGAGATTGTTGAGAATAAAGAAAGTCTCTGATAAATGTGAAAAGTTTAAAGTTTAAAAAATGTGTTTATAAAAGCAACCCGTCATTTATTTCTCAACTTTTCCGTGAAGTTTCAAAGTTTTACCTCAATATTTTTTAAAGTATTTATATTTATTATATTTATCTTGATTATTTGATTTAATTTACGCCACGCTATGCCACTCCACGCGACGTCTTTCCAGACGACTTCTCCACGACTCCATGATTTGTAATATATTTTATACAGATAAATGCTGCGTAGGGTCACACTCAACTTACGTGTCGTCATGTAACATACTTGGGTTTATTCTACGCAGAGTTTATCCATAGAAAATATGTAACAAATTATGCGGCCAGATTGGTGTCACGTCGCGTGACATAATGTGGCGTGGCGTAACGAAAGCTACACATGAATCTGCAGTAACACGGATGAATGACGAAAGCAACGAGACTGAATATACTACAAAACTTGTCGAGTAAGAGCTCTCTGGAGAGCAGAACCGCAATAGTCCAAGAGGCAGCGACAAAAAGTACAAGAGTTTTGTAAAAGCTTATAGGTACTTTCATATCAGACAGTAGTTTGGCCATGGAATACTGGGGTAGTCAGCAGGCCAGACTCAGGGATACCATACATGTCACAAAAATAAAGTCTCTGCAAATACGCCGGTACATATTTGTTGGTAACTATTACGCATCGGTTTAATGTGTCGCGCAATATAATGGACATCATTTTTGTGACATGTATGGAGTAATGCTGACGCCACGCATTATATTGTTAAGCGGTCTGAGCATTACACACAAAAATACTTACGCATGTACGACGTACACTCACAAAGATACGCTGATTTTCCATAATAGGAACCCTTCCATATTCGCTATAGTTCCTCTACTAATTAAAATTACATCATTCCTAGTACGCCAGCGCCAGGTGTCCCGATATCTGGCCTGCTCACTACTCCAGCATTCTATTGCCAAAATACTGTCTGATATAAAAGATCAGCTTTTACAAAGCTCTTGCACTTTTTTGTCGCTGGCTCCCCAACTACAAGTCAAACGCGTAGATTATTTCCGTAATTATATTAAGCAAACTTTGGTGCACGCTTTCAGATTACTTCAAGTATATTGCATTTTCTTGTAGCCTTTAAAGTTGTTCAAGCAAAATCTAATTTTAATTTTAAGACGAGATTTATTGCATCTCTTCTGCCCGAGAAACTTACTTCGTTATAATACTAAGTAATTTGGAGGAAGCTTGAAATCAGTCTGCCGACTAATTTAAATAGCGCATTAGATGCGGAGCTCACTGCAGTAATCTTCATAACCTTATCTACTAGGGCTGATTGATAACTTTTCTCATTTACACTTCACATTCCCATTTAATAGACAAATCAATTTTTCCACAATTCTATCTCATGAGAACGAGAGTTATACAACACCCATAGATAATATTCATAGTAATATTGATCTTTTCAACCTGGGACACTTTATAATTAAATCTATTTTAGAAACTAACTTATATAACTTTAAACTCAAGAACTACTAGACATCTCTAATGTAGTTTTACCTGTTAGGCCATATTTTAAGGGAGGTTATTTAACCTCTCTCGAAAGATCCTGATGATTTGATGTTCTTGATAAATAACATCAATATCAAGAACATCATAATTAAAAAGAGGACTAAGCAGTGACGAGTTAAGTTATTTTGCTCGATAGAAAAAGGCCATTCGTGCAACTTGTAAACTTTTTAATTGTAAATGGAAACGTTGATCTACATTATTTTACTCTCTCAGCCCACCAACCGACGAGGAGAGAAAGTTTTGTGAACTCGCAACATTTTATGCTTTTGAGATGAAGACGAAAATGTCTATTTTGAAGGCGATTGCGGCAATTAAGGGAATACCCTGAGGCGATTGACACAATTTCCAGATTGAAGTCTGGCTGTGTGTCTGTCTGGTATGTGTGTGTGTGTGTGTGTGTGTGTGTGTGTTCCTCCACGATAGTGCACAAACGCATAATACGAAAGAGCTGAAAGTTGGAATTCAAGGATCATGGAAAGAGTTAAAAAGGTTGTGTTTAAAATCGGTCCACCGAAGGCGAAAATTTGGAATAAGAAATTTGGTTGGAATACTTCATATAGAAACTATACTAACAATATTAAAATTACGCCATACATTTTAATCAAATATTAACACCTCGGTCGGCGCGGTTCGTTTCTCGTCTAAGGGCAACAGTTGGAACGGAACCCAACCGGGGTCGTCCGCCGACCAAGGGCGCTCATCAGTTTTATTTATGGATTTAATATTCATGTAAAATCAGTCCTTGGCTCCTTGCCGGGGAAAGCCTTGGGGTAAAACAACAAGTTTTTTAAAACGGTCTTCGATTATGGTGAGTCGACAAATACATATTTCAAAGTGGTGCATCCGGTATTTCCAGGGCTTTTACCAAAAAATTCTTCAAAACGCTTTTTAAAATCAAAACAAGTTTTCTTAGCCATCTAATAATCAAGTTACCTTTTTTAACTGACGCATCTAATGTAGCTCGAACATATCCTTTACGGTAAGAAGTTATCATCATTGATTAAATGTGTTGTTATTGGCGTTGGAAGCCTGTGCAGCAAATGGCTGGCGTCCTGACGCCCACAACCTATTTAAAACGGCGATAAACGGCGTATCGTGAAGTTTTATTTGTGTTTACGCGACCCATTCACTAATCATATCAAGACGTAAAATTTAGGTACGTGTTGGCATCAGAAGGTAACATAGCCAGCATAGTACATAGAGATTTTTTTGAAAACATATATGAATATTGGAGTATTTCCAATTGCGAAGCAAACGGGATATAAAAGTGTAAATTATTACCATTAAATATAAAAGATACCACAAAGCCACCACAAAATATAAAAGATATCGATAATTTTATTGAATTTAGGAATTGGGCATTAAAAAAAAATGTTGTCAAAATGTTTATCAAATTTGAATGAGTTTTAATTCTAATTTTAATTATACCATTTATTTTCAGTATTTCAGTTATAACAGTGTAACTTTATTTTTAGGTATTTCAATGTTGTTTATTATTTAGTGTGTCTTACAGAATTTCGATTTCAAAAACGATTAATATATATTATTTTAATTAGTATTTTGATTCTTTATTTAGGATCTATTTCTTTTATAGTTAATTTTTGACCTGTATAATTTCTAATCCACTTAAATCTGATGGGTAAATGTATGTAATTTAGATTTTCTCTGAATATTTAATATTTCATTCTTCGTTTTTATTAGAACTTTATTTTTCTGGTTTTTATTTTAATATTTTATTTTTCGACCATTTTTATCTTTTATATTGTAGTTAGTTAACGGAAGTTAATTTGTTACTTGTAGGTATTCTAGAACTGATTCCTCGTCTTTTTACTCTAGGGTAGAAGCTACATTCATATGTGTATTTTATCATTTTTTATTTATTATTTTTAGGTTATATGATAGGATTTTTTTTCAGTATTATCACGATATTTAATTTATAATTTAAATAATTGTGTTTAGGAATTTTATATTTACTTACTGGATGTTCTGATTTGAAAGTTTTTGATTAAAATAAATAAACTGATTTCAATTGTCTTGAATTTTAAGGCGAAATGATTTCATTAAATAGGTTGTCCATATTTATTAATTATAGTACTTGAAGTTTTGGACGGGAATTTGACAAAAAAAAAAAATTAAATTTTAACCTCATCCTAATTAATTTAAAACTATTCCCGTGCGAAATCGGCGAGGGCAGCTTGTTTTAAATAATACAGTCTAATACTGGCTTGGCCCGGATCTGGATCGTTGGCAAAGCTCTCGCGCTCATCGACGCAACCTTTCTCTCGTTCAATAAACTACAAATTTTATCTTCGAACCACTTTGATTCATTGCGGTCATAAATTAATCAAGTAATCGGTGACCACGACCGATACATTACATTCAACACCATCTATATCCGTTGTGTAACTGTGATTTTACTTTCCAGCCCACCAACAAACGAGGAGGGAAAGTATTATGGACGCCCAAATTTTTTTTTCGAACCCCCTGAGAAGTGTAGCCTACTTGCAAGAAAACTGCAAGGGTTGCAATATCAAAAAACAATATAAATTTAGAATTGGGCGCCGGAAAGATTATAAGCTAGCTTGAGCAAAAAGACAATCAAATACACGGGTCGTGAAAGAGGTAAATTATGTAAAATCAATCAGTGTTTCTTTCTGGTTTTTAAAAAAACATTATTTATGCGAGGCCTAGTGCACATACTAAAAGACCTAAAGTTTACATAACCGTTTCACCATTAAAAATTACAATTAAATTACAAATTACAAAAAACGGCAACTTCCGGAATGGTTGGCAGCAATACGTAAAAATATATAACAAATACGGGTTCTACTTCCGACGGCTAATACCGCACTTCGTCGCGGAAATTCAGTTCCCTCGGGCCAAAACCTACTGCGAAAAAGCCAGGCCTGGGAGTCAAATGGCTGGTCGAAGGCAGAGCTCAAGGATCATAGAGCTGTTCTCCAGCCCAAGATAAATGCCCTGCGAAATCACCCAAAATTACATGAGTGACCGCACGAAATTTCGCACTACTCAAAAATATGGAAAAAACGGATAAACAACTCACAGATATTCCTAGACTTTTTGACGAACAACTGTAGAACTGGCAATAACTCCGCAGTTAAATTTTAAACAAGGTTTAAATACCGATTTTGTGCCAAAACTGATTTTTATAATTAAAATGGCGCAGCCCGCACGTACGATTCGATGAAGCGCTCTTGCTCTGTCTCGAAAGTACCCCCAGCTGTCATTGACAATTAAATTGAATATTTCACCCACTATGGACATCTAGCGGAATTAATAGGCATTTGTTTCAGCCAAGAAACAAACCTCGATAAACATTTTATAAAACAAAAAAAGGTGCCATAGAAAGGAAATTTAGAACAAAGACATAAATTTAACGAAATTCGTTATAGAAGATTAAGATCCTTTTCCAGATTGAAGGCTGTAAGTGTGCCTTTAGGGATCTAATGGACCCTATTGCAGGTTAGCTACTAAGACCTGTGTGTTTAGGGTTAGCCCTAAACACACTATCCGGCGGGTTCCACGCATATTTGCGAGCCAATTAGGACTTTAGCCTGCGGGCCAGCTTCCCCTAGTAGTCAACCTTCCGACGCTACTAGACGGTTTGCGCACCGTGCGGCATCAGCCAATCGATTGTGCATTCCGACTGACAGCCGGGGGAGTCTGGAAACTGTATTGTTTCCTATAGAGCGGGGGTAGTTGTTAACCCTACGGCAACTGCTCTTGAAACGACCATTCGGCTACCCGATTCCGGGTGAAGAGCCGGACAAGGGATACCGTGGTCCGTGATAGATTCGGTAAACACCGTATCACCGCTACGTAAGAGGGAGGACCGCGCAAGCGATTTCTAATCTGTAACCAGTCGGGAGACCGGAGTAATCTGGTTGTAATTGGAACTGAGGGCGCGTGTGTCGACCAGCTGGCCTAGTTAACCTAGTTAATCTGGTTATCTCCCGGTAAGGCGTTGGTCTCTTATGGGCGAGTGGCGTAACTAGATAGTGGACTGTTTTAGTCTGTTTTGGGAGCTAATGGGCCCTTGCTGAGTTGGCCACGAAGACCCATTTGTTTAGGGTCGGTCACACTCACGGGTCAACACCCATACGCCGGCAGCCACGCATGAAGCGCGAGCCCGGGTAGGACTCTGGCCTTAGAATTAGTTTTTTCCTAGGAGTCAATCTTCTGGCGCTCCTGGACGGTCTGCGCACCGTGCGGCGTAAGCCAGTCGATTTTGCATTCTGACTAACAGTCGGGGGAGTCTGGAAGCAGTACTGTTTCCTATAGAGCGGGGGTGGTTGCTGACTATACGGCGACTGCTCATGAAACGAACATCGGCTACCCGATTCCAGGTGAACAGCCGGGCAAAGGATGCCGTGGTCCGCGATAGATTCGGCTTACACCGTTTCACTACTTCGCAAGGGAGAGGACCGCGCAAGCGACCTCGAGCTCGTAACCAGTCGAGAGACCGCAGTAATCTGGTCGCACCTGGAAGTAAAGGCGTGAGTGTCGGCCCGCTGGGTAACATTCCTGGCTATCTCGCGGATAAGGCGTTGGCCTCTTACGGGCATGTAGCGGAGCTTGACGGTGGACTGTTTTGTCCTCAGTCTTCTGCGCTCACTCCAGGGAGATAGAACATCTAATCGTTAAACTTCCTGTGGTGACGGGTTCGCCCGTTGTAGTTGACAAAGGTCGGCAAAGGTTGAACAGGTTTTGGTTGAGATCGCTTCACCAGGGGGCGCACTAGTCATATTTAAAGCTCAAAATATTGGACTTAAAGAGTTGAAACTTGGTAGACAGATGCCTCGTTGGGCCGAATTCACATTGTGAAATTTCGGCTGGAAAACCTCATATACAAGTTACAGGATGGCAGTGTCGACTACAACGGGCGAACCCGTCGCCCCAGGCTGGTATAACGATATAAATCGTTCTTTCAGCCGTGGGATGAGCTTAGAAGACTTGGGGACAAGACAATCACTGTCTAGCTCATCAGCAACCGTTAGAGACCAACGCCTTACGGCGAGGCACCGGGAAAGGTACACAGCGGGCAGCCTCACCCCCTAACCACCAGTGTTGACAGGATATCTTCGTCTGTATTAACCTTCAGGATACATCCGTCCTTCCGACTGGTTAGGGGTCCGAAGTCGCTTACGCAATTTTTACCTGTTGTATTACAGAGGTAATTAAGTTTGAATTTATCGCGGACCTGGGCGTTCTTTCCCATAGTGCCACGCAGGATCGAGTGGCCCAAGGTCATTTCAAGAGTGGCTTGAATCAGGTGAAACATCCACCCCCGCTGCTTAGGAAACAGTGTATTTCCACAGTCTCCAGACCCCTTCAGCAATTAGTCCGAATGCACAACCGATTGGCTTCGCCGACCGGTGCACAAACTCTCCAGTGGCGCCATGATGCAATCCCGCCGGGAGAAACCGGTCCACCAGCTCTGAGGCCGTCTTACCCGGGGTAGCCTTCCACTCGAGGAGGCTTCTGAATAGGAGCTGAATCGTGAGTTGGATCTGTGGCCCAAGCTACACGAAACCGTTCACCACCAAAGCCACTAATAATATATAAATTCCGACATATATATTAATCAAATATTAACGCCGAGCCGCCGGATGCTAGTCGAGAAACGATTCGCGTGGCTGCCGTGCCGGCCGAGAGAGGCCGCTCATCTATTTTATTTGTGAAACTAATATTCAGATAAAATCAGTCCTTGGATAATTATCGGGAATTTCTTGGGGTGACCGATTTTTAGAAATTCCCATCACATTGAACTAGACGATAGTTTTCTTGAAGCTTCGGGTGGACGAATAAGACTGTAAAAAACTTCCAGTACGACTGTAAAATCTGCAAACACATATTGGACAGTAGAACGAGCCTTCGTTGCACATGTTATTTTCTTCAAACGATCAGAGAAGCGGCAAACTTCAATCGAGGTTTCAAATTTCCCACCGCACGAAAAGCTCTAATTAGGAATTGACAACCCTTTCCCCGACAACCACTTGTGAGGCTCGTGGTCAGGTTTTCAAGCCAACATTGTTTATCACGTGCCGTGGCACAACAGTCGAGCCTAAACTAACTATTACGGGCGTGGCACGTGGTACGCCACCACGTGACACGCCCGTGGTTGCTAATGTGCGGCACTCGAAATTGTGCGCAGTTCAGACTGCGCAGCTCATCTTAATTGGTAGGCAGGGCGTTAAACGGAGTTATGTGTGCACAGACGATTTTCAAAATTCACGTCAAAATATTCGTCGATACAATCTGAGGTAGCTGGCATCACGGCAATAGAAATTGAACTACCCGCCATAAAACCCAATGAACAAAGAGTGCTGGCACGCAGCGCCCACGACAATCGCACTCTTTATAGTCGATCAATAATTCGGTATAAGCCGATGCTCGAGTCATACCTGAGTACTGGTGATCGTTTTAGAGTTGAGTCCAAAATTTAGAGTGTTACTTAAGTGGTCGTTCGGTGCCAAGTATCGGATCACCTCTTCTTAAGTATTACTTACCTACGAATGGTCAGCCGCCATTTTCGGTCGTTTTGCGTCGTTGTGTTTCGGCTGTCTTGTAACTTGCGATGTTATTTAACTTTATTATGTACCTTTTAGATTGTTTTCGGAGTTTATTTTCCTTATTATTATTATTTACTGTGTGGGCCTTTTCTAAGGTCTTTATGAGCCTTGTAACACTGCGACCATTGCTGATCTATTGTGTTCACCACCTACTATAGTTCTGCGCTAAGCCTCGTGTCATTTAAGAACCGCAACAGGCTTTTGGCTCCAGTTTGTTTTACCTCCTCAGGTTGGAGGGTGTATCTTTTACGCATAAGCGGGCCACACTCGCAAATGAGGTGCAGGGGAGTTTGATCTGCCCCTTGGCAGAACCAGCACATTTTTGCGTCTCGGAGCTTGAGGTTGAACATGTGTTTGTTCAGGCCACAATGCCCCGTGAGCGCCCTCACCAGTATGCGTAGATTGTTCCTATTTAGCGATAAGGCCTCACGGGCCGATTGATTTAACCCTGGCTTGTTGTTCCAGTGGTTGACGGATTGTTCTAAACATATTTGTTTGAGAATTAGGTTTGCAAGGCTTTTTGACACGCCACAGCAAGGTTCAGGGCCGTATAACGTTCCCTTTGCTCCCGTCTTAGCAAGTTCGTCGGCTTTTCCATTTCCCTCGATTCCTGCGTGGCCGGGAACCCATCTTAGAATTACCCTGTTCTTTTCGCCCAGGGAATCCAGTAGTGATACGCAGTTTAGCACTAGCTTTGAATTAATAGTATTCGAGGCTAGTTCCATACGAGCTGCCTTGCTATCCGAGTGGATATAGATACGGTGGTTTGCGTAGTTCTTATGGAGGTTGATCTACGCACATTCAATAATGGCGTATACCTCCGCTTGGAATATGGAGGCGTAATTCCCCAAGTTTACACTTCTTTCGAAGTTTGGTCGCTCTCCATATATACCGCAGCCTACGTTCAGTCCCGATTTGGACCCATCAGTATACCATTTAAGGCTACCGGCCTCCCAGTGCAGTTGGCTCTTTAGCCAGTCGTCTCTGGGCGGCAGTTCCACTGTAAAAAGTTTGTATTCCTTACTATACTACTGAAAACATTTTATCGTCCCTGCCTGATTACCGACGATTGGAAGTTTTAACATTTTTCCTATACTGATTGAGCGTTTATCGCGTAAAAACACAAATGATCACAGAAATCACGAAAATCATTTGAGTATGATGGCGAACACGAGCAGTACAACTAATATGGGGGCCACGCAGCGACAACAACACTGGCAGTGACATAAACATTGCAATTATAAAAAATAATAAAAAACTTATTTCATTTACGTATTTCACCTTTTTATTTAATGCTATTTCTGGTTAATCTTTTTATCCATAAAGATACATGTATATCTGCGAAATGTACTCAATCAGACCTTTCATTTGACACTAAACACGATTAATTTATGTTAATTTATTGACATTTGGCAATTTAGACAACTACTTAGGTCTTTTCACAGTTAAGGTACCTACCCTATAACGGGATGACATAACGATTTCAACGATACCCCACGTTTTTCTGAATCGGTTTAATCGTGTAGAAGTTATAGTGGAATAAAGAAACGGAAAACATACATAGATCAACCCTGAACACATTACAGTCCTTTTTTTGTTGTGTATGGGAAAATGTGTTTTTGTTGTGAAATCAATATGTAAAAATGGGAGAAAGCAAACGTTATTCTTCGTCAAAATGTTCCACATTTAACGGCCAATAGACTTACCAGCCTTGCCGGTAGATACGAACAAATTCGAAAGTACTTGAGCTATACTTAGTGGAGTTGGCTGAATTATCTCGTTTATCGGACACAATCATTTATTTATTTATTTATTTATTTATAACGTACAAGAACAAAAAAATACAAGGACATGCATACTGTTGTACATGAGGAATAATTAAGAACAAACATTATAATAGCGAAAAACATAGCTCTATGGATATAAATATGCTAGCATATCCGAATGAGGCGAAATCGCACAACCAACTAGACCTAGAAGGTCTGTCTCTGGCTGTGCTGTGTTATACCAACTGTATTTTTGTAACTCGCGAACTGACGAAGGTGATCAATTTTAAATATTTCTAAATCTAACAAATGTGTTGTTTACACAAATTAAAGTAAAATTTAAAGTAGAAAAAAAAATATATATGTATGCAATTAAGGGCTAAAAATAAAGTAAACTTTACATTATATACAATAAATTTAAGTGGAAAATAAGTAATAATAATAACCATTACTAATACCATTACATTAATGCCATAACCATTACTTGGTTATGGCAAGGTACTCAGGACGTACTTGGCTGAGCATTACTCAAATACTGAACCGATACTATTTCAAGTGTTATTGTCTATGTGAAGGCGGCAAATCTAACGTTGACGAAGAGTCGGAAAAAACTATCGTCTAGTACGACGCGGTAAGAATCCGTTTAATTTATACTAAAATGTCAAATAACCGGGAAAGTTATTATGTATAGATTATGTGAAATTGTGGCGACGTGGACCCGTGGCGTCCTTTGCTCGCGGCAATCACCGCTATCGTGTGGCCATCAGGTCATTTCTATCGATGGGTGACATCGGGTCAACATATATTTTTATTTTTTTATTTGCCTTTATATTTGTCTTTATGAGCCTTGTAACACTGCGACCATTGCTGATCTATTGTGTTCGCCACCTACTATAGTTCTGCGCTAAGCCTCGTGTCATTTAAGAACCGCAGCAGGCTTTTGGCGCCAGATTGTTTTACCTCCTCAGGTTGGAGACCGTAATGACCACCCAAGTGGGTGTATCTTTTACGCATCAGCGGGTCACACTCGCACAAGAGGTGCTGGGGAGTTTCTCTGCTCCTTGGCAGAACCTGCACATTTTTGTGTCTCTGAGCTTGAGGTTGAACATGTGTTTCTTCAGGCCACAATGCCCCGTGAGCCTCACCAGTATGCGTAGATTGTTCCTATTTAGCGATAAGGCCTCACGGGCCGTCTTACGGTCGTCAGCCTTAATTAGCGCTTTGGAATGATTCAACCCTGGCGTGTTGTTGCAGTGGTTGACAGATTGTTCTAAACATATTTTGTTTCAGTATTAGGTTTGCAAGGCTTTTTGGTACGCCACAGCAAGTTTCAGGGCCGTATAACGTTCCCTTTGCTCCCGTCTTAGCAAGTTCATCGGCTTTTTCATTTCCCTCGATTCCTGCATGGCCGGGAGGTCAACATATACCCATATACAAGATACGTTGCCAGACTCCCCTGGTCATTCGACGGATTCAACGATACCGTTGCAAGTGCTGGCAGTGTATTCGCACAGGACTCAATATGACAGGTAGTTTACAATTTTGGTTGTCCCCGAACACACCAGCTGACCCCTCAACCCTCTTCAGATCCAAACACAACATTGGGTTATCTCTAAAATTACCCTTTCTGCTCTGTGTTATCTTTAGAATAGCACAAACATAGATTATATCCAATTCTGAGACGGGCTAAGACTTCAGCACATCCAACGTATGCTAAATAAAATTTTGAAATTCTGCTGAATTATTCGCATAATTATATAAGTATACACGTTATTGAGCATTTTACGAAAATTAAACATTAACCTACTAAAGCATTCCGTGATATTACGCAACCATCTAAGTTCTATTTTGAATGAGAACACACGATGATAGATGGAGGGCGATAGACCGCTGCCGCAGAAACTTGTGATCGCTCGGATGAAAGTCGTATCACGTGGGACTTTATATTTCCTTCCCGTCGCATTTAATAAACTAGTAAATGATCGTTTGACTTTGATTTCTCCAAAGTTTTACAAAACCCATGAGACGCTCAATCATTGCGTAGCAGCAGTAGGGAGATTTCTTTATTCAGCCAGAGGGATTTTTCGGAAACTGCTTTGGAATGTGCGAGTCGAATAAGAGGAGACCCGCGTACATTCTTCAGCGGCATTTGGCGGAAAACAAAGAATGATTGGCATACCTACGTCCCGGCGGCGAGTGTTGTGACACGTCCGAGAGCGATACGAATGTTTTGTTATAAGTAAGAGTACTTTAGGATTAAGTTGTTAGTGAACTAAATATGCACCTGTATTAAATATGCATAATTTGAGAACGTGATTAAGATATGAGGTCGGCAAAAAATATTCCTCGAAGGGACAACTAGAGCTGTCTACTACAACGGGCGAACCCGTCACCTCAGGAAGTTTTAACGATATTTGATGGTTCTATCTCCCGTGAGGTGAGCGCAGAAGACTTGGGAAGAAGAACAATCCGGTATAGTTACGCTAATCGCCGGTCAGAGGCCAACGCCTTACATCGAGTCACCGGGAAAGGTAACCAGCGGGCAGCAATATCTAATAATAATAACAATAATAATAAACTCTATATTTGCACTTAATTGTTATACAAAAAGGCGAGCTTATTACGACATGGCAATGTCTTACAACTAACCTAAACACAGTGGTACATGGGCGCATTGTGAAATTAAAGATTATTACATAATATACAGACCGTCTGCATAACATACAGACAACTGGAAGAATTTAAAACTAGTAATGCCCGAGGAGAGGAAATCGGGAGAGGAAGAGGAGAGAAAGGGAAGAACTGGTCACTTCTTAGAAAGTTAGTAATCCTTAAGGTGAGTCTTAAACGATGGTAAAGAAGGCGAGTTTCATATGTTTGCTGGGAGATCGTTCCAGAGTCTTGCACCATGGACACATCTCCGTCTGGATACCTCCTACCTCCTGACTGGTTACAGGATCGAGGTCGCTTGCGCGGTCCTCTCCCTTACGTAGCGGTGATACGGTGTCTACCGAATCTATCGCGGACCACAGCATCCTTTGCCCGGCTGATTCACCCGGGATCAGGTGGCCAAATGGTCGTTTCAAGATCAGTTGCCGTAAGGTCAACAACTACCCCCTCTCTATAGTAAATATTTATGTTTCCAGACTCCCCCGGCTGTTAGTCGGAATGCACAATCGATTGGCTAATGCAGCACGGCGCGCAAACCGTCCTGGAGCGCCCGAAGGATGACTCATAGAAAGAGTAGTCCGCAGGCCAGCGTCCTGACCTAACTCGCACTTCTGCGTAGAGGCCGCCGGATGGGTGTTGATGCGTGCGTTTGACCGACCCTATACAACTGGTTCTTAGTGGCCAAACTGCAATAGGCCCATTAGCTCCATCCTCGAAGGGGCAGCAAATCGGCGACGATAGAGAGGCTGCCGCGAGTCATATAATTTTCGCCAGTCTGACAACGACTAACAGTCATTATATAGGGTCCGCGTTCAATGACATTCGCGCTAGCCGCTCAAACAGTACATTTTAGCCCGGAATAAAAAGTGTCTCAGTCAGCTTTGTACGCGATGCAGTGACCGGACGGCGTTAACGAACGTTCCACAGTCTGAATGCTTTTGGGGTATGGTGTAAAACTTCCGGTCTAGATAACTGCACCTCATTCTAGCTTCCAAATTAATTATCTCTGTATTTATTTAAGAGTCTGTTTTATTAAAAAAATGTACTTGTATTTGTATTTTCTGTATTTGTCTGTATTTAAGAGTGGTCTACCTGATACTAAATTGTGCGCGGGCCGTTTACCCCCCCCCTCCCCCTCCCCCGCGGTTGGCTAAAAGCGGATCTATATTATGCAATGTTACAAATGTAAAGGTGTTTGCCATGGCTAGATCACACCTACCAAGAATATGCATTATAAATATATGCGCAATATGAAATGCTTAGTAAATGAAATGGACCTGGTTCTTGCTTCCACATTGGTTATCTCTTCGTTCCGACATGCGCTTGGGAACGCGAAAATGAGATACTGTTATTGTCTTAATTGATACCGAAATGTGCGCGGGCCATTTGTGCCGCGGCTGGGTACAGGTGGATGTACACTATGAATTCTTATACACTGCAAAGGTGATTTGATACCGCTGCAACGATTGCAGTCCGCGGAGGGTAGCAAGACGAAACTCCATCATCCCACACCATCGACACCCTTATTATTTACATAGACTTACGTTATATTGGTGATAGAAGGCTGCTACTGTCCATGCAATTCCGATTCCAAGAAAGACATTGACGGCATTGCTACCAGTCACGTTGCCAATGGAGGCATCAGCATAAGTATCTTGGACAGCTGCTACTTTGCTGGCGAATGTGTCTGTTAAAGAATGGAAACGAATCATTAATTAGGAGGTGACCACAACTGCTAATAAACTGTCGAGTAAATAGAAGTCGAATATGGTACCATAAAACGAAATGTGAGGAAATTATGAGCACTTCGGAAACGACGTTGCAGATAAACAATTGCCATCGGCCCGTACCTCTTTGCTAAGCAGGCTGTTATGGTGCTTTATTTTCCACCACGAAAAAATAAGAGAATTATAATTATTATTTCTAAAATGTCGATTTTTGGTCATATTTGTGAAACAGGTTATAAACTTATGTGATCATAGCATTCATCGAAAAAATCTTAATTTATAGAAAACAGAAAACAACACCCGATTAGCCGAGTTAACTTCGAGTAGTTTGTTATTTCTGAAATTATTTTAATGATAAAATAATTTTAATGACGTCTATGTTAGGCATCTCTGAAATTATTTTAATGATAAAAATCAATATTTCCTAAATCATATGGGCTCCGGTGCTAGCAGCAAGATAGTTTAAAACAAGCATAGTTTTAGCCAACTTAATTTAAAACTAATTGAGATAGATTTTTCTCTTTTGAAGTTTTGATATCCTTAAGATGCTCTCTTTAAGGAAGCAAACTAAAAGGCATAATTAGAAATATTCTAACTACAAATTTATAAAAATAGTTAGATGACGATCTAATGTTTGATATGATTATGTGATTATGTTTCATGAGAGGTAACTGAAGTGTTCTTTGTTTTAGTTTTTTGAAAGTGATTGAGATATTTTTTTGCTGTAATCTTCTTTTAATTCTTTTTAACTATACATTTAATAACATTACTATTGGCATTTTTATTTTATTTTTACGTATTTACACATTATTTAATGTAACTCTATGTTTATAGAATATCCGCCCAACCACAAGCTTTGCTTAGTTGGGCCACGTCGGACAATAACTATCATTTAATAATTGAGTTAAATTTCTTGCTATAGATTAAGCAACTTACTACGTATAATTTGACTTTTAAATCGTAATTTGTAATAATATTTCTGAATTCCTTAAATTAAATTAAATAAAAAATTATAGTTTCATTTATTAAACTTCTTTATCTTTTCTCCGAAATTCTTTTGACTAATGATGTTTAATGTTCATATTTTCATTCATATATTAATATTTGTTTTGTTTTAAGCTATTGCATAGCTTTTATCGCGGGCCTAGGCCAGCGCGGCGACCGAATGAAGAAATTTCTTAACAAAAATGAATGATTTTAAACTGATAATTACGTCTAAACGAGTACTGCTTATGATTCGAAAAAAATATATGTTAAACAAGAACATTTTCCTACTATTCTTAGCTTTGAATATTTTAGATTTTGTTTATATTACATAGTGTAATTAATTTGTGAAATTAGGTCTAACCGAACACAAAAACGACTACTACGCAATTACTATCTGGCGTATTATTATGAAACCTGCACCATTTTAAAGATAATTTAATTATCTATCTTTTTATCTACGATTTTTCTCGAATATTTCGGTTTTTTGCTGTATTGAATAAAAATTCGCGCGCGGTGCTCTATCGGAAGACGTTTAAATTATTCCGAATCATTTGCTACCAGCCGCAAATGATTCGGAATAATTTCAACGTTTTCCGATAGAGCGCAAATATCTGATATCAGAAAAATAAAATAATTAAAATAAATAAATAATGATAATTGCTTAAGTTGTTAAAAATGCTATGCAATAGCTTTACCGCGTCAGTCCCCGAGTGCCACACGTATATATTTTTTTTATATACTTCTTGAATTTTAATATGCGATTATTTACTTTATAGCATGGCTTTCATTTCATGCGATAATCAATATAACATGCTATATTTTAAATATATTCTGAATTAATAAATTGACTTTCATACTTGTCGGTAATTAGAGTAAATAATACACTTAATTCCGACTATAAGTCTGATTTTACTTTATATTTTC
The DNA here is from genome assembly GCA_944548615.1 of Micropterix aruncella. Classification (NCBI taxonomy): domain Eukaryota; kingdom Metazoa; phylum Arthropoda; class Insecta; order Lepidoptera; family Micropterigidae; genus Micropterix; species Micropterix aruncella. The sequence continues at coordinate 77,139,742 of OX155980.1, read as the reverse complement.
CAGTGACAATGGGCTCGATTGCGTTTCTTCGTGAACTAAAACCAGAAATTAGTCCGTGTGAACGAGCCAGGGCAATACGCTAGAGCGAAGTGTGAGATGACCAGTTGTCACTTTTTGCATTAAAACTGCCCGCCAAGGTCAAATCTTACACCGCACGAAATATGCTCGAATTTATTCGGACGAGTATAAGTTCGGCAGGTAGTATTTATCGACGATCGTTCGTTTCATATACCGCTCTAACGTATTGCTCTGTCTCGTTCGCTTGGACTAATTTTAGTTTTAGTTCACAAAGAAACGCAATCGGGCCCATTGCAAGGATATTTTATAAAGAAAACGATCCTGTTTTAGTAACGCCAATCGAAGTTTTTAGACGACTGATGTTTAAGGAATTGAAAGATTAGAAAAAATAGTAATAATCTCGTGTTTTCCTAATGTGGGTCGTTAATGCCCACTTACTAAAGATGGATCGAACTATTCGTAATCAAAAGCCACTTAGAACGCATCGGCGACTCGCGTTCGATCGTCGACGATCACGATCACGACCGATCGGCGATGCATCACCACGGCCAACGATATCCCCACTGTAGCAAAAGTCTCCTAACTATATATCGTCTGTGATCGCTTGCGTTGTATCACGATCGCATAGCTCCCATAGATTTCTGTTCTACCCATAGATGATATAAAGCGTATTAGATGGCTCAAAGTCGTACTACGATTTGGCAACCAGGATTTTACTACGAATCGCCACGTCCAGATGGCATTCATAGTTCCAAAACATGCTTATTAATCTTTATTATGGTCAAGATGGCGATTTTCGTGGTATAAAGGTAAGCGGTATAAAATAATAATGTAATAACACACGATTTTTTAAGTCACAGCTAATTTGTAATTTCGTGTACAGGTTTTAAATACGTAATAATTAAACACTTTAAGTTCGGATCCACTAATAGATGGCATTCTAGTCCTCTGATTATTCATTGTGTAATAAGCCTATAAAGTCGACTTGAGGTAAAAAACAGACAAATCCTCATCTGCTCTGACAACAGACCAGCACTGGACGCTCTGGCTAAAGCCACCACAGAATCTTCTGTGGTCTGGGACTGCATGCAGGAGCTCAACAAATTGGGAAAATCCAACAAAATCACCCTAATAAGGATACCGGGTCATCAAGGCATACCCGGCAACGAAGAGGCCGACAGACTGGCAAAACTGGGCACACTGGATTGCCCAGTGGAGCCAGCTGTAGGGGTCCCCTTCGCTACAGGTAAGAAAATCATCAGGGACTGCTTGGAGCAGGAACATCGGGCTTCCTGGAAACAGAGTCAGGGATGTCGCCAGGCAAAAGCCATGATTGAGCAACCACTACAGAAGAAAACCAAGGCCCTACTTGACATGAGCAAGAAGAACCTTAGAACCACTATCGGTTTCCTCACCGGACACACGACCCTTATAGCTCATCAATTCAACCTTGGCTTGACTGAGAGCAAGGATTGCCGAATATGTGGCGAGGAACCTGAAGACAGCATACACATTGTTGGTCGCTGTCCAGGGCTCGCCGCCAAAAAACACAGTTTACTGGGACGAGCCTTTCTCGAACCCAGCGATCTGCCCAACTTGAAGGTCAGTGACCTACTTGGACTGGTAAGAAGTACCGGGCTTCTAGCTGACCACTGACCTAACCACACAGTGGGTAGTTACAAAAGATTTTACAGATCTAGGTGAGATCAAGGGCTGGAAACAAGCCCCCCACTCTATCTACTACTACTACTACTACTACTACTACTACTATATAAAATATTCAATAGATGGCACTAATATTATCATTTAATATTGTCATCATTTGTTAAATATTCGATTTTTTGTAATTAATCAGTCCTTTATAAAAAACATTATTTAATAATGTTATTATAATATAAATATATCTATATAATAAAAATGAGTCGGGTTTTATGTATGTTACCTAATAACTCACGAGCGCCTGGCCCAATTTGAACGATTCTTTTTTTGTTTTGTTCGTAATCATTTCGGTGTTGCTATAGGATATAAAAAAATTGGAAAATCTCTCGGAAAAGTGAGAAAAATGAGAAAAACCAAAAATTATTTTAGTACCGAGTTCGGCCAATAGATGGCGCGGTTTGACAAGAATAAAAATACGAAAATTCGAAAATCAAGATGGCGGCACGGCGTGAAAACTGACATTTGACAGTTAAGTTGAATTTTACGAATTTTTCATAGCGTTTTCGTGTTTTCGTGATTCTGAAGGTAAATTAACTGAATTAAGTGAATTTGTGTAATTCGTGAATGTTTTTCCAGGTTTTACAATCATTTTTCACAGTTATGCCCTTGCCCAGACGCTCCAATCTCAGCAAGGTGACCGCTCGAGCGAGACTACAAAGAGAGGTTCAAGCAACTGAAAACGATGAGGATCGCCAAGAAATGAATGAAGCGACACGTATACGTAATGTTGCAGTGCGAAGACGATTGAATTTGAGACAAAACACATACAGAGAGGCTTTCTATTATGATCCGGCGATACAATTTAGCGATTATGAATGCGTGCAAATTGGAGAAATGGACCATTTGTGCCAATATTGCAGTGCCTTGAAGTACCGTCACGAACCACTTGGTTTGTGTTGCGCAAGGGGTAAAATGAGATTGACACCATTGGTTCCACCACCAGAACCATTAGGATCGTTGTTGTCTGGAAATGCACCAGATTCTAAGCATTTTCTGTCGAACATACAATATTACAAAAAATGCTACAATATCTGGCGCTCCTGGACGGTCTGCGCTCCGTGCGGCATAAGCCAATCGATTGCGCACTCTGACTAACAGTTAAGAGTTTCAAGGCGATAGGTGAGGGCAGGAAACCCCGCCCACCGCCCGGGCAGTTATAACGACGAGGGTAGTCTTGTCTGCCCGGGATGTCGTGCTACGACAACTCCTGGCTATCTCGCGGTTAAGGCGTTGGCCTCTTACGGGTTTGTGGCGGAGCTTGACGGTGGACTGTTTTTTCCAAGTCTTCTGCGCACACTCCAGGGAGATAGAATGACTAATCGTTAAAACTTCCTGAGGTGACGGGCTTCCCCGTTGTAGTCCCGCAACTCTAGTATGTATTGTCTCTAAGTCCTCTATGTTCATCCCACGGCTGAAAGAATGATCACCTATCGTTATACCAGCCTGGGGTGACGGGTTCGCCCATTGTAGTCGACACCGCCCCACAGACGTACGCCCCCGGCGCATCTTCCACTAATGGTTGGGCCTGTGGCCCTTGTAGACTGACCTACAGAGAGACATCTATAAATAGTATGTAGAGGAATACCGATTTTTCAGTAAACGGTGCAAATACGCTGCTGATTAGTTACTTTAGTGGCGGTGCAATGCAACCGCCGAAGCAATTTACGCCACACTATTTGCTTGCAACTTGGAAAGAGGCGACGGAAACTGAACATTTTCTTGCTATGCATGTATGCACTTTGGTCGCGTAACTGACACATTTTCCGCGTCGCTTGCCTGTGGCTTTCAAGAATGAAAGGCGCCGGCTTTTGACTCGTTATCATAAAGGATGTTATGCACTCAGCTGCTAACGATTCCGAGTACAAACTAAGAGTAATAAAGAGTATCGATAATATATCGGGGGTTAACATATGTATATGAGGTAGGTACGGGCATTGATTATTAATATATGGTATTAAATTACTTAACTCTACAGTACGATTTGGCAACCCTTCTGCGATGGCGAATTTTAAATGGCGCTCATAGTATTGACGGTTACACTAATAGCAATGTATTTGTCCATCTATATTAACATCGATGATGAATATTTTTTTAATAAGCGAATGATTTATTATAAAAACAAAAAAATAGTCAATTAATAGTGACTTCTATCGCATTTTTTACATATGCTGATTACATAACAGGAATAATATGACTATCTGAACGTTAAAGTGCGTAATTATTACCTATTGAAACCTGCATACCAAATTAGAAATTCACAACAGTATGTAAATAATATTATAAGTTCATAATATAAAAAAATGTTTATTTAAATAATATTGTAAGACCTATGATTTATTTTTATTTTAATTTTATTTTTATTAACTAAATGTATACAGCATATTCTTTATATAAAAAAAACATTTTATAAATTAACATTAATATAGCCATTAATACATTTTAAATGAGCAAATAATATAAAGTACCCATTTAAAAAATAATAATTTTATAACTTTTTTTTAAGAAAAAAGGAAAAAAAAGCATTTCTAAATATAAATGTATAAGTACAATAGGGGGATGGAAATGGAAGGGAGGGATTGTTATAACACTATGTGTAATATACGTTCATAAATGGCCATACATACGTATACTATTGACATATATATACATATAGACATACATACACACATAAATACATTTTATATAATAAAGTAATAAGTAAAATTAAATTAATTATCGTTCCTGAGGTTTTCTTCGACTGCGTGAAGAAAAGGCTTACTGTCCAGAGAAAAAATGTCAAGGTCATTAAACCTGTTATTAAAAGAGGTGAGTAACCATATCATAGTAGAGTTGCTGAAGTGGCTTGAATTGCACCTGGGCACGTGAAACAAACGAGAAACTCGGGTACTTCTGGGGGGCACTCTCAAGGAAATTCGCTCAGTTAAAGCTGGACAGTCTATTAAACCATGAAGGATGTCATATAGGAAAGACATGTCGGTTATGGTCCGTCTATTATAGAGCAGTGCAACCTTAAAGTAATCCGCTCTTTCCTCATATGTCTCGAAGTTCGTGTGCTAGCGCCAATTTAGGTATCGCAAGAAACGCTTTTGGACGCCCTCAACCTTGTTGACAGATGCAGCATACATCGGTGACCATATAGTGGATCCGAAATCTAAGACACTTCTGACATATGCGTAATACAGTGTTTTTAAGGCGAGGGTGTCACTGAACGGTCTGCATACTCTAAACAAAAATACTAACATTTTCTTGGCCTTAAGAACTATGTAATCTATGTGGTCGTTGTATGCAAGCTTCGTATCTAAATAAAGTCCGAGGTCGCGTATTAAAGATGTTTTTGGAATGTTTTCGCCATCGATAAGATAGTATATACAATTGGCCGAGTCTTTCTGGTAAAACTGATGGTATTGCACTTTAAGGGATTGAGGCAGAGCTTGATTTTGTGGCAGTATACCAAGAGTCGGTCTAGATCGCGGTGCATGTTTAATCAATCTTTCGTACCTTTAATGGTGGAATAAATTTTTAGATCATCGGCATAAACGATAAATTTAGACGTGTGAAAGCAAGAGGCGATGTCATTAATATAAATATTTAACAATAATGGCCCGAGATGCGAACCTTGCGGTACTCCAGAAGGTACTCTAACATACTCGGACCTATAACCACCAACAGTGACAGCTTGATGTCGATTGGCCACATAAGACGCAAACCATCTCAACAGATCCCCGTGAATTCCGAACTGTAGTAATTTGGTGGGAGCTAACGGGCCCATGCTGAGGTGGCCACGATGACCCATGTGTTCAGGGTCGGTCACACTCACGGGTCAAAACCCATCCGATGGCCTCCACGCATGGGGTGCGAACCTGGGTAGGACACTGGGTCAACCAGTCTCCCCTGGGAATCAAACCTCTGGCGCTCCTGGACGGTCTGCGCACCGAGCGGCGCAAGCCAATCGATTGTGCTCTCCGACTAACAGTCGGGGGAGTCTGGGAACTGTATTGTTTCCTATAGAGCGGGGGTGGTTGTCTACCTTACGGCGACTGCTCTTGAAATGACCATTGGCCATCCGATCCCGGTTCAGAGTCGGGCAAAGGACGCCTTGGTCCGCGATAGATTCGGTGTACACCGTTTCACCGCTTCGTAAGGGAGAGGACCGCACAAGCGACCTCGAACTCGGAACCAATCGAGAGACCGGAGAAATATGGTCACAATTGGAAGCAAGGGCGCGAGTGTCGGCCCGCCAGGTAACATTACTGGCTATCTCGCGGTAAAGGCGTTGGTCTCTTGCGGGTTGTGGCGTAGCTAGACGTCGGATTTGTAATGTCCAAAGTCTTCTACGCTCACTGCACGGTCGATAGAACGATGAATCGTTAAAACGTCCTGCGGTGACGGGTTCGCCCGTTGTGGTTGACATCTCAATATATGTAGTAATTTGGTAATTAGTATGGGGTGATTAACCCTGTCAAAGGCCTTCGAAAAGTCAGTGTACACGGCGTCCGTCTGTAGGCGTTTATCCATGTTTTTCGATATAAAATCGGTAAATAAACTAAGATTAGTTATGACAGAGCGCTTCTTTAAAAAACCGTGTTGATACTCAGAAAGCTAGTTTTTAATTGCAGGATAAAGTTGGTCGTACACAATCTTCTCGAAGACCTTGCTCAGAACTGGAAGAATTGAAATCGGGCGATAATTTTCGATACTGTTTCTGGGACCATTTTTATGTATCGGGATAATTAGTGCCTGTTTCCACACGTCAGGGAATATTCCCTCTTGTAGCGATCGCGTAAAGATAATTGTCAGAGGCGGAGATAGAGAAGCGGCGCAGTTGTTAAAAAACATAGGTGGAATTCCATCGCAACCTGCGCCCTTATTGATATCCAAGTTAGATAAATACTTGTAAATAACCTCTGCAGAAAATTCGATCGAACCGATCGATCAGTTTGTTGGGTTGTACGGGTGAACGTCCGGAAGTGCCAGGTACGACGTGGATTGGTCAGCAGAGCTGAAAACTGATTCGAAATATGCAGAGAATCCTTCGCTAATGCTGGAGCCATCGTTAAAGCAAACATCTCCACAGACCATAGATTGTGGTATTTTACCGCCTTTGCGTATATTTTTTATGTACGTCCAAAAGTGCTTAGGATTACGGCGAATATTAACCAAGCTCCGATTGACAAATTGGCGGAAGCATTGTTTTTGCATCATTTTTTGCCTACGACGGAGTAATGCAAAAGTGCCATAGTCACGGGGATTACCGTTCTTCTTCCACTTCTTGTGAAATCGGTTCTTTTCTTTGATTACTTTTATTAGGGCTGGCGAGAACCATGTTGGGAAGCGCGGATTGGCTGTTGTTCGCGTAGGTACGAAATCCTCGATAGATTTATTTATAACTGAGTAAAATTTATTTACGGTCTCCTCTATAGAGCAATGAGCAAAGAGAAGTTCCCAGTCAGTGGAAGAGAGGTAGTGATTTATAGAGAAATTGTCAGCTTTGGCGTAGAGTTTGATGATTCTGGGTAGCTCTTTCAATAGGCGCACATATATATTACACAGTTCTATATCCAGTGATGGGTGATGAACGTCCTCCGGAATTATTGGGTTATTGCAGCGGGATACTCGCAAGTCGTCGGTGCCAAGTACTAAGTCTAAAAAGCGATGAAGAGAGTTGGACACATGATTGAACTGATCGAGGCCCGAAAATGCGATACCTTCGCAGAAAGAGGTGCTTAAAGGATCGAGAGTCCCTCCGCCTTCCGATGCGGGACTAAGGGGTAATCCTGGAGGACCAGACCAAAAGATTTTTGGCAAATTAAAATCACCAAACAACGAGAAACCGTCATGAGGAAGTTGTTCGCGTAATGATACAACTGTGTCGAGAATGCTGAGTAAATGATCTTGGTGTTCGGCTGGCGGATTTCCCGGAAGGTAAACGCAGCAGACGTGGTGGTCATGAGAGGAGCCCAAAGCTGCCGCCGGAATTGTGCCCCAAACGCAGTCTGCTCTACATAACGCAGCCCAGCCAAGGCGCAGACGAGGACAAAACTCTCGTCGAATAGCTAATAAGGTTCCTCCGCCGCGCTTCCTGTCAGTGGCAGCAGGGTCTCTGTCGTGCCTGAAAAGTTCATAGCGAGGATCGACTATTTCTCCATCGAGTATACCAGAGGTGAGCCACGTTTCGGTAATAGCTAGAATGTCGTAATCGTTTGACAACACATTTTGATAAAAAATAGACGTTTTATTTTGCAAACTGCGAACATTCTGATAGAAAATGTTAAGTGACTCTACGGTGATGGGTTAAAGTTATCATTAAAATAAAGAAAAAGGAAAAGACGCGAGTAATCTAATTATGACCGAATAGACATTGTAAATTTGGCAGTGAATAATTGGATGAAAATTAATAAATAGTGTGATACGGTTACGTTCGTGACAAGGAAAATTATATTGATGTCAGGACAAGAAGCTTCAGGATTGCTAAAATAATGCATTATGACGCAGGTAGAGTGTATTATAACAAATAGATATATAACATATATGATATATAATATTAGAGGTAAGTTAAAAATAAAATGGGGATAAGAGGTGTCAGGTAAAAAGAGTAACAAGTTCGAGTAAGTGAGAGCTAGGAATTTTTTTTTGAGGTCGTCGGCACAGTTGATACGGAGTGGTGGAGCTGCATCTTTCTGGCGGGCGAAGATATGGCCGTTTCGGACCCACACATAGCGAAACCCCGTCTCACGCGCTAGATTGCGGGCCTTGTAAAGAAGATCCTTATTTGTGACCGTAAGGTGTTCGTTGATTTAGATCGCCGCCAACGTAGTAGTGAAGCCGATATCTCCGGATTTAATGCCTCCTGCTTTCTTCCTGGCGGCGGAGATGAGAATGTCCTTTAGTTGTCGGCGACAAAATCTTGCCACGATAGCCCTCGGTCGATTAGCGTTACGCGTTCGTGGTGTAATCCGAATTGCGTAGTCAATATCCGCAGGCAGTATGGTTACGCCGAGATGCTTAGCTATATTTGTGACAATTGCCGCAGCCTCCTCATCTTTTGACTCGGGAACTCCTATAATTTCTACGTTGTAGAGCCGCATTTTCTGTTCCTTCTCGTTATTATAAATTCTTTTGTTATTATATTACTATTTTATTCCGTAAATGTGTGTTTAGAGCGTTATCCACAACGCGCCTCCATACTGTATACCAGGAAAGTAACCATATTGATCATAATAATAGATAATTAATATTTTTTTTGGATCATGAGTGCCATATACACGTTGCGTTTCATAGTAAATTCCTGGTTGCAAAATCGTAGTTAGACGTTGGGTAATCTAATACGCTATTAAATCAGTGGTAACGGGTAATTCAGTAGTGACGTAATTGTGACAGGGTTATTAAGTTATCAAAAATCTAAATTTATTTTAAATTCAAATATTTATGGGATTGAATGCAAATGCATGAATTACATTGACAAAAAATATGGTACCGGACCGTGGCGTTATCAGTGCGCAACGGCAGTTTCTCTTTGCGTTAAATAAACAATTAATAGAAACTGTTAAAGATGACTACATAGGACTATGACTGCGAAAACAATGTGAAGATTGGTGGGAAAAACGCCAAGAAATGGTTATTTCTATTTGAAAAAAGTAATTGAACATATTAAAACCTAAACTGTGGTTATTGTCTTCACTATGAGTACTTGCGTCATTAGTAGCGAAACCACGCCCCATAAGCAGCCCGCCCATTTAGGTAAATAAATAGAAAATTAAAATTGTTCAATACCGACGAACACCTACGAGAATAAATAGGTCGGTTTTGAACGCTGCTGCTGCTCATTTTAACGTCGCTTATTTTAACGATCGATAGCGAACATTTGCGTATATTTTGCGAATATGACACGAAATATAAAATAACAAAATATAACAAATAAACACTCTTTGCGATCCTCGCGCACAGTGTCACCTATTCACACAGTATTTATTGTTTAATATATTTATTAACGTCCAAAGAAACAATACCGTATTTGCGCAGGCTGTAAATTTGATTTGGCGACAGAGGGGTCCCTAAAATGCTCTGTGTGTAAAAGTGAATATCTTTTCTCATGCGTCGGGCTAACTAAAGAAAAACAAATAAGACAAAAGAAAAAAAAAACGACTCGATTTTTTTTTGTAAGTGCAGCAGCCATGTCATGATGATACTTAGAACGGGCTATCATAATTGAATGCGTATACAAAATTTTGTGTATGTGCTGTTGACCGTTGAGGAGTTCCCTTGTTGGAAGCCAACCCTGGGTGCCGCAGTCCTGTCTTGGTGAAACAACAGGCTGACGTAATTGAATATATATACGAAATTTCGTTTCTGTGCTGTTGACCGTTGAGGAGTCCCCTCGTCGGGAGCTAACCCTGGGTGCAGCAGCCGTGTCATAGTGAAACATATTATAGAACGGGCTATCATAACTAAATGAGTATACAAAATTTCGTGTCTATGCTGTTGAACGTTGAGGAGTCCCCTCGTCGGGAGCCAACCCAGGGTGTAGAATCAGGCCATGCTTACCATAAAAAATGCATTGTCATCGAAATTGAACAAACATCACGTGAATTTTCAACTTCTTATGATAATATTTTAGGAGTTCCTTCAATCTTTCATCGATACTATCATTAGAACAGGATTTTGATAAAAATGAGACCAACCTGTAAGTATATCCTTTCAAAAAAAAACAACATTTTTTTGAAATCCTTTAAAAATGAGTAACAGCAAATGGATATTTTGAATGCAAAAAAGACAAATAAAAATCTGGATCAGCAATTACTTAACAGTAGAAACGATCTCAGTAAAGAATTGTAAACATCTCACCGAAAGCTAATGAAACAAAATCGAACACGTAATAACTACCATAGAAAAAGGTTGAACAGAGAATTCGCAATTGATAGTATTCATCAAATATATGACCGAAACACAGGATAAACTATCTGAACGTATCACGAATTAGGAGCCTCTCATACCACGCGTGCAAGACCTGGAGAAATATAACAAGTATTTACAAATAAAAATTGAATACTTGGAGAATACATTGTATGAGAAGAAACAGTATCTTTAATGAAATACAATCAAGCGATGGAAATTTGAACATATTCGTAACTATTATTGGAACCAAAATAAGCCTGAATATTTGCTGTAGAAGATTTCGAAGAGATTCGGGTGCACAGACTACCCACAGTGAACGCGAGAGTCGCTTCCGCTCAGCCGCCATTGGTTCTCATATTATTCAATCGGCTCGGGAACGAGACAACTATTTATGTATATGCTCTCAAACACTACAATCGCTTTGCCAAATCGGCGGTCGATAAACTGAACTGGACACATAGGAACGGCTAATAAGACACTTTCAGGAAGCTTTTGTACCTAGGTTAAGATATTTATATTTATATTCACGAAGAATACCAAAAGAAAAGAGTTTTAAGACGACAACGACCGAATCACTGTTGTAACAGAGGTTGTCATCTTTTTAAGGAAATTATAATACGCACTCGCCAGCACTAATTAAAAACTTTTTAATAAGAACATTTTTGCTGGGTTTATGTGAAATATAATTTTATGTTATATAATATTATTATATTTTGTTATATAATATTACTTTGTCGTTCTCGGTCTCCACTGGACAAGCCTCTTCGGCCACCTCGCATCATCCTGCCTTGCGACGTGTCCTGCCCAGTCCCAGTTTTGTCTGGCAATACGCTTCATGACATCTATCACCCGAGTGAACATTGATTGTACAACGAATTAACTTCCCTTCTTCGTATCTCCCCCCTCTTCTTCGTTTCACCCCATTCCCCCTCTTCGCCGCCATCTATCCTTATAAACGATCCCTTGGTCACCCGATCATATGTGAGCTTGACAGGCATAGTACCCCTCGGTCAGCAATTAACTCGAACTGACCGCTATGACACCGAACGTACCGCTAACCTAAGGTGGAAGCCGCGTAAACGACCTCAAATTTTTGACCAGACTGAAGGCTGAAAAATCCGTCCAAATCTGGTAGTAAGCACTTCCTAGTGCCTCGTAAGAGGTTAGAATCTTACTGGCTGTTAGCGTAATTCGGGAGACAGAATGGCACGATATAGTTAAAAGTCCATAGAGTGACGGGTTTCACGTACCTAGTAATTTACACACATCAGTGTCCATTTGACTCTTCATAAAGAGTTTGATAGAATATGGCTACTCCAACCGAAGGTCACAGAGCAACGGTCAAACCTATGACATCTAATCTTTTATATCTATCTTTCTGTAATTTATTATATAAAACTATAAGAGCTGACTGGGTCATCATTTGAAAGAGGACATGATAAAATCAGTGACGTGCTACACATCACATTTCGTTAACAATTGAATGGTACTACACATTATATTTCACAAATTTCTTCGAAGTACATACCAAACAGTAAGGGGAATAGGTTGCAACCCCGGTGTACGCGTCGTTTAGGTAATAATAAATTACCTGGTATGCTGGTGCCTAGAGCGACGAATACGATGGCCGTGACGGAATCTTTGATGCCGAGGGTACATCCAAAGAGAGCTGCGATGTCCCCGATAACTGCAGTGACGACACCGATAAAGGCAATGGACACGATGAAACAGAGGTAACCGCCGGCGATGTCCGTAGGCGGAATGAGAGCGCAAATCAGCTTCCAAGGCAAGGTGAGAGCGTGCATGGCATACTCGGCGCATGATGGAGTGTGAACTACGCCATCCTGATCAGCTTCACCTGTGGCCCAAACAAGGTACTATTAATTAATGTTTTTTTTATTCATGTTGCAGTAATAAACATAGTTTGTTTTGATGATGGTTAGATAAGGTAGACACAGAACCTAACGGACTGACAAGCTTTGAAGGGGCCTATATCAAAGAGTGCAAAAGAATATTTAATATTACTCGGCGTAGAAGATTACGCCTCTCTGTTATTTTAGGATGACCTATCCCCCGCGGTTAGACGCTTAGTAATAATTTTTTTTAAATAAAATAAGAATTTGTAGCTGTCATTTTAATGTCAATTTGTAGCACAAAAGAAATAGACAAAAAACATAAAAATAATAAATGAAAATGGAATAAGAATATGAAATAAAACTAGAAACGCTGAAAATTGAGTTTTATACTGGAAACGCTGAAAATTGAGTTTTATACTGGTTATACTGATTATACTGGTTTTCGGGATATTTCTATTATTGGTACAAACCACCACCATTTAAAGAAATGCTAATTTAAAAAATCTAGTAAAACAAAAATAAAAATCAAAATATTACAACGATAAATATCGATAAAAATATATAAACTAATGAAACACTATAGTAAAAATAAGATAGAATATGCTTACCAGAGCTGACTGTTACGGCTTCCAGAAGTTGCTCTTTCCAGGACGTGCTGCCGATGAGTATGGAGGCGTTCGCCCGTCGAACCAGCTTATCCACAGTACTCTGTTGTCAAACCATACATGAGTATCTGTAATTCTTTCAATGTACTAGTCGAAAGACCAACATAAGATCACATTTTAAAAAACAGTTGCCTTATTAACGAAAACATATATTTCGCTTTATGCTGTTTCATCCCCAATTGTTTTTAAATTATTAATTAATTAGTTAATTATGATACAATTAATTTAAGTTTATCATATTTTAAATAGTGAAATCATTCAAAATTTTTAAATATTTCGTTGTCATCCTACATTTATGAAACGACCTTTGCCGAAGTGATCAATATGTTTTATTTTTTTATTTTTCGCTATAATTCCTCTCAATTAAGGCATTTTGTGTTGCAAAGGGATAAGCTTGATTTTTGAGATATATGGGTGAATAATGATCGTTCATCGACGATAATGGGATCCATTAAACCTACATTGCACAGTCGAAAGTCGTGCACATCCGTTAGTATATCTCATATCTCATTCAAACATAAGCATTTCCCAATCCAAGCTGGTATTTCCTTCGCTGCTATTTAAGTAGCTTTTACTAATTTTATTTTTACAACAAAGCATTATCCTTAGCACACACACACACACACATATATATATATATATATATATATATATATATATATATATATATATATATATATATATATATATATATATATATATATATATATATATATATATATATATATATATATATATATATATATATATATATATATATATATATATATATATATATATATATATATATATATATATATATATATATATATATATATATATATATATATATATATATATATATATATATATATATATATATATATATATATATATATATATATATATATATATATATATATATATATATATATATATATATATATATATATATATATATATATATATATATATATATATATATATATATATATATATATATATATATATATATATATATATATATATATATATATATATATATATATATATTATTTAAAAAAAATATCGCTATGGCCTGATGCACAACTACTTTTGCCATTTATTCGCCGCTAGCAAAGCATCAAAAAAATCCGCCAGATTCAGAATATGACTTTCGCAATGCTTTAATTTAACTTTCTCTGAAAGTTATACTATTTCGCTGGAAAAGGCGCCAGAGCAGCCCAGCTGAAATTTTTTAATCAGATGACATCGCTCCATCTTTCTCGGCCTCGCTGCGTCTGTCCCCCTCGCACTCCTCCTCTACCATAATTTAATGTCGCCAGAGATCGCAAGAAACGAAAAAGTTTAATTACATAAGCAACTTTGCGTTGACGCGTTTTAAAATAGTTGTGTGATCATGAAACGGGTCGCATTCTCGAAATGCAAAATTCCGGAATCCGAGTTTTATTTTGTATACGTCGCTACACTGCCTCATCGAAATTATTTTATTTTATATTGTATACGTCGCTACACTGCCTCATATAAATTGCGATCGATTATTTTCCCTCCTGATTTAATTGTGTCACATTAGCATGAAGTACGAAATATTTATTATAGCGTCATACAAGGGACAAAACGCCAGGGATGACCAATAATACTTATCTAGGCAATAGGTCGCGTTACTTCTATATGCGAAAATATTTGATTGTTGATGGAATAATTATGGTAATCGAGGGTCCTTATTAAAGGAACTACCTCATGTAATTGATTTTGTAATTCAATCATCGTTTCCCTTTCTTCTTAATATCCCGATTTAAAACCGTCAAGGCCGATCTGTTTTGTATTTAGTTTTCCGTCGTTTATACTTTCTCTTCTTCTTTCTAATGGTTTAGATTCAATGACCCTCTGGACCCATACAAAGTTTAAGACACAAATGAAAATTCACTCTCATTTTATCATTATAGGCACAATTTAATACTAACTTTTCCGTCTTGGAATTATTTAAAGGGATCCAAAACTACGTCGGAATGGTACGTATCAAAGCAATCTAATTAGGTGACTGTTTTCATTTTGATTTTCTTAATTTAGCTTGACATTTTTACCATTTTTGACTATTATATATTTTCTCACCTATAATCAATTATATTTTGTATTTGTACTACCATATAATTTTCTATTTCATGACAATTTAATTGATAATTCTCAAATGAAAATGTTCTAAAGCAAGTTAGTATTCTATTTTTTTTACCTAATCATGTCAAATAATAGTCTGATTGACTTTGTAGTTCTAATAACGAATATTATTGTTATAAATTATGTGGTGAGGGACTTCAGAAACCGTTATTATCGATTTTTAGAAATACAATAATCGTAAGCGGCTTTCTACTATTTTTTTTATGAACTCCGTAATCACTGGTTTTTTTCTTTGGATTTTATATCAATTATTATGTATCCAAAGTATTGTGTACTAATATCTAAATGTATAAGGATTTCAAGACTTTGTTTTGATTTGATTTGACGCGTGGAGTCTGTTATTTTGCATTATTGCATATAATCCATGTAATTTTAACATAAATGCAATATTCCATATAATCTCAAAATAAATGAAATCGTAGAATGCCAGTAGATAATGTAATTTTGTATGCGCACATGGTAGTGCATATAAATGAAAATGGCGATGGAATGATATTCTGGATTTCAACAATATGCTCGTTTTTTTAATTATTCGCATAGGCTGAATATTTTTACAATCTGTCATGTACACAAATAAATACTACGACAAAAAAGATGTCATATTTTCCTGAAAATTATTCCCTCTTTTTTTTTTAGCCATACGCAAAACCTAACAAGGAAATATTTTAAAAGGAATAAAAATCACGGCTGCTGTTACAAATAGTAAACTATTTTATTTATAATTACTTTTATTACTGTTCTTTAAGGAAATATTTGTAGTTTATGTATTTATCCATGTAGATACATTTATATTTCCGCAATGTCCTCAATCAGGCATTTCATTTGAATCTAAACACAATATATTTATGTTTATTTATTAACATTTGGAGATTTTAATATTTAGATAATTATTTACTTGATATTTGAATATTAAAGGTACCCTATGATACTCGGATTTACAACGATTCTAAAAATATGACATACTTCTAAATCAGTTCGATCGCTTAGACGTTACCGTGGGATAAAGAAACGAAAACATACATAGATGAACCCTGAACACATAACACTCTTTTTTTTATTGAGCAGTCGTATAAAAAATACTTAGTAAAACTCCCAATAGTTGCACTATATTTAATATACAGGTATTTCTTGTATTACATTTTAATGTTGATTTTTTATTTATTTAAAGGTATATTTTTACTTTTAAATGTAAATCTTTATTTTGACAAATATTTTAGTGAAAATTGTTTTTTTTGCGACTAGGTTTCTCAGTGTTTTGAATTAGTTTATTCGAAATTCAAGAAGTGCTTGTGGTATTAAGATACCTTGTTCTTAAATTTTCAATGATGTGACATATTTTAGGAACTTATAAGTGATAACAAAATACCCCATCAACGAGGTTTTCCGAAGATAATAATATGATAGTACCCAGAAGGTATACTACTTTTGGTCAGCGAGCCTATACATTCATTGCCCCAAGGTTTTTCAATGCTCTTCCTGGCGACATAAAATCAGCACAAAATAAGACCTACTTTAAAAGGCTGCTTAGAAACTGGCTTGTAAAAGAGGGAAGACAAGGAATTTTAAAAATACTGGACATTATAATCTAACCCGGACATTTGAATATTTTGAATCTTATATTGTATTATTATATTATTATTATTATTTTATATATTATTATTATTATTATTATTTTGTTTTAACGTATATTAGAGATAATTTGTTTTATTTTTAACACTATTTTATCTTAGTTATAAGTAAAATGCAGGACTATTTTGTTTAAATTCTCATTCTAATTTTTACTATTTTAAATTGTTTTGTTTCTTTTGTTTTTTTCTGATTTGAATTTGTTTGCTGTCATTTTAATTTTCCACTTCTAACTTTTATTTAATTATTTAATTTAATCAAGTATTTAGTCCTTTTTAATATTGTTTTGCAATTCCATTTTTGTGCATACATGGAATATATGCCACTCTTATAAACACGGTATTTGTGCAAGCATATTAAGAAATACATGTTTACCTTAGAACAGGTCCCGGCCTAGTTAGGTGACGTTGCCACTAGACTATGCATTGTATTCCTTTTTCTGCTTCTGATTCAATTTTGAAAGTATTTCTATGCATAATTCCTAAGCTGAAATTGTTTACTTTTTTAATATTTGCATTACTTATAATAAATAAATAAACTACCAACATTTAAGATTAAACATTAGCTTTACTTCGTTATGCTACTTTAATTTTGTATATAGTGATTTTTTTAGTCCCAGCACGTTATTACGAAAACACTCGCGATTGGATCGCTTTTAGTGATTGGAAAGCGATAATCTTTTTATATGGCACTACAACCATTCTCGCCAGCGACTATTCTCTCGTTTTCCTATCGCTACTCAAATCATAGACTGCAGAAATCCGACAACAACAAAAGAGATGCATTTAACTGACTTCGGCATCGAGGGAGAAGCGGAAACGGAGTGCCGTTAAAACAATAAAACCATAGCCGCAGAATTACGAAGCACTGAGGTAATCTCTTAAAATACTACTTCCGTTTCGTTACTTTTAAGTTATATATTGATGGATTATTAATTGATTTTGCATAAGTATATAACGACATACAAAACATTTCGATGCGAGTGTTCGGCTAAAGCAAATTACCCTAACGTTAAGCAGAATAAAGTTTATTTAAAATGGAAGTGATTACAAAATATATATTATACTAGCTGCGCCCAGCGGTTTCACCCGCGTGGTGATGGAAAATTGTGATAATGATGATAGAAAACCATATATCTTTATAAATTATAGCCTATGTGTTATTCTGATGTGTAAGCTATATTATTGTAAAGTTTCATCAAAATCCGTTCAGTAGTTTTTGCGTGAAAGAGTAACAAACATCCATACATACATACAAACTTTCGCGTTTATAATATTAGTAGGATATAATTGGATAGTAGGAGAAAATTTTCAAAATATATATTGACGCTTAGAATTTAAATTTCGAATATCAATTTCTTAGATTTTTTCCTACTTATTTGACAGTTATCGTTATATTTTAGATAATTCACACTATATCTTTATAAATTATAGCCTATGTGTTATTCTGATATGTAAGCTATATTATTGTAAAGTTTCATCAAAATCCATTCAGTAGTTTTTACGTGAAAGAGTAACAAACATCCATACACACATACAAGCTTTCGCGTTTACAATATTAGTAGGATGATCGTTATTAATCATAAAACGAACACATATTTCCAAACGTTGTCTTTTGCGATACAAGGAGAATAAATTAATTACAATATAATACAAAAACATCATGAAGGTATGTTACTTACGTCATACTAAAAGTTTCTGGATTCTGATAAATAAGACCAGATATTAGTAATATGAAACATTTATGGTTTTTCAATGTATATGCCCTCACAATTTGTAAAAAGCAGTTGGACCAGTCTTTCTTAGAGACCTCTTCAATGGCTGCATGGAATGCATTCAACGCTGATTCAGGGCTCGTAAAACGCGTGCATCTAAATTTGTATTTAATTTTAGGAAACAAAAGAATTCGCAAGGTGCGAGGTCTGGACTGTATGGCGGATGCGTCATCAGTTCTACATTTAAAGCCTTCAAACACGCCTCCGTTACCTTAGCGGAATGTGCGGTCGCGTTATCGTGGTGAAGGACGACATTGCTTCGAGAACGCCTTCCGCGAACTTTTTTCTAAGACTCTGCGCGAAGAAGTTTGACGTACTAATCTGCGGTCACTGTCCTTTGGTCTTCAGGCGACACTGTTGTGTAATGTCCTGATTCGCCAAAAGACGAAGCAACCATTTTCCCACCAATGCTTCGACTTTTCTCAACTTTCGTTGGCAAATCTTCAAAAGGAAAGACCCATTCTGCCGATTGGCTTTTCTTTCGATTCAAAGCAGTACCCACAGGTTTCGCCACCTGTCACAATATATTTTCGTCACCCATCAAACGTTGCTATCATTTTACAACACCACTCTACACCCAGGCGTTTCTGGTCTTCCGTCCAATCATGCTGTATCCATTGATTGCGAAGCTTCCGTACCTTCAGATACACATGTAAAATATTTTGAATCACTTGAAATATTCCAATGAATAATACGAATGGATAGAGTTGTCAACTACAACGGGCCGAGTTGTCAACTACAAAATCGTAAAAAACCATAGCGCGATTTTTTCTCGATTTAAATTCTTTGTAATTCCGACACACAATTTTCAAAACGACGCCACAATGAAAAACGAATGACATTCTCGCTAGTCAAAAAGTAACATGTTCCCAGAGAGTGACATTTTCAAATTTCGTATTATTTCCTATTTCTTTTATTATAAGTGGCTAGTTCCAGAAACTCCCTTCTCCAGAAACGTTCAACGATGATAATTATCCACATTTTCATTTAGAAACAGTTAAAACACACCGACATATTTTTTTTAAATATCACAGCACGAGAGTAAATATGCTATCGGCATATGAACGCGACACGGAATGACGATCGTAATGCCGATTACGACAGAAATGATTATATTTGCGATCGGATTAAGTTCGGCTACTCGACGCTAGGGGCGACTGAAAGCGATAGTTTTCATATTACTGAAATTAACAATTGCGATAGCGTCTGAAATGCGAGAGCATTCGTATTAGGCCAGCAGGTTTATTCCGGACTTTATCAATACTCGTTATTATAAACGTTATGACAGGTTCCCATTCCTTTTATGCTCATCATATTCCGGGATGCAACATTAAACAAAACCACGAGGAATCGCCGAAGATATGAAAGACCAGCTCGTGGAGTATAAAGTCTAACAGCCACGAATATAAAACAGGGGAATTACGATTTATTCATGAAAATAGAGCATTGCGTCAAAAGGAGATACGATATAACCTCGTTTGAGGAGAGGCGCTTGGAGGGCGCGACATTGGACTAGCAAATATAAAATCCTTTTTATGCAACTCGTAGTATCTTTGATGGTACCGCGCCGCCCGTAACATTTCGCAGTAAACGATGAAAGATCAGGCTATGTATGGGCAGACACGCCGGTGAAGCGGAATTCCCAATTATAATTTTATTTATAAAGAAAAAATCATTTTGTAGTGTTTATCTAGTATGCACCATAGTATATTTTCTTCACTAACTCATTTCTAGTACCCACATATGTATTTATAGTTCCCGAGTGGTACCCATACAGTGTTCGAGTAGAATACATAAGCGTTCACGCAGCGTCGCGTCGTTTGCTCATCATTAATTTTAAAATTGCGCATTTCACTCATTGTCTCTTTCGAGCAACTTGTATCTCTACTACCAACCCTCACGCAAGTCGCTTTTGGCTAGAAAAAAAACGATAACCGTTTTAAACGGCATTTAATATAAGGACCGCTCGCTCCCCTCTCAAATCAAACTAAAGAAATCCGACTGGCCATTAAAGTTCGCTCAGAATTAACTAACGCTAGGTGCCGAATTTCGAAACAAGAACGTTATAAAAGTGATTCTATCTTTGAAAAATACTTCTCTTACAATATATGTGGGTTTAATTTGCTGTAAATACTGATTAGGAATAATATAAAAATGTAATTTTTGACGTCACTGCTAATCGATACGTTTTACTCGTTGAATATTAATCCGCAAAAACATGGCGAGCAGCTAACCACATGGACTCACGGTGTATAAAATGTATCTAATAGATGGCAGTGAATAAAAAAGTATAATTTATTTTTTTAAAAAATGTCTCACAAAACTGTCATATATAAAGGAAATTAACATTCGATGGGCATAAAACGAACACATCGTTTCAAACCTTGTATTTGCTGCACGAGCGACAACAAAACAACAACGCGACATCGCAAATACTCCATGAACGAATGTTATTATAGAGGTTATGACAGTGTAATTTAGAAACAATCAAAGATAACAATTTTCCATTTCATTTAACAAAAAATCGGCAAGGACCGAGACTTCCTAAAAATATTAATATGCGATAGCAGGTAAACTATCGAGGCCAACTGTTACTTTGCAATAGAAACGCCAGCAGGTAATCGCTTTGGTAATGCTGATAACCGCCGGTGCCGGTAAGTTTGGATAGTCGCCGCTATGGATGAGTCAATACGAGAGTTTCATAATAACGAAATTTGCATTTGCGAGAGCGATTGAAAAGCGAGAGCGTTCCCAGAATTTTCGCGATGGATAAGCGATTTTGCATTAATTTCCTCGGGTTTACTCTGTGTCCAGAAAACGTTGGGATAATCACATTGCTAAGCTATGCGAAAAGCCTAGTCGTGCATGCTTTGCACCATGGCGTCTCGCGCCAATCATCACTTCCGAATCTCTACTCCAATGTTATTTTGCTTATGTCCACTCAATTACGGCGGAAACCAAAGGTAATTAACTCTCCACAATTTAGCGGCTTTTTGTGTAGTGCGAGTTTTTCGAGACACTTCCGCGAGAGACATTATAAGAACTAAAATTCTCACAGTTGTAGATCTCAGTAACGCAATTTACGGTCAATTGCGGTCTATTGTTGGAGCGGCGACGCTCTCTCAACATCGCAGATGATCTAGTATTGTGGTTTTAATTTTAACTGAAGGGGTAAAAGCTGCACGGGAAGGAAAAAAACTAAAGAAATTAAATAATAAAAATTATATTGGGGGCCATCGGCAGTAAATCCAGGTACTATGTAACTTAGCTTTAAAGACCACAAAACGTAAGAAAAAACTAAGGGTCACTAACGGTTGAAATAAAGAAAAATACGACTGGGTTATCATTCAGAAATTAATTATGGTATGTAGAGGCATAGAATAATACGTAGAATAATATAAATATTTAAAAAAACATAATAAAAATACGTTATAACTAATGATAAAAAAAGGCGATAAAACCGAAATTGTTCGATGAAACATAAATTTTAAAAAATATGTAAAAAGGGAACGAAATCGTATCTACTCTGCGACATGGTTTTCTCCAGTGCGTATTCGAATCAGCACGAGCCTATGAACGTATTTAAATGTGTCACGGGGAAGCAGAAAGCTCAGGGAGGAAATCTTGATTCCCGAAACGGCAGTTGACAAGAAAAGCAAGTGACCACCTCATGTCAACTGCCCTCCAAAATAAAAGGAGACAGCTAAATCCTCAACCAGACCTCCTAAGTCCAAAAAGCAAATCCCAGAAGAAGGCCGTGAATTTTCAACCCCGTCAAAACCGCACTCCGAAACCCCTACACGATCACAAACAATTTTATAAATTACTAGATTAGGAACTAAAACGAAATTAATTACAGTTTGTGACTGGATTTTGAGAAACATACTAGACTGGATAATCTACAATATTCGTAGTATTTTTAGGAATTGAAAAATAAAATACCAATAAAAAAATCAAAAAATTACAATCATTACTTGTTTTTCGCTTAAAAGTACCTCCTTTCTTAGCTGTCACTTTTTAAAACCAAGAGATTAATGAATTAAAAAATAAAGGAAACGAAAACAGAATAATAATGTGAGTAGATATTGTTACGAGAAACTATTGGAAAAATCAAAATTAACGAATATTGTTAGAGGGGTGCCGGTAGTGTATAGAATCAGCCGATACTTCCACCGATCTGATCGACCTCCATGCCAGCGTCCTCCAGGGAGCAATCCTTTCCTCTATTCTCTTCTCTATATATCTGTCCCAATTATGATAATCTAATTCACCTCGTATAACCTTTTCACTAATGACCTCCAAGACTATATCCATACAAATTCGAAGGATATTGACTGTTCTATAATTGATATAAACACAGCTCCTGCCTATATCTCCTTGGGCTAGAAATCGCATCGAAAGCGGCTGAATCCCAAAACACGCCGTAGGTGGCTCATATATTAGTCACCCGCTTAAACTCCACTAAGACCTAACCAATTGTAAGGGATTTCTTTTATCAACCGCCGAAGTTTGTCTCGCCACTCGTCGATCGCAGTACGCACCTCTTGCATTGGGAAGTTTTGCACTGCTCGCACAAAACCGCCGAGTAGAGCAAGCAGTAGCCTCTAAAACGGACCACAACTTGTAGTTCAATGGATTCAGATTGGAAACGATGTATGGTACATTTTTTAACCACTCTCGAGTTGTTTTTGCCTTATGGGTTGGAGCAGTGATCTTGAAAGTCCACGGCTTGTTTGCGAACAATCTTTTGTTAAGAGACTTCACAATGTTTTCCAAAATGTCGGTTTGGTATACTTTTGCCGAAGTTTTTAATTCCCTATTCACAAAAACAGAGGTCGGTGACGCCGTCATGGCGACTCTATAGATATATATAATTTTTTTATTGAAAAAAATATACGTTTAATTTTGACACGTAAAATAGCCATTATTCCTTCAAATATATAGACAATTATGTCTTTATAAATGTTACTGTATCTATTTTATGTCTTGGGATTTACTTTAAAATCATATGCCAGCGCATATGGGGCATTGGATCTTTTCCTCGTCCTTATTTCTCGCCCCGTCGTACTGCATAAAAATATATATTACTGGAGAAAGGTCTCAACAGACGGCATAGAGCGCCAGCACAGAGCGGGTGACGAGTAGGATTGGGGAGCCCCTTCCAATTTGAATGTCTGTAGTCCGTTTAACAAATGCGTAGAAACGTGTAAACTTCAAAAGGGTTGTGGACATCAAAGCGGCTTATGATAACGACCGAGTGGCCTTAAATAGATTACAGACTCGCGTCGACAATGAGAATATGCGCGGATATGCGAGTATATGCCTCAAAAATACTCAGAATAATTTTTGGATGCTTACTCTCGCCTTTTTATGTTTAATAGATATATTCGAAAACGATATTAAAAAAGCAATTGGCGACTTAAATAGTAATATTCTCGTCATTGGTTTTCTAGCGGTAACCTCTACTATCAGTTTTCACCGTATTATTGGCGACTAGTGTTGAAGAACTCTAGGAATTGATTAATAGAGTCAACCATATCAGGCCGAATACCTCCTTAACATAAATAAAAAGGCAACAGGAATTACAGTCATCAACAAAATCGCAAAATTACCATACATATTAAGGATTCGTATTCGATTTCATATCAAGACTCGACTAGAATTCGCCTAAAAATATGATTACCTTGGCAGCTTATGAAAAGACAAATGGGATAAAAGTCAGAAGATAACATGTCGTATAGAACAAACCAGAAGCGAATTCGCCAAAATAAAAAGATTCTCAACAGTAAAGACTTTAATTTACTTTAAGGATGAGATTGTTAAATAGTATGTTTTTCTAGTTCTCCTACATGGCATGGGGTCAAGGACCTGCAAGGAAGCCTCCTGTAAAAAGATTCAGGCATCCGAATACTGGGCATTCCGAAGGACGCTTTTAAGATTTCGTGGACTGATTCCTAACAAATTATTACTTAAAAATAGGGAAAGAATTAGAACTGCCTACTCAGATTAAGCGATATAAATCGGAATACTTCGGCCATGATATGAGAGGCGATAAATACTTCCTGGGGGTCTATTTTATAGCGCCTAGAATATTCAACCGTCTCAAAGTGGATGATTAACCAAGAGCGTATATCAATACATTCTATGCTAGACATTATAGCATAAATTAATTCTTAAAAGATTATCATTGTTTTTTTTATTATCTTCGAATTTTTATTATTTTTGACTATATTATATCTATATTAAATTTTATTTATTATATTTTAGATTATATTTGTTATTAATTTGTGACAATTTAAATTGACTATTTTCTATACCCCGATCATTAAAAAAAAAAAACTATTTTTGTTTTATATTTCTTTGTTTTGTATTTATTTTTTTTGTATCTACATTCTGTATTCTACTTTTTTGTATCTACATTCATTTGTATTACGTTAGGTAGTTTATTTTAGTTACGTTAGGTAATTTATTTTAGTTATAATTCTCAATTTGTATTAAAATGTTTAGAAACGCTAGCCCTGGAACGGGTTTATTCCAGTTAGGCGGCGTTGAACAGGTATAGCTACGAAGAGTTAGTTAATGTTTTACTAATGGATATCGTTTATATAATATGATAATTGTATTTTTATTGTGACTTTAAATAAATAATAAATAAAAATATTTTTGAAAAATTTACCATTCCAAATTTGTCTATCTGTATATGTAATTTGTCTATCTGTATTTGTATATCTGTATCTGTATATCTGTATAGGTAAATCAAATAGACCATAGACAAATTTGGAATGCAAAATTTTTCAAGAATAGACATCAACGTATAGGGCAAAATAAAAGGATGGAGAGGTCTAGAAAGACGCCAAATTTCGAACTTAAATAACGTTGCGTGCGATAGGTTATGAAATGACTCCTAAAAGTCCATCGAATGCGGCTGACTCCTAAAATGAACCCTATTTCAGTACCCGCAATTGGGGGGCTAAGAAATGAAAACAATAGATTAAAACATACATAAATACAACAAAATAAGTGGAGAACCCGTTTCAGACCATAGCAAGTATTTTGCTGTTAATTTTTTTTCTTTAGGATATTGAGATCCAATCCGAAAGAACGGACGGAATGACCGACGAAAAGGACCGACTCGTTACATGTTTTTATTATAAATGAAGTCAAAATAAAAGGTCAAAATAATTAGACATATCGGCCCACATATCACATTCACGTAGTTATGACAATGGGTGCAGCTATTCCTTAAGGCATCCTGATGAACAATATTGAACGTTTCCGAGGGTGGAGGGCAACTTCTGGAATTAGCGTGGAGCGCGTTCGAACAAGACGCCATTCGTTAGCCACGGGATCAAGAGTGTTCCTTAATGTAAACGGAATATAGCTCTAAAACAGTAGCTCACAGTGGTAGTCGCTTTAATCCAATGTGACAATAGGCTTCAGTTTTAATCATAGATTTATTATTTATTTATTAATTTACAATAACTTCATATAATATGTCATATAAACACCATTTACATAATATGGTTGAGTTGGGAGAGATTGAGCACATCCGCATTCCTAACTAGGTCAGAGACCCGTATCTAGGAATGCTGATTTTTGTTTAATTGTATCGACGAGCTGACTCTTTTGGTATTATGAACTTAAGTTGCGTTGCATAATACATAAGAATATATACACATATATATGTGTAGGTATGTATATACATAAATATATATATACATACCTACACATATATATACATAGCAAATAATACACGAGATTTGATATTAGTTAGTAATATATAATTTAATAAAACAACTTAAATTATTAGCGAGAGCAATTGAGACTCCGCATACATTGGACCCCTTTCAAGCAGGTACTTCTTTATAAGTATTTTAAATAGATGGGTGCAAGATGAGTGCAAGATGATGTCTCAAGATGAGTCTTGATGATGCAAACTAACGCAGGCGTGTATATTAGAGCAAGAGAGCAGTCCAATACAAATGCTATTCTTATCTTGCTTGAAGTCTTGAACGCAATAAACATTCTCTGAGCGAATTTCACCCCCCGTTCAGGACGTCAAATTCTGTTGGGCAAGCGAGCGAGTCTTTTTCCGAACTCCCTGCGACGCTTATTCCGGGAAGGCACGAAATTGCCATTAACCGGAGGATCAAAACGTCATTATGACAGTGGGAAACGCCCTAAATTGGAATCCGAGAATTGAATTTGATTGAATCGCCCGCCCCGTTTATGAGCTCCATTAAAAGACGGGACGGATATAATTAAATAAGTTTTAGGCCTTGCAAACAGTATTCTCGGACAAATAGACATCCGAACAGAATTATATTAAAAGAGCGGTAATTATGCGGTAACATAATTATTGATTTGACTTTTCCGATCGGTATATTCCATTATAATAAAGTTAATTTAAAACACAATTCATTCAATTGTGCTAATGACTGTAAGTTCGGTTTGACACAAAACCAGTTTGGTGGCCAGATCAAAATTTTCTAAGCAATGAAAATTTCACGACGCTATAACTCGGTTACACTAAGCGTATAAGATTCTATATAATGTGGCGGTAGACACACTCTCTAGCCGCGGTAGACAAAAAAGTTAGAGACGGAAATATAACGTTACGTATACATTGCTAGAAATGTATCTCGTGAGTACCCAGCTGGAGCTAGGATGTCGATGCTTGAAGGTTAGCGGTACCTGAACCTGAAGCGATAATGGCTTCAACAATAATCAACAAATCGATACATTTAAGCTCCTTAATTTAAACTCCTGTCTACTAATATTCAAGTAAGAACACAACAAGCGCCGACCAGCTGCAGCGCCCAGTCATATAAATAAAGGTATTTTATTTCTAACTTGATAGAGTCTAACTTGTCCGCTTACGTTTGCAATAAGCATCCAACGTGTTCTCGCCTTTGCTATTATAAGTTGTCTTTTCTCGTTGGCCGGCTTTTAGACACCGAAACGTAATTATATATAAAGGTAATTATATAAACAGTCACATCACTACAAATCCATTCGCATTTCTAGTTGTCGAGGTCCACTACTGGACACGGAAACGTACCTAATCACGCGCTCCAGTCAGGCTGAATATAGTTTTAACAAAGTGAGCTCAGTAGTCGCAAATAACGTCCTGTCAGAGTGAGGATAGGAAAAGCGTGTAATAACAGACGGCGAGATAACATTCAGCGCAATAGCACCCACCAATCCGAACTATTTCCGATATAATATCCGACTACTCACCTATATGTAGGGTATCCAAATGTTTCTGATTTTCCGGGATGGCTTTTTAGGCCTGAATAGGTTAGACCCTTCTGTTAGCCAGAACAATAAAAATGTTATAATGCTCTATTATTATCACAAATTATGACAGTCAATCTGTCATAATTGTGAAGTGCCAATAATATGTAATGCTTTCTACCAGTTTTAATACCGTATCATTTAGAAATTTTAAACGAAATAAATGAATTATTTCCATTAATTATTAAATCTTTATCAGATTTACCAGTGGTTTATATATTCATATCATATGCAAACATGTTTATATGGAAATTTGTCAAATTTGCAAGAAGGTTGCTTATACTAAAAATAGAAGAGACCGCAGTACATGTCCCTGAGGGACCATGTATTAATTATGTGGAAATCTATTGATTGCTATAGATAATCTATTATATTCGATTATTTAAACCATTTGGAATCTATTTTATAAATATGTGTGCCTGACATTCTATAATGATGTATTTTGCTAAACAATAGGTCATGTCTTAAACAGTCAAAAGTTTTTGACAAATCGCAGAATATTTCAATGTTAGGTTTTCTGGATTTTTATTTTCTGGATTTTTTTTTAGCGATATCAATTTTTGGAGACTTTGCTGGTGGACGTTTATCGAATATACCAATACTCTCTTAGACTCAGAACAATGTATTTTACTAGAACATTTACCAATCTAATTTTAAATACCGGTTCTCTAACAAATAAATTTAAGAGAAGAAGGATAAAATGAATATTGATCCGTTATTCTGAGTATCGTATTTTGTTCCATTTTTTATGTGTTATGGGACATCAAATGCATGTTTTTTAAATATACTCATAGAAATGTCAAAAAGTAAAACAAGTGCCCAAGATATTTCATATTATTTAGTATAAGATCCTAAGCGAAAAAAAAAACACCAATAAAAGTTAGCGGATGATCATCAAAACGACGAAAATTATTCTTCTGGGCTTCAAAAAATAAAAGAAATCCCGTTCGGTCTTGATAAATATATGGTTACCCTACATTTACCCTACGCCCGATTGCGGCTTTTGCTTATCGGTATTGTATTCCAATGGATGACAGGAGAGGAAATCACCAGCGGAAGACTTAATCACTATTGAAATACTGACACAATATGGACTAGTGCCGAATGGAGGATCTATGTAGTCACTGATCGTCAACCACAATTTTCCTATCCTATGCAATAATCATACTAGCCGTATGCAATAATCATACTCGTAATAATTTTATTATTATTCAATAATACAGTAGAGACCAATAATTATAATCATATACTACTTCACAATATTGTACTTTACAATCAATAGTACTATACAATATTGTTGAATTGGTCAATTTTAAAATAAAACAAATTATAAAAAAAATATTGTGTCAATTTTAGGTGAATGGCACGTCAAAATTGAACGGTGACAAAGGCGTGTTGCCATATTACAAAACAAAAATGTTGCTACTGAAAGAAAAATACCTAATATTATTCAGAATCACTGTTTTCTTATTTGTTCATTCATTGGGATTCGTTTATTCACTGGAGACTTTTCCCTATTTGGAAAGTTATATACGCAAGAGTAGTCGGTAACATTCACAGAATTTTAAATTTACGACTTTATTTTTTTGAAATCTTCGAATTTATGATTTTAAGCTATTGCATAGCTTTTATCGCGGGCCTAGGCCAGCGCGACGACCGAATGAAGAAATTTCTTAACGAAATGAATGACTTTAAACTGTCAATTACGTCTTAACGAGTACTGCTTACGATTCGAAAAAAATATATGTTAAACAAGAACATTTTCCTAATATTCTTAGCTTTGAATATTAAGCTATTGCAGAGCTTTTATCGCGGGCTAGGCCAGCGCGGCGACCGAATGAAGAAATTTCTTAACGAAAATGAATGATTTTAAACTGATAATTACGTCTAAACGAGTACTGCTAACGATTCGAAAAAAATATATGTTAAACAAGAACATTTTCCTAATATTCTTAGATTTGAATATTTTAGATTTTGTTTATATTACATAGTGTAATTAATTTGTGAAATTAGGTCTATCCGAACACAAAAATGACTACTACGCAAATACTATCTGTTATATTATTATGAAACCTGCACCATTTAAAAGATAATTTAATTATCTATCTTTTTATTTACGATTTTTTTTTCAATAATCCGTTTTTTTTGCTTTATCGAGTAAAAAATTCGTGCGCGGCGCTCTATCGGAAGACGTTTAAATTATTCCGAATCATTTGATTCCGCAGATGATTCAGAATAATTTCAACGTTTGCCGATAGAGCGCAGTTATCTGATATCAGGAAAAATAAAATAAATAAATAATTATAATTGCATAAGTTGTTAAAAATGCTATGCAATAGCTTTTCCGCGGCAGTCCCCGAGTGCCACACGTATTTTTTTAGATTTTGTTTATATTACATAGTGTAATTAATTTGTGAAATTAGGTCTAACCGAACACAAAAACGACTACTACGCAAATACTATCTGGCGTATTATTATGAAACCTGCACCATTTTAAAGATAATTTAATTATCTATCTTTTTATCTACGATTTTTTTCGAATAATCCGGTTTTTTTGCTTTATCGAATAAAAAATTCGTGCGCGGCGCTTTATCGGAAGACGTTTAAATTATTCCGAATCATTTGCTACCGCAGCCGCAGTTATCTGATATCAGAAAAATTAAAATAAATAAATGATTATAATTGCATAAGGTGTTAAAAATGCTATGCAATAGCTTTACCGCGGCAGTCCCCGAGTGCCACACGTATTTTTTTTAATTTTTAGAAGGCCTCCATTTTGGACCAATATGGCGGATATATCTCATCAACTTTTCAAATATTGACATTTGGATGAGCTATTTTTCTATTTAGCTTATGTGATATACTGGGTACAGGCACACAGACAAACACTTTCCAGAAATCACTTTTTTTTGACACGGGATCTCAAACGTTAAAGATCCGATGTGAACTCTAATTCTAAATTTGGCTGGAAAAGTAGACTTTTCCTAATAACATACTTCGTGTAAAACGTTTTTTTTTGGGAAAGTAAAAAGAACAAATTACAAGCTTTCTATTATTGAATTTTTAAAACATAAAAGTATTTTAATTTACTCTCTTTGATTTCGATTCCTCTAAATAACCTCAGATTTCCAAAGACCTAAATTGTTACTTTTGAAATCGGCTGATTTCAGCAGATTATAAATCGACAGATTATAAATATTGTAGATTAAAACAATGTCATCATACAATGAAAGAAACAAGACCGAAATCAGTCCGGCGGCTCTCGAATTATTAGCGGTCAGACAGGTTAAGTGATTATTTAATGTTATTTTAATGATATTACGAGATATTCCAACGAAATTTTCACAACGTAGTTTCGGTCCAACAAAGCATCTGTGTACCAAATTTCAAGTATCTAACTGGAATATTTCGAGATTGAAGTATGACTAGCGCGCCCTCTGGTGGACCGATTTCAACTACAAGCTTATCAAATCTTGCCATGACCGAATGACGCCTGCATGCCAAATTTCACCTCCATCGGATAAATCTGTTAAGCGCTATCGTGGAGGAATACTCACACACACACACACACACACAGACTTACAGACTCACAGACAGATTTCAGTCTGGAAATGGTCCTAATCTAGAATGGCAGGGAAAGTTCAAAATGTGATAACCAGTCACATTGTAAATAGCAACCCTGCAGTACCAAAATAAACACAAATTTCGGGCAACGGAACTACTTTTTTATAGCCCTTTGAGTATATTAATTATAGCCTTGTGGAAACTTTTAAATAACAGGTAGAAAGAAATCATTTAAATTATTACTTACTTATTTTTTACTACTCACTTTTATTTTTTAAACTTGCTATACATATAAAGATGAATCAGTAGTCTCTTAATGAATCAGTAGTATCTTAGTCTCTTAATGTAATAAATATGTATATATTTAATTATACTTCATTTAATTAATTGGCGACTGTTGATAAGCATAATCTTAATTGTTATTGAAAATAATCTCTAACATCTATTAGCCTCTAAATATTTATTTATTATTTGTTAGTATTATTTTGACTAAGTTGATTATTATTATTATTACTTTTATTACATTGATACTTATTAATTTAAGTATGAGGTTTCTGTTTTAGGTACATAGCTTAGATTTATGGTTATTAATTTGATTTTGATTTTGATGTATGGTTATTAATTTGATTTAAACTTTGGTTATAATAGAAAGATGGTTGTTAATTTGATTAATTTGATTAGCGTCCATTTAACAAAAATTTTACGTTATTGTTTTAGTTAGATTTAAAAAAATATTTGCTTGAGCTTTGCATAAAATCGAACAATTAAAGGCCTAAGTAATAATTGCATCGATAAGTTGGTCGTAACGTAACATATCTAAATAGAGAAATTGGTCCGTATTATACTGTCACGATGCAAAATTTATAGGGTATATATGTAATGCGGTTACTCTTAGAGAATGAAGTTGCATTGTGTTTTGCTGCATTTGAGATTAATTTAATTGTGTCGCAGTATTTTTTAAGGCGACCGAAAGTTCTCGCAATTATTGGAACTGATATTTCAGGCAGAATATAGCAGCGTAGTCCCATCTCGGCTCCTGTAAATCATTTGGTATTCTTTTTTAACTATGGCAACGTTTCATGATCACATCAACAACCCAAAATTAACGAATGCAAATTATATTCCCGTGAATACCTTGAATTCCTTGCTCTCTTTGATGCGTATCTGGGCGCGCACGATGTCTCCGGCTCTGGGTAGACCCAGCAGGGCAACGTCTTCTTCGCTGCGGTGCATGTTGTTTACTGGACCGGCAGCTCGGCCAAGCAGCTGAGGTGGAAATCCGTTGGCGGCAGGTTCAGTATGAGTGACGACTTCGCACGCTTCATCCGTTTCATCTGCGGAAGAAAATATTCCAAATTAATGCCCACGTAAGGCTTTAAAACCACGCCAAGACTTTCCTGGTAAGTTACCAAGGATTTACGGAAGGTTCTTTAGCGTGATATTCCTTCGGCAAGGAAGGTTGATCTGATTGAAAGGGATGGTTGGTTTGGGCTACAAGCGCGGATTGCGATGATAATGAATTAAAAACGAATGAATCAAAGACGATTTATTCGTTTACGCGAATTGACCGGCAAAAATTAAATTTAATTAGTCCCTACAAAGCACCTGTAAAATTGCAAGTTTATAAGTCCAATATTTCGGGATTGAAATACGTCTAGTGCCCTTCGACATTTGAACTTTTGTCATGATCAAATGATACCTGCATGCCAAATTTCAGCGATCGGATTAAGCATTTGGGCTCTATCGTGAAGGAATACAAACACACAGATTTCCACCGAAAATAGTCTTAATCGTCGCAAGGGAGCTCTTAATGGTTATTTTCGTCTACATAAAAAAATCTCTTTCACAATACTTTCCTTCCTCGTCGGTTGGTGGGCTGGTAAAGTAAAATGACCTACACGACTCTGACTATTTTTTCCATAAGTTAGTTAGTGGCAAAAATTGAAAAACCAATAGTCGCCGTGCGGGTGCGAGCCGTGAATTTTTCGTCAACTGTTTATATTAATACCTTAATAATTATCAATCCATTATAGTCTTCTGTGTAACCACACAGAGGAGTATAACGGCTTAGCTCTCGCATACGCTCGGCACTGAATAAAGGGGCTTTTTTCGGATGGAAAATGCAAAAAGCAATCGTTTTAATACATTTTGAATTCTTCATTACGCGTAAACGAGACCACATGCAAAAACACAGATACGATGGATTACAATCTTACAAAATAAAGCATCTTTCTTTATAAACCTTCTTATGTGTTATATGTGCTTTGGTATTCGCATAACCAAAAATTGAAACTCACGCAAGCAAGCAAGACAGGAAAAAAGCGAATACAGTAAAATATCGAAGTATAAATCAATAACTCGCGGAGGAGGAAAACACGAAGTCGTTCTCTGGTGACCGGTTTATTCCATACTGGTGAGCGTGGAAGCTCGTTCATGCCCGCTCACGTTTACAAAGATATTTATTTCTACAAGTGATGTGACAATTGCATCCGACTCTATATTACTTCGTGGCAATACTGCACGCGGTAAATTTGATTTGCTTTTTTGTGGGGCAAACGACATACCATGTGACGTAGTCTCTACAATATATTTTATGCGCTAAAGCACCAGTCTCATTAAAAAACTTCTTCGTATCCACTGGGTCCACCACTTGCATAAAAGTATAAATCAAAATCTGATACTAAAACATGGCTTTCACGCATGTACTCTGTCTTTGGGTCCTAACTATTAGGATTGTAGGAATATAATCAAAACAGAAGATAAACCTGCAGGGCAGTCAGGAGTAGTAAAAATGAGTTGTGCAACCGTGGTATCGAAGTGCTATTTTACAGAAGATCTCTTTTCCTATTGTTCCAGTTGAAAAAATATTCAGGGTAAAATTGAAGTTGATTAACCTATCTATAAAATGGTCCTACTTAAATATGCCCCCCCCCTCAATTTCCTGGATTAGCGCCCTACTCTCAACAACTTGGAAAGCAAACCTCCCTAAACTATTTTATTCTTAAAATCTTAGGAACATGCGTGTGATTATTTGTAATAAAATAACTCAGAAATACGGCAATTGAAATGAAAATAGAGCACGAACTGTCTTCACTAAGGTATAGTAAAAGTCTATTGTCAATCACAAGAAGTCGGTTCAGCTTGAGCGATACATAATTGCAGATGCAAAATTGCAGATGCTATTGCATCTTCAACTTCATAATTATTATTTTGAAGAAGTCGTTCCCTGGAAGAGTTGCCAACCGGTGGTCCGCAGACCACCAGGGGTCGGCGAGAACTACAGGTAGGTTCGCAAAACAAAGTTTATGATTATGAGGAAAAAAACGTCAAATAACAGAGCGCTCATCGTGGTCAGGAGGCCGCCACTCCGCCACTATAGCGCGTTCGATGGCGTGCATTTACAAAGTAAAAAACACAGCGCAGGCACGTTTACTTCGACCGTCGAACACCGCAGATATTTCAACGTACGAGAAATCAAGCGATGATATTCATATAACTCTGAGCAAAAATATCATCCCCAGAATGTCCAACCTTGTAAAAAAGTTGCTCAAAAATCACATTGATTTCAAATTAAAAGCTTTATTATTAAAAAAAACATCTTCAACTATTAGAGTAAGTTTAATAATTAACTAAAAGTACAAGATAAAGATTTGAAAGATTTGAAATTGAAATTCCTGGAGTTTTTTTGGAACCACGGCATTACTGCATTCGCCATACAAGATGAACATAAATTAATAAATAAATAAAAACAAAACAGGATTAATATCCGGCAGCACTCTCAAGTTAAACTATGCGGGTTCTCGTTAAGTAGGTAAAATATGGGGATCAACATAAAATACCATTTATAGGCCATTCAAAATACTCGATATAATAATAGTGCTCGTGACGATCAAAACCACCCGACGTATGACGCCACCAGCTGTTCCTTATATTTTAAATGTTTATTCTTATAAAGCCAGCATACTTAACCTTATGGCCGAGTAACCGCATAGTATAACTAAGCCCGAGATACTGAGCGAATTTTATCGGCGAGGACAATATTTTTAGATTAGGCAATTAATTTAAATTTCGACGTTTAAAGTATACGATTACCTATTTTCATGATTATCCCATTAATACTATGATAATTATGGTTATGCTCATTGTTCTATTTATTTAATTTTTATTTGTATGCAATTATCCAATAATTGATGATTCTTATACGGATTATAATTTACTTTAATTTAATTATATAGATACAATTATCATGATACTTAATTTTCCATAATTAATTACATTCCTGAGAATGATAGACGCAATGACGCATCCAAGTGTAGTAATGCCTACCTACTGGAGTAGAATAAAATTGTATTGTATTGTATTGTTATATGAGTATATGGTGGTGACATATTAATAGCGGGTAGAGCAATGGCAACATGAGAATATGACGGACTGAATAATGAAAAAATCCAGGTGGTACCATTATTTATTAACGTAAATTGCTATTTGTAATCTCGACTGAATGTTAAATACGCTGTGCTTATTATGGAGCGCCTTTAGCGCATACCAGATAAGGGTCCTTAACATTTACACCAAAATTAAATATTTTCTTTTGTGACGCAATATAACTTAGGGATGTGATACTGGATCGTGTTTGTAATAGCTTTTATTGTTACTATGAACTCCATTTTTAATATTTCGATTGTATATGAATTCTAAGCTTACGTGCAAAAATGTAGCATTTAGTATACGACAATAATTAGACATCGTACATTAAAATTTGGAAACGCTGCTCTCAATACTTTCAAAATAGCGATCAAATTAGCTACTTTTAATCTTATAATAATGGTATTATAATAACTTGCTTATTACAATTGCTATTTTTATTAAACCGAAGTTAAACGTAGTTTAAGTAATGATATCATGTCATCTTGTTATGATTGCTAATAGATGACTCAAAGCTAAAACTTGTAGCGAAGCTACATACTCGGCATTCACACGAGTCCCAAGAATTTGCACAGTCTGCCCTTTATTTCCTTCTAACATGGCGAGCCACTTTCCGCGAAAATTTCGGTACGTACAACGCAATCCCGCCAGTCGCTGCTCTAGTTTACCGTGGAGCACATGTACCAGCATACGATTTCCCCGCGTCGTATCTTTTGATTCTCGAGGTGTGGAGAAACCGAATTAGGAATCTCGTCCTGGTTTTCGGAAAACGTCGTCCTGGAAAACCGACCCGTTTCTGTCTCCCTTATTTTTCGTTATACGTGTGACCGTCGGAGTGTGTTTATAACACTCTGAAGCTCGATAGTGTTTCAGTATGGTGTGACATGCCCTGTCGGTTCCTTGGCGTGTGGGCCATCTATATTTAAATTAATTATTATTGAAATGATGATGTTTCGTTTTTGACTTTTATTCTTTACCGCCTTTGCGTGTTATTTCTCGAGACGATGCCCCTTTAGCGATGCACACACAAAATTCCATACTTATTGCGTTGTAGGACGCGTCGGTTCCTGGTTTTTCAATGCCATTGTGACAGCCACATACTACTAATAATTACGCTAAGTACATATTTTGATTCAGTTGGTGTGACGAAATAATAAACCCTAGAAAATCTTTACTACGAATGTGTAGCAAATTGTATCCTTTTTTAATATCAGAATATATTTTTGCCCTAGGTGTTAGTTATCGTTAGTGACAGTAGTATAACGTAGGTGATAGTGATAGTGAAAGTGATAGTGATATAACGTAGGTGTTAGTTATCGTTAGTTATCGTTAGTGATAACTAACGAGATGTTATAAAATTTTGGACGCCACCACATTAACAATACTCCCAAATTGGCGCCGTCGCTGTCGGTGTAATATGCGCTGTCGGTTCTTTGGCCTGTGGGCCAGTTATATTAAAATGAATTAAAATGATGTTTCGTTTTTGCCTCTTGTTCTTTACCACCTTCCTGTGCTATTTATGTCGATGTACGATGTCCTTCTAACAATGACCACACCTAATTCCATCTTCAGTAAATTGTACGACGCATTGGTAACTGATTTTTGGATGACTTTGTGACTGCTATATGCTAATAATAATTACGCTAATTACATATTTTGATCCAGATGATATTCCGAAATTATAAACCCTAGATTTTTTAACTATGAATGTGTAACAAATTGTATCCTCTTTCATAGAGCAGAATATGTTTTTGCTGTAGATCTTATCACTAACCACTTGTGCATAAATTGCCCTTTTTTATAAAACCAGTGTTATATTCATTAAGTAATGTTTTATAGCACAATAAAGTTATTCTTTTACATCCTAGTCCATTCTATTGTTTATAAAATAATGGCTTTTAGACACCACCGTCTTTACAAACCCTAAAAATTTTAAATTTTCAAATTTACAATACTCTTACGGAGTAAAAAATACCTGTGACTAAACTACCACTACTACACAGTATTTTTTAAATAAACTTAGAATAAACAGTACAGGATACATTAACCAGTGCTGATTCTAACTTGCTGCTTGGTCCGCTTGTCTTTTAGTTTTCAGACAATAATACTTGGATATATTTCGTTTCCGTCGAACACTTTCGTTGTCTGTGTTAGCCGACCTTATCTTAAGTAGTGCCATAAATATAGCTTAAAATTACCCAGAATCGGTCAAATGATAAATGGCGGATGAAATCCAAATGACAGAGGTACCAAAGCGAAGCTTTGTTTGAGTTGATTTTATCTTGTTCAAATCGAGCGGTGAAAGTCGGTAGACCCGTGGAGACAGGCACGGATGCGTAGCAATAATAATCTAAGCAATTGAGTTCGATTGATTTTATTTTTTGATTGAGTGAGAATTGATTTTCAGCAATTTTTTAATTCTCTCTAATATGAACCGTAGTATTGGAATGAAATTTTTGAGTTTTAACTTTTTTCAACTATATTATTAAAGTATTATTGGGAATTCACCTAAAACTCGAATATGAGAGAGCCATGCGATAGCCTCAGCTTAGACGAGAGCGTCCGATCTGAAACAGGGTAGGTCCCGCTCAAAGAACCTTTTTCTTGAATACTATAAACAGGACGGGAAATAGACGACGTCATGGTGGGTGTCCGGAGAAATCCTCGGAAAGTGTCGCAGAGAAAGAGTTCACCTGACTGAAAGCTTTATTTCAGCATTATTTGAGGAATATTCGGAGGGTGTCGTAACGATAGAGGCCATTTGGTTAAGGCTTCATTCAAGCACTTCGTGTTTTTATTTCAGCATTATTTGACACAAGTTTTAAAGCTTTGATTATGATTGTTATACTGTGATTGGCAATGTACGCATAAACACCGAAGACGTTAGAGCCTTGCAATTGCGTCGGTTGCCACAAGTGCAACTGTTTCAGATCAGGCCAAGTCCGGTTAGAAGGACCATTTTCTTGGAAGGGAATCAACGACGTCGCGGTGGGTATTCCGAAGAAGACTCGCTGGGTGTAGTAGAGATAAAGGTGCTTTGATTGAAGGCGTGCTTTTTTATTTCAGCAATTTTTTACCCTGATAGGTTTGATACTGGTAATATACTTTATGCATGGAAACCGTATACGATAGAGATTTGCGATTGCGTTAGCTGCCACGAGAGTTTTGTATATATATCAGGCTCGATCCGGCTCGAAGGACTACTTTGTAAAATACTACACGCAGAGCGGGGCATGGTTGTCGTAATGCAATGACGGTGCGGGGGTATTTGGAGAAATACTCGGTGGGTATTGTAAAGAAAGAGGCTTGATTGAAGACGAGCTTTATTTCAGCATAATTTTACACAGATATTACAGTATTGATTATGATTACTATACTATACTATGCTATTGCAGCATTGATTATGATTACTATACTATACTATGCTATTGCAGGATTGATTATGATTACTATATTATACTATCACTATACACTGTGATCGGCAATTTAAGCATGAAAACCGATTACGATAGAGGCTTGCAATTGCGTTGGGTGCCACGAGAGAGTCTGTTTTGGATCGCTTTCTTGAAAAAGACACAGAGGACGGGGCATCGACAAAATCGCGGAGGTTATTTGAAGGAAGAATCCGAGGGTGTCGTAGAAAAATGCCCTAAATATCCTTACGGTCATGTTAGTCCTTTTTCAAACTAATGAATACCAACATTATCGAAGGTGCTACAATGAAAGACGTTCTTTATTTCATCACCGTGAAATTATTCCACATTAGGGCTCCTGGTCCTAAATCCGGCCCTGTGCGTTGGGGGTGGAAAATTAATACGCCCTGAGAGGCTGCGTTGACAAATTATGTTTCGCCGAGAATTGTTTCCCTTGTCGGCTTTGTATATCAATCAAGTGCCCGAAATCTCGGAACTTTTCCTACTTCAGTACACACCGTCGCCCAACTAATTTGTTTGTTTACCAGTAAACTTTCGCAGAAAACACCACGACGCGAAGTCACGAACACGACTACGCCAGCTGCTATTAAAATATGATTGTCCAATCATCGGCACGTGATCGTAATATACATTGGTGGACCTTTTCTCTCTTAACTCGCAAGTACCTGAGCCAATTTCTCAAACGTAATAAAGAAAACATTCATCCATACCTGTTCAGAATTTTGCGAGTAGCTATAATAGTTTATTACTTATCCTTGAGTAGCTCAGTGTATAATTGCATTTGCGATTTTAAAAATATATTATATCAACTGCTCTGCAGGACTTGCAGTTTATTTTACATTTAAAAATGGCGGTGTTGTTACACCGCCAAATATTCGATTAAATAATCATAAAGCTTCTGTGGGTAATAGTAGCCAGATCTCAATAGCTTTGCATGCCGGGATACATAATTTAGCATTCCATTATTATTTCAAAGTCTAAATAATCAAGTGCCTTGGTGATAACGCTGAATAAAGGGACGTAAAATTTTTGAAATGGCCTTTAAAATAAATTTACATTTTTTTTATTTGTTTAGTTAGAGCAAACCTTTTCCCAAATAATCATTTATGTAATAATAATGTATTGCTTAGTTGGGTATGGTGTAGGTACTTTAACTTGATCGTGTAAGATATTATTAATCTCTCATTTCTCATTTATCCCTTTGAATTTGAATTTTCAATGACTTTTTGGTATATTCTTTGAATTGCCATATACAATGTAGTTTGAAAATCAATAATTATTCATTTTGAATAGCCGCTAAGGACGTTTTCTTTTGTCAGCAATCATCCTAATCATTCCAATTTACGGTTAAAATAAGCACGGCTGTACTAAAATAACATTAAAGGATTGCATCGCTGACGGAGAAATAGAAGTGGTGAAGGGGATGGAAATGCTCCTAGTGTGACCAAACACCACATATATTTCTTTGATTTATTTTATAATTTAATTTAATAATAATACATACAAAATTTAAATTTAACTGGATAGAAAATGTTCTTACTATTACTTTTTCAATAAGATTCGGAACAAGAGAATTCCCCTTTTACTCGGGATAACTGAATTCAAAATTTTCACCTTTTTGTAACGCGAATACAATAGTTTTTACGTTATAACGATCTTAAAGCCACTCTTCATTAGTTTGTTTTAATATCATAATTTTGCAATGCGTATTTTCTGTG
Source organism: Micropterix aruncella (assembly GCA_944548615.1). Taxonomy (NCBI): domain Eukaryota; kingdom Metazoa; phylum Arthropoda; class Insecta; order Lepidoptera; family Micropterigidae; genus Micropterix; species Micropterix aruncella. The sequence goes on along the minus strand of OX155980.1, from coordinate 77,098,600 downwards.
TAAGCATAGTAAAAATGGCAGCAGACCCATTTGGCCCCAGAGATTATCCCGTTATCAGCTACCGTATCAAAAAGCCCTCTCACATTGCAGTGCTAAGATAGACCACTGGACGAACAGTCATACAAACGTTTTATTCTACCACTGCGTAACAAAGGAAATCCAGAAAGTCAAACAAGCTAGACCAGGACCAGGAAGCCAGACCATCTGGACCGAAGACTCTTCGTCGCCAGATCCTAAATTAATATACTTCCAATTTTCTAGAATTTTTGGAAATTTAACAGGGGAAAATCAACTTCGAAGAGATAGTTAACTGACTGTTTATTTAACCCCAACTATTTTATTAATTTTACTGTGTGACTATTGTTTTATATTTTTCGACTCTTTTAAATTGAATTTGTTTTGAGTACTACTTCATTTTATACTTGTATGTTCGATGTTACAAGTTTTTCTTAAATTAAGTTGATTTGGATAGAATATTAGACAGTATTTTATTTAGACTTCTTTTTTAAAAAAGTAATTTATTTTAGTTAGTGAGATTAATGTATGTGTTGATATAAAATGCTATGGAAACGCTAACCGTGGGGCGGGTATATCCCAGGTGGGTAACGCTGAAAAAAATAGCTACGAAGATTTCAATCAGTTAATGTTTCGCCATTGCTTATCCTTTATATAATGCAACAATGAAAATAGCTTTCGATAGAACGCCTTCAAAGCATTCATTGATTCCTGTCCACGAAGTACAATATTACATCAGATGTGTTAACCAATTCCAATTATTTCAATTCATTTAATATATATTTTTTATAGTTTTTTTTTTGTCTTAGATGTTCTCTGAGCGGAAACTTGATAAGCCTACCATGACACGCACGAAGTTGTTTGATGGGATACAACACGTTACAAAAGTTCCGCCATCATTCCGTAACTATTTGAGGGGAAATATCGTCCCTGGTCGCCCGCCCCCGAGGGTGAATTCGGGTCACGATCCGCGAGCAGTCGGACTTCCGTTCCCAGGATCAGTTTCGTGCGATGCTTCCGCCGCTGAAAATTAACTTCTCAGTCACGTTTTACTATTCTGAAAAAGATTCAGGCAACGGAGAAATTGCCTCTTCTTTGCGTCTCCACTCCCCCCCCCCCCCTTTCCCTTATAATTCTGCACAACGATTTATTAAAACGCTTGATGGTATAAGGAATAAGGAAGGTATAAGAAATAAGGATGGTATATGGTATAAGGAATAAGGAATAAGGAAGGGTATACCGATTAAAAATAATCTGTCTGACAATAGATACGATATTCGTACTATAAGAGGATTACGCAGATCGGCTGGTCGCCGGCGACGCGGTCTTTCGGCGACAAAAACATAGGCAACTAGGCAGGGAGACCAAGCCGAAAGGTAGTGTTTTTGTACATCCTTCTCTGTATCTAATGACTGGGCACTTTTACTGCACGACGTGCGGTTGCCTCGGAAGTTGCTCGCCGTGCGAATGCTCCTATCTAAACCCGAGCTCCTATTGATTGTGGCGATGGACCAGTCGCATTGTGCGTTGCCACTATCGCCGATAGGTGGCAACTTCACACAGCCATTGCCTCATTGTGCCATCCTGTCTATCGTTCTCGTGTAAAACTGGCCTTAAGCACGTGAAATTACGTCGTACAGTTTTCATCTGCCACTCCTTGCTGCGCGTAATAGCTTTACTATCTCCGACATCCTTGTGAATATTCATCGAGATAGTTACGCTGAAATTTAGCGCGCGGCGGGAGGCCCGACACCCATTTTAGTCCACATTAATTAAAGGGATTAAACCGGTGTGTGATGTTTCGGAAATATATCAGCTTGGAGCGAAATCGAGGGTTCAAAAGGAGTGACCCATGTCGATGTCATCGCCATGCGCAGCGCCATTGTGCTACAGACACTAGTAATGAATTTACTGAATAAAAAAGTAAGAAACTTAATCCACAGCACAGGCGAAATTTAATCCATAATATAAAATGGAAGATTTCTTTGTATCTACACTACGTTAGATTAATGTATATTGTAGCTCACAAAAACATTCTTACCAACCTAGATACACTGTTTACACGCGCGGACTCTCGGAGTAGTTTAAAAAACGTCGCCCGAGGTTGTCCCGCCGATTTCACTTTGTACGCATTACCGGTCAGATCAGCCTAGAACCACGTAGTATAGTTTCGATAGATAGGAGAAGCGGTCAAAAACAAAAGACAGGGGTTTTTGTTTTATTATCACATGTATATAAATGCAACATATCATACAGACTCTTAAAAACACATATTATGATTTATAGTGCTTATATTAATATTATAAATCCATTAAAAAGTCAATTATAAAATTAATTATTAAGCCTATTTATTACTTCCACACATTTAAAGATCCAAAATTCATAACAATATTAAACAAAAAGAAAACCCAGAACTATGTCTCTAAAACTACTGAAAATTTTGGTTTTCTCGGTATTGGCCGCTTGTTACTTATTAGTGGATCCTAACTTAATAATAATCTATTTATTACACCTTGGCGTGTAGTCTGCCTAGATATATTTCGCTTGTTTCTTAGCCTAAACGATTTAACATATTTATTTTTCGCTTCTGCAGCTTCTACTGTCAACTGTCCAATGGGTAAGTTTCCATGGCGGATAATTTGTGCCGTACAATGCATATTGATTGAATTATCTTATATATAAGGAATAAAACTGTAAAGAAGTTTATTGCATGACATAACAATATCCTTAACTTTTTGTCGGAATAACATTTTAGTCCTCACAGGCACAATAGCGGAGGTAAAATAATTTCTAAGTATAATTATTATATCTAATGTAAATAAAGATTATGTATTTCATATTAGTTTTGTATATTTACGAGATTTTTTTACCTAATCACTCGCTAAAACTAAATTTTGAGACACAGAAATGTTTTTGCAAATATATTTTACCATAGTTTTATGTAACTTTATAAAACTTAAACGTTATAAACGTGTCGTATCCCGTATTTCAGGGTAACAAAAAACATTTTTTTTCAGGAAAGCGTTGTTCAAATACTGACGTCACCTACGCTAATTCTAGAACTGATATTGAATGGTAAACTCCAGTGAATTATGTTTCCCTCCTATATAATATTAATAAGTTTGTTAAATTAAATTAATGTTTTACCAATCAATAAATTCTTTCCGTACACACCTACTACATAACAATTGGTTAATCTGAGTGATATTCTAAGCATATGCTTTCCAAAATACGATATTTTCTGTCTTGTATTTATTATAGTCTCAACAACTACGTCAAATTATAATCAATTATTCAGCTTATTCTTTTTGGACTTTTTTGAATTCCATTATTTTTATTTTAGCCATCGCTCAAGTCGTAATCTAGTTAAAACGTTGGCGAATGCGTGGGCGCTGAACCGTTAATTTCATTTCATATAAATTTTATCGGCCCTCTCTCTCAGAAATAAATGAATTATACATTTAAGGAGGTTCAACGTTTGCTGTAAGAAATACGTTTTTCCTTTGTAGGGAACTGGAGCTTTTTTAAAAATAAATCATCCGACATTGATCAAAATAGCATTTCAATCGTGAAGAGTGTTATTAAGCTATTGCATAGCTTTTATCGCGGGCCTAGGCCAGCGCGGCGACCGAATGAAGAAATTTCTTAACGAAAATTAATGATTTTAAACTGATAATTACGTCTAAACGAGTACTGCTTACGATTCGAAAAAAATATATGTTAAGCATGAACATTTTCCTAATATTCTTAGCTTTAAATATTTTAGATTTTGTTTATATTACATAGTGTAATTAATTTGTGAAATTAGGTCTAACCGAACACAATAACGACTACTACGCAAATACTGTCTGTCGTATTATTATGAAACCTGCACCATTTTAAAGATAATTTAATTATCTATCTTTTTATCTACGATTTTTTTCGAATTATCCGTTTTTTTTGCTTTATTGAATAAGAAATTCGTGCGCGGCGCTCTATCGGAAGACGTTTAAATTATTCCGAATCATTTGCTTCCGCAGCCGCAAATGATTCCGAATAATTTCAATGATTTCAGATAGAGCGCAGTTATCTGATATCAGAAAAAATAAAATAAATAAAATAAATAAAATAAATAAATAATTGTAATTGCATAAGTTGTTAAAAATGTTATGCAATAGCTTTACCGCGGCAGTCCCCGAGTGCCACACGTATTTTTTATGTGGTGTCATCCTCAAGCTCCAAACACAAACATGTGCAGGTTATGCCAAGGGGCCGAGGAAACTCCCCTGCACCTCATGTACGAGTGCGGCCCGCGTATGCGTAAAAGATACACCCATTTGGGTGGTCATTACCTCCAACCTGAGCAGGTAAAACAATCTGGCGCCAAAAGCCTGTAGCGGTTCTTAAATGACACGAGGCTTAGCGCAGAACTTTAGTAGGTGGCGAACACAATAGATCAGCAATGGTCGCAGTGTTACAAGGCTCAGAGGACCTAGCGCCGGACGTCTTCTAGCGTCGGACACTAATAGTAACTCGACAAGTCGCGGCGCGATCGATACAAAGACGTAGGAAAAGGAAAAAGCGTACGCTTCCCCCCACCCTTTTCACCCGTCTTTGTATCGATCGCGCCGCGACATGTCGTGATATTATTAGTGTCCGACGCTAGGTGCCGTCCGGCTTTAGGGGACTTCCCCCTAATTAGTTTCTCAGAGAGGAACCAGTTATTAAAAGATCCCGAGAGATCGATTGGGTAAGTAACAGCAGTAAGTCAATCGGTCGGGTCGATCCGCGCCACCGTAAGCCCGGACGCCCCTGACACCGTAAGACCGGACGAAGGCGTTGTCGCTTATTTTTACCCGCGTCAATTCCAACGAGTCCCAAAAATTCATATACTGGATTGGTTGTTCTGTAACCGGCGATTTTTAGTACCGAGCGATTTATTATTCGCTCAATTCTCGTAAAGAAGATTTCTTTAATCTGTTTTCGATCGACTAATAAACTTAAATCTTCTAATTTAGCTTTATTCATAGCAAACCGCTCGTTATAAATGGGCTTGCTTTCTAGTTATTTAGCAAAAAATAATTATAATTTCATGTCACTGGTAATTATTGTTGGGAAAAAATAAAAGCAGTTACACACGTTTCATCAATAATTTCTTCAATATTAAAAATGAAAATAAAATATTAAAATTTCTTATTATACCCACAAAGAAGAGTGTATATATGGTTGTACTCATGTGCAATTACTTACTTTATAAAAATATAAATATTTACGAGCAGCGAAATCTTCTATTTACGTAAATTTCTCTGAAAATGTTTTATAGTAGGAATAAATTTCTATACGTTAGAACCCTCTTAGTTAGTGTAGAACCGACTTAAGCTAGTACTCAATTTGAAACGTACAGAAGGACGATGCAGAAATTGACGTCATCCTATCTACATGTGAAGACCGTTATAGACCACATTAGACCAAACTACCAATACGTGCCATTGTTATTATCTAAACTATTTTAACCGTTTGATCACAAAATAATTTGATTTTGTCAAATAGTGTCAAAATTACTTCACTTGTAGTTTCAAGAAAGTTATTTTTTTTAAAAAACCCTTTTATGATATACAATTTAATAAAAAATACAAATATCATTATATTTTTTTAATTATTACGCAATTTTCAATGTAGGTATTAGCCAAAAATAAAATAACCAAAAATGTTCTAAATTCATTCCAATTGTAGAAACATTTTTCCCAACATATATTTTTTGGTATCTTTACGCAACTGGTCTTATAATATATCTCTTGTAATTTTTTAATATTTAATATTTATTATATATTCTCTTGTAATTTTTAAAATAGTGACGTTGTGAGATTGAGACATAGTGTAATGTATAGTCATAAACATATGCAATGTTTTCAAGTATGTTAGTGTCAATAGTTCTGGGATAAGCAGGAACACACACATTAATTATTTTTGTTAGGAATTTAAATGACGTGACGATTTTGATGGGAATTCTTAATTTTTAACTAAAGTTTTAGTTAATTTATGTAAAACCAAAACAAAACACACGATTAATCTCAAAGGACACCAATCAAATCAAATCACACACCGTGTCGGCATTAAATACGTACTCAGTTGTGTCGGCGCCAGGTGACGTCATCAGATGAATCAGCCGATGGTTACGATGGGTGTAAAAAAAATATAATAATTAATGAAAATAACAATAAAATAATAAAAGTATAACTCTGTGTTAGCAAAATAAAATTAAACACAAGCAAATTAATAATTTTATCGAAAGGTTTTGAACTGTCGCGATCTCCACCAGCTGAATTTAGATGAAAATCAGAAATAGAACAGTCATTTCCAAGTAGTTAGCTTTTTTCTAAGGTATCACGGGTATAATTTTAGTGATAAAAAAGCGGAAAATTTCGTGAACTGTTGTGCGCCGGAGTTTCGCATGCATTCAAAATAGTTTGAAACTTCCAAGCTTCTGAATGTACTCGGTCGCGGTAATCAAAACCGTATGGGACATTTCAGAGGAAACATTTCTGCCGTGTTGGTGTTATTTTTGGGGCGGGTATTTTGGGCCAGCCTATGCTTGTTTATATCGTACCTTGCTAATGGTTGTACCTTATTTTTGTGTATCCCACAAAAATTAGTCCCATAAAGGCTAGACATAAATAAAAAAGTAAGTTAGTTACATTTAAGCAAAATATAAACCTAAATTATACAAGTCAATACTACATAGTCTTATTATTTAAAACATTTTTATTTGGTGTCTACATACATCAAGTATATGCAATCATTTTGATAAAATATTCAATGAATTTATTTTTTTTATTTTGTATTGTAAGATTGCTTACAAATTCATTGTTTTTATTAAAACTACATATTGCAGTGTGTGCTCGCTGCGAGAATTTGAATTTTACAGCATTTCGAGATACTGTTATAAGTTACTTTATTGGTTCGCGAAATCGCTATGGTAGCCCTCCTTTCGGTTACTTTAACGCGCAAGGCATCGTGTTGGCGATATTGATCTTGTCATAAATTTAAATGTTACAAATTATAAAATATAAATAAAGCGATCCAAAGGTAGAATAGAATAATCGAACTAGAATAAAATAATTTAGAAATTGAAATTGATCATTATCGTTTCGTTCGAAATCATTATTTCGTTCTGAGTGCCGACTTTAGAAACGTGAGATCTATTAGCCAACAATGTTGCGCAATATGTGCCACGCTATAAACCAATGCAATGGCGTATGTTTAAAGGATATTAAATGTACAACCCATCCCAACTTCGTTTCAGTACAACAAATGGAACGAACCGCCAACGAGTAGAAATGGCGGAAACTGGGGCTCGCCCTTCCGCCCTCTCCGGCTCTCGAAGCAATAGAGTAAAAAAGAGCTCTAGAGAGAGATAGCTGCACCCTCAGGAGGAGAGCTCTGGCCAGGCGCCAGCCTCGAAGAGCGTCAGGAGAGGGCGTTAACGCGGTGTCTAGCCACACCTGTTGCCATTCATCACAGTGTCTTAGCGGTTCATCAAGTAGGTTAAGTACTACTATCACCCTTTAACCTAAGTAATACTACTACCCACTAGTACTATTACTACTCTTTAAATACTAAAATGTTTATTCACTATTCGTTATCACCTAGTCACTAGCAACGGGCGTGATTTATTCACAGATACTAGTTATACTAGTTATAGAACATACCTTGCCCCGAGTAAGATTCGACGTCTATCACCTGATAGCCGACCAGAGAACGAGGGCAGAGGAAAAAAAGATTTTTGTATATATATATATATATATATATATATATATATATATATATATATATATATATATATATATATATATATATATATATATATATATATATTTTAACGGTTTCCTTAAAGTGACTTTTAACTAATGAAAAAATATCAATGTACCCAACCTATCGTTATACGTTGTCGTAGCTCTGTTTATTAGGGAATACTTCGGATAATTAGAGTTATATCTCTTTATATAAAACAGATTCGGGTTCCGAGTAACGCGAGGAGGAGCCAGAATAGATATCTTTTCGACCAGATACGCGCTGTCAAAGATATTATTTATTACGTTGTAGAGAAACATCATATCGCAAGTTGTACGCCTATCTTCAAGACTATCGAGTTCAAAAAGAGCTAATCTGTCCTTGTATGATTCAGCAGATTTATTTTCCCTAAAGCACAAGTGCTTTAAGATTTTTTTTTTGAATACGCTCGATTCGTTGCTGATTAAAGTATCTTCGGTCATATTATCTATAAGATGTTGTACTATTGTAAATACTCAACCAGTAGGATAATAATGTATGTGAATAGGTGCATGTCATTTTTTTTATATTTTTTTAAATATTGTTTGGGATTATTTGTTTTTTAATCTTAATTACGAATTTTTATACCCTATCAATATACACAGTGGTTCTTAAAAGACTGCCTTAAATTTGGGAAATGATTCCTGATGTCTATTTGACCTCATAAGAAAATTTGTTTTTTGTTTTGTTTTTGGAATTTGGGTGATTGACAATTATGGGAGATTATTGTAAATAAACATCAACGGTGAAAATAATTTACAACCTTTTTTTAATTAAGTCCTTTTTACTGACGAATAGCAATGTTTATGTTCTACTTTCGGATGGATATACAGTTTTTTTCTCGGTAACTAAGGCCTAACCGAAAAACAATGTAGATAATTTCCAATGTATCTTTCACTAGTATGAGATTTTCATACGTCAACCATCCACTAATATTACTGAATACCAGTTGCCAGAACCATATCTCTAATATCAAATTAAAATTTCTTTAAAGCTTTAAAACCTACATTTATTTTAATAAATAAGCTATCCCAACTAGGTCGTCTGAACTGAGGTAGACTTAATTGATATTTATGAAGTGTAGTTTACATTTTCAGGAATTTGAAACATTCAGGGTTTGAGGATTTTGGAACTCCTGGTTTGTGAATTATGTAAGGCGTAGAGTGGGTGAAGAATAGAGTACGTCGTCATTGCCGAGTAGAGTAATTCGTCGACACGGTCGAATACGCAGGAGGCAGTATAATGATCTATGATTGCATGGCGGACAATGGAGTCAATAAAATGCTTGTATGTTTCTACTCTTTATTAAAAATTGCACAATGGGCAGTTTTATTATTATTATACGAAACTCTCTTACAACCAACAATACTATGAAGTGTTTAAATATATGTGTGCGTGTTACAAGTATGTAAGTGTGTATCTTGTTATTGCATTCGATCGACAGAAATGAAAGGCAATTCCGTTAATTTTATCCCAACAAAAAATGGTGACCCAGCCGGGAATAGAACCCGAAACATCACAATGGAACGGAACATCACAAACAGGCAACCTAGCCACTATGTCACCGGGTCGTGTACTACAAAGTAGAGTAAGATATGTTAAGAAGTTAATGATTTCACTAAAGGGATTGAAAATATATTAAATATCATTAGTATTCAGTAAAAATCAGTATCTTTTTTCAGCAAAAAAAGAAACTCCGCTTAAAAATCAACCAAGTGATGTTTTGCCGAATTTTAGTAAAAATTGAGTAGACTTGGCAAGGATTGCAATTGTTTTAGATTGTTTTTATATCTTTGAAATTGAAAAAAGAATTTTAATTTTATATATCCTTAGCAAATATTATGATTTACACAGGAAAATTTACTGAATTTCGTACGTGGGGTCTTCGCTACTTAGAATATATTAGTGTATGTATGTTTGCTTACATCGTACATTAGGTCTTTAGATACCCATCCTTCTATATTATATAGAAGAATCATTTGTAAGAATGCTTGACATTTGTACCATTTTATTGATTATTATATTATTACTATTATATATAATTGTCTCTGATAAGCAATTATATTTCTTATTTGTAGGACCATTTAATTTAAATATTATAATTTCATGACTAACTATAGTTATAAACATCGAATACAACTATTAATAATTGTATGGTGAGTCTCTTATGAAATATTTAGTATGCATTTCTAAGTTATTTTAACATTAAGCGGCTATATAAATTGTCTAAACGTCTATGTAAAAGTTTTTGAAGACAATAAATGTGATTTAATTTGATTTAATTTGCTAATATCCCAGGAAGTTCCACACATGATGTTCCTTTTGCCTGTCATATTTCCTTAACACCAATCAATCCCTTCAGAAATAAGGACAGCTTGGTGATTTAACTGTTCTGTAATTACTGTTCTTTAACCTTTCTTTCACATTTAATTTATTCTTTTCTGAGTAAAAAGTTATATACTGAATAATTAATGTTATATACTAAACAAGAGATAATTAATGTATGTTAATATTAGGTCCTTACATATTAGGTATATCTAATTGCTGTTTATTCAAACTGGTCACTTTGAAATTGCATAATTTGGTTTGAGTTGGAATTCCAAATACAAATAAATTTTAATCCATGTTTTTTTTTATAAGAACCAGCTATTTTTTTGTCTTTATGTCGTTTGTTTTTGTTTAAATATTTTAGTTTGTGCAGCCATGGTAAAATAAAAATTTGCAATATTATCAAATATGAAATCGAAAATATGAAATTTCTATTACAACTTCTTGCAGTCTAGCTATACAGGTACCGTAAATATGTGCGTTTAAGAACTGCAAACAATGATGAAGAAGCTCGTTATTAAATAGCCGAGCCTGGTAAATCGCTTATTGCCACTGCTTCTGCGTGACATCGTATAACCACAGATTTCACTGCAAACAGACGAAAAGTTGCATGAGTTTGCGGCTCTAGACACTTGGTCGCCCACCGTACTTGCCAGACCTTGCTCCAATAAGGTTTAATTTGTTTTCAGAATTTAGATACATTTTAACAAGGGAAATAAAATAAACTTTGAAGAGTCGGTGAAAAACGCCTTCAAAGCTTTTATTGGTTCCTGTCCACGAAAGTTTTACAGCAGAGGAATTAAGCAACTCCCCTTAAAATGACAAATCTGCATAGATAATAGGGATCAATATTTCTATTAATTAAATACATATTTTATATACAAAATTATTGGCCCTAAATTTCCTATACAAACTCAGCAAGTTCATAGGTAAGGAGAGACTCAATATTTTTCCAGGGCGTAAAGTTATTTTTAACATTGCAGTGAATGATGTTTCAAAATGTAACATCTGAGACGGGTTTTACAAATTTAAATTCAAAGCGCATCTTGTGCAAGGGGTGAAAAAATAATTCGCTCTGAAAAGATGCTTTCCACAAGATGAATCAAGAGACTGAGTATTGCCTTGGGCATTTTGCAAAAAGACGGGTTTTCACCCTGCTACTCCATTTCCTTTATAGTGTGTTCGACCTGAATAGTGTAAGTAATCTTCCATCTTAAGTGTACTTATTTTAAATAGGTAAATATTTATTTTGTATTCGTAGGTTTCAAACAATTTGAGTTTCGTATCAAAGACATGGTGTGTTAAAAGCACATTATAAAATAAATGATTCCTTGACTGATAGAGATGCATAGTGGTAACCAATACACATATTTTCTGGACTCTCTCTTAGAGTACTCTAAGTACTATTATAACCCAGAAATGTTTTAAAAATTAAAATGCTCAAAGTTATAAAATAAAAAACACGACTGTCGGTACAAAAGGTCAACTATTGTATTAATAATTATTAAAAAAGTATCTACGCGCTGAAAGCACGTTTTATATAGATACATTTCTTCGTTGAAACAAAATTCCATTTACGGAAGCTCTTATTCGGTGCTTAAAGAAGAATGAGCATTCTGTGATTGTGGTGTCGCAGGGTTTAGCGCCCTGCTGCAGGTATCTGGTGAAGGTCGCGCGCCACTCGTGACTCTTTTTATAGCCTAGCGTCAAGCGTCGCCGCCAAACTCTGTCCGTTGCTCTCGGTGCTCAAGCAATAAAACTTTTTTTTAAAATACATGTATGTTTTTTTATAAAAAATAAATGTTTTATTAAATATATGTGCACTTATCTGAATCTACCTAATCAGACCTGTCATTTGACAAAATACGACGTATTTATCCCTTCACACGGTGGAAGTAGGCGCTCGTGGCCTGCTAGTTAAATCTTTGTTTCACCTTTTTAAAGGTCTTGGTCTCTCCAGGAAAATAATCAACTCCTTTCTAGAAAAAAATATCTAAAACCGCGATTTCTGCATCTCATTCTATGGCTTCGAAAGGGGAGTTAATGGGTGGTAAGGTGACCGCTCACATGTGGCAAGACAGCTATCCTAAACCTACCACAGCCGGTTGTTAGTCCGGAATCCACCGTTCATCTCCCAGAAGTGTAATAATTGTATATGATGGGCCCGATTTTTGTTCGGTGAATTCCATGGCAGCTAAGTTTGTATTTTATTCATATGGAAATTTGGACAAATATTTTTAAGCTATTGCATAGCTTTTATCGCGGGCCTAGGCCAGCGCAGCGACCGAATGAAGAAATTTCTTAACGAAAATTAATGATTTTAAACTGATAATTACGTCTAAACGAGTACTGCGTACGATTCGAAAAAAATATATGTTAAACAAGAACATTTTCCTAATATTCTTAGCTTTGAATATTTTAGATTTTGTTTATATTACATAGTGTAATTAATTTGTGAAATTAGGTCTAACCGAACACAAAAACGACTACTACGCAAATACTATCTGGCGTATTATTATGAAACCTGCACCATTTTAAAGATAATTTAATTATCTATCTTTTTATCTACGAATTTTTTCGAATAATTCGGTTTTTTTGCTTTATTGAATAAAAAATTCGTGCGCGGCGCTCTATCGAAAGACGTTTAAATTATTCCGAATCATTTGCTTCCGCAGCCGCAAATGATTCGGAATAATTTCAACGTTTTCCGATAGAGCGCAGTTATCTGATATCAGAAAAAATAAAATAAATAAATAATTATAATTGCATAAGTGTTAAAAATGCTATGCAATAGCTTTACCATGGCAGTCCCCGAGTGCCACACGTATTTTTTTTTTTACAATAAAACAGTTTAAATACCTGATGACACCCGGGGTGATATAACGATTCTAACAATACCACAAACTTCTAAATTGATTTACGCATTTAGAAGTTATGATGGAATGAAAAACGGATAACAGACATACATAAATCCTGAAAACATTAAGCTCTTTTTTTTGGGCAGTCGTGTAAAAATAGGCGTTTCATGCCGTCGGCTTTGAATCGGCGCGAGCATACCCTCTTTATCCCGTTAGGTCGGTATAAGCCAGTAGTAAATCGTAGGCGATCCGTGATTTGAAAACCACAAAAGAGGTGCTGAGCTTTCCGAACGGACGCTTTTTGCACTCTTCCATTTCCGGGGCACTTTCCATTCTTCAACGTATTTGAATCGAGAGCGGACGTTCTAACGTCCGTTAAGTTGGTATAGCTCAAATCAAAATCTAACATTCTGATAGATAAGCGTACATGTTTACACCGTTCTCGATGGAACCCAAATCGAACAGGTCCCACAATTCAAGTATTTAGGATCGTTGGTTACGGAAAAGAAAGTGGCATCGACGGCCGATGTCCATAGCCGGATCGGCCAGGCAACAGCGACATTCGCCTCGCTCAAGTGGTGCATATGGAAGCGAACGAATATTACCATCAAAACCAAAGTACGACTATACCGAACGTTGGTAATTTCCATTCTCTTTATGGATCGGAAACGTGGACGTTACTACAATCGGACCTCAAAAAGTTCGAAGTCTTCCAAATGCGATGCTTGAGGCAGATTCCCGGTGTCTCACTCCGCGACCGAATTCGAAACGAGACCATTAGAGAAAGATGCGATCTAGTGACAACGATCGAAGAAGAAGTACAAAAACGTCGACTACGATGGTTCGGCCATGTTTGCCGAATGAACAATAATCACTTGCCACGTAAACTTCTTTGGCGAGACCGTCCGACAGAATCGAGAATTCAGCGATCGGCACCGAAGGAAACCTGGCTATATAACATCAAATACGACCTTAAGAATCGATGATTATCGGCTAGGGATGCTCGAGACGTGGCAAAAAATCGTCAACAATGGAAGCGAATCGTGAATGGAGTACGAGTTCCAGCGGCACCGACAGCAGCGTATTGGCTGCGAGGGCGACCCGCTCCCCAATCGCCGGCTACGGAATTAATAATAATAATATAAGTGTACATGACCATAATAAATAAGCGCGGAATGCTGAAAAGGCGGGATCCTCACTTCTAGGACTTGACATGGAATGGGGTTGTAAAATCCACGATTTCGACGAAAAATTGCGTACAACTGCGTCTGTTTGATATCATTTTGGCGACATTCCCGGCGAATTACGACTTTTACGCAGGCATGACGTCAACTTGATACCAATTCGCAGGTATGCTACGCTTCCGCGTATGTCCCGCTGCCATATGGTGGATAAGCCTAGACATCAAAGTGACGTCATTTTCGCAGGTGTGCTGCCTTTTGCTTATATCTCGCTGCTACAGAATACGCCACATTATCCCGCTGCTATCAGAATAAGCCACATTATCAACCACTATAAATTATCGATTTGCATAGAAGAATATCTCGTTTAGAATTAGGTTGGACTAATTTCACAGACGTGCCCGTCTAAGGTATATCCGTCTTTATCTATTACGCTATATACGTCTCTAACTAAATTACATAGAATCTAATGGCTCGATAGTGAAGACCTCTAGAAAACTTTTTAGACTAGCGCAAACGGGATTTATTCAGTAATGAATTGTAATGTTAGAAATAATAGTTTAATATAACTTAGGTGCAAAAATTTAAACATATTTTTAAACATGTATGTTGAATATATTTTAACATTGAACTAACTACCAAAACTTATTTGACTTTGTTGTTATATATTATTTTGACAATGAATTGTTTTTTTTTGACTAGATATTTATATATTAAATCCCAAAGAAACAGTCATTAAAATATTAATGACTGTTTCTTTCTTTTCTCACATATAACATTTAACTCTCACAATATATTATTTAATCGAATTTTATATTATTGCCGATTATATAATGGAATCGCATTTTATTTATTATTATTATTTTTATTATTATTTATTTATTATTATTTTTTTTTTTTTGAAGACCACATTTTAGGGCAATTTAGTGTTTTTAGGTTTTTACTAAAACTTGTACATTTGTAAGCAATAAAGAAATCAAGCAAACTTGATTGTAAAATTAGAGTCCTGTCCACCCTAGAACGGGTTAGTCCCAGTTGGGTGACAGAATCAAATAAGCAAAAGGTTAAGGTTTCGCCATTCGGTTCCTGTTATTTTTGTAAGCAAATCAATGTTTTATAGTATTTAATTCTTAAATAAAAATAAATAAAAAAATATTGAAAATATATAATTGAAAATGTCACATATTTTCAAATTCAAAATATGAAACGTTGAGGGGGTTTTAAAATAATATGATTTATTCAGAACGCTTACCCCCAAGAAACCGCTACATCTACTCTCTCTTTCTTTTTTTCTAATTTCTCTAGTTTAAACTTTAGTGAGTAAGCATTGCCGCTTTGAGAAATATTTTGCCTTTCCCAATATTTAGATAAAGCACTTGATTGGTGTTCTTACTTTTTTTATACATGAATCAGAATTCACGAAAATTGTCATTTGCTAGGAAAATATTTAAGTTGCATAAGGAAAATATTTATTTTAGTAATTGTGCGAAGTACCTACACTTTATTTTTATACGACTGCCCAACAAAAAAGGTGTGTTCAGAGTGCACATATGTATGTTTTCCGATTCTTAATCACACCATAACTTCTAAACGCTTGGACCGATTTCGAAGTGTGTAGTATTGTCAGAATCGCTATATTATCGTGAGTATCATATGGTAACTTTTATACGCCACGTAAGTAGTTGTCTAAATGTTCAAATCTCAATTAATTAACATAAATATATCGTGTTTAGTATCAAAAAAAGGTTCGATTGAGTCCAATTCGGAAATATACATACACGATAAATACATAAACCACAAATATTTCATTAAACAACCATAGAACTCGCTTGAATAACCATAGAAGTCCTTTAAACTCGCTTCGATTTAAATTTTGTTCTAATAGAACCTACTGTCTATATACTGTGTTGCAAGTGTCACCAGCGCGCCAGTCACTGGCGCGAATAGTGCAAGGCCCTATTGGAAAATTTACAAGATTACCGGACCACGTGAGTAACTAGCAGGGTGCGTTTCCACAACACAGGTTACTGAAACTTACAACTTCCAAGCTCCTATTGATTGTGGCGATGGACTAGTCGCTTTGTGCGTTGCCACTACGCGGCGTATCGCCGAGTCGCCGATAGGTGGCAACTTCACACAGCCATTGCCTCATTGTGCCATCCTGTATATTGTTCTCGTGTAAAACTGGCACGTGAAATTACGTCGTACAGTTTTCATCTGCCACTCCTTGCTGCGCGTAATAGCTTTACTATCTCCGACATCCTTGTGAATATTCATCGAGATAGTTACGCTGAAATTTAGCACGCGGCGGGAGGCCCGACACCCATTTTAGCCCACATTAATTAAAGGGATTAAACCGGTGTGTGATGTTTCGGAAATATATCAGCTAGGAGCGAAAGCGAGGGTTCAAAAGGAGTGACCCATGTCGATGTCATCGCCATGCGCAGCGCCATTGTGCTACAGACACTAGTAATGAATTTACTGAATAAAAAAGTAAGAAACTTAATCCACAGCACAGGCGAAATTTAATCCATAATATAACATGGAAGATTTCTTTGTATCTACAATACGTTAGATTACACTGTTACACCCTAGATACACTGTTTACACGCACGGACTCTCGGAGTAGTTTAAAAACCGTCGCCCGAGGTTGTCCCGCCGATTTCACTTTGTACGCTTTACCGGTCAGATCAGCCTAGCACCACGTAGTACAGTTTCGATAGTATGGGAGAAGCGATCAAAAACAAAAGATAGGGGTTTTTTTATTATGACATGTATATAAATGCAACATATCATACAGACTCTTAAAGACACATATCATGATTTATGGTGCATACATTATTATTATAAATCCATTAAAAAAGCAATTATAAAATTTATTATTAGGCCTGTTTAGTAGTTCTACACATTTAAAGATCCAAAATTCATAACAATAATTAAACAAAAAGTAGCAAAAAGAAGACTCAGAACTATGTACGTCACTAAAACAAAGGTAATCTCGGCTTCTAGCACAAAGGTAATGTGTATTTTCTCGCATCTTATCAGAAAGTCATAAGTCATTAATATATTATAAACCTAAGCATGCCAATCTTTGAGTGTATCGTATAGTTCAAAGCTTCCCGAAAAGAGTTATGGTTTCCGTCGCATTTCAGGATCGCCACATCCCGGTGATCCTCAGAGTAGCATACCTAAATAAATAACTAAAATATAAGAAGTTAGTTTACTTCCGATTTGATTTACAAGAACTCGTTGGAGGCGAACTAAAGGCGAATCCGCCACATCAGGAAGGTATAACGCTATTAGATCATTCTTTCAACCGTGGGGTGAACGCAGAGACTTAGAGATGCAGTCGCGCCTGCCGCTGCTAATTTCTTTTACCAGCGGCGAGTGAGCCAGCGAGCTTATGCCATATGTTCAATTTAAATCCTATCTGTACGACTACTATGGGTAGTTGTAAAATATACGACGATCTACCAAATCGATCGTACAAATCGATCGGGTCATTATTAGTTAGGTACAATTTCAATTAAGTCAGAATAGTTTTTACATACGACTTTATTGACTGATAAACGATTGAATCGAAACATTTCTGGCAACGTGGCGTTTAACGTGCGCCAAAAGCCTGACTGTACCCGGTGCTGCAAAAACGGTAAATTCGTACACCTGGAAATCAGGGTAGACTGGTATCTTTGATATATGACCTCCTGTCTAAAACGAATAATTACAAATGTATCATAGTCTAATGAATTACCTTGCTTTCCCCCTTTTGAGAGTATTTACCTTTCTCTATAATAATGTGTATACCTAAGAGAAAGGCTGAACCACGGTGGGTTTTACTGTTGCTGGAAGGGAAAAGTAACAAATCGCTCGATAACCCCTAAATATTATAAATGCTGTCCAATGCGTAAGACACGTAACCGTTTGTCAATATGGTTGACCAGTTAACTTCTTCAATGATTGCATTAATTTAAGTTTAATTAGCCTTACCGTGAAGAAATATAATGAAGTTTAAAAAATAAAAAATATATTTTTTCCTAATTGTTATAAGTAATTACCGATGTATAATTGATTTATAAATTACTAGCTGACGCGTGCCCACTTCATTGGCCGGTAAAACTTTTTACTTGTGATAAAATTATGAGTGTGGTTTGGTTAGTACTGAGTGCTATGATTTATTTCCTGACTACCAAAAGAAGGGTTATATTTTTACTGCATATGTATGTATGTATTTGCATGCCAATTTGACTATATTACCGTTATTTGTGAGTGTCTTCTTGTGAGTGTCTTATTTGTGAGTGTCTTATCTCTTTAACCATTTATGCAGTAAAAGTGAAATTATATGCAGTAAAAGGAAAAAGTCATTTGTTTTAAACACTTGAGACTATAAATTTACTTATTTTGATAATCATTCATTATTGTTGATAATATGACCAATAAACATGACCTAACGATTTAAACTTTCGGGTTATTATATAGCCTATGACACTCACAAATTACGTGGCTTTCATTTCGTAAAAGAATTTTCAAAATCGGTTTAGTAGATCCAGAGATTACTTCCTACAACGTCACAAACTTTACCTCTTTATAATATTAGTATAGATATAGATAGACGACACGATCGCGGTTCCATACCTATGTCGTATTATCTCTTTAACTATTTATGCAGTAAAATGGAAAAGTCTTTTATTTTAAACACTTGAGACGATAAATTTACTTCTTTTGATAATAATTCATAATTGTTAATAATATGACCAATAAACATCACTTAACGATTTAAATTATTTTTTTAATTTGAAAAACTACTTTTTGTGACTTAAATATAAAAGTTAGACATATGCTGTCGCTGACTTTTTTGTAGGCATTATCAAGATCTACAACTTTTCTCTAGAACTTAATCATATATCTCACATCGTTAAGGCAGCGTTAGTTAGAAACGTTTTCGTTCTACCGTTTTTCCGACTTACTTTGGAAATCCGACTACCGCGAAAAGTATTTCAATTTTTCGGATTATTATATAGCCCATGACACTCACAAATAACGTGGCTTTCTATTGGTAAAATAAATTTCAAAATCGGTTTAATAGATCCAGAGATTACTTTCTACAACGTCACAAACTTTACCTCTTTATAATATTAGTATAGATATTATTATTAAAATTTAAAAAACTACGTGAAATATTATAAAATTATTTTAATTTTATATACATAACTATTTAATGCTTGATTTATTTTTAATATGTATACTATTTTTAAATATGTACACTTTGATCTTAACTTATGAAACCACTAGAATATCTTTTTTATAAAGTTTCCTTGGAACAGCCACTGCCCAGTAAGGAGTGACGCAGAATCAACGTGTTTTAATATTTCTTATATATTTTCTTGAACAAATTAATAAATAAATACGTATTAATGTGTTAGATAGAGTGATAACAATAAAAGGTGTAGGTTTTATGGTGATTTGTTTGTGTAAAGTGTAATAAGATAAGTATATGTTAATAACTTCAAATAATATGTGAAGGTGTATGATTGTATAGAATGGTGCAATCTTTCTTGAGATCGTTCTTTGTCCTGATTCTATAGTGATACAATGATCGATCTTTGTTCTTATAGCTGGAAAGTTGTCGCCGTGGCGAACCTAGAATCAATATTTATATAGGGAATAATTTGCTCAATACCATAAAAACGTTTTGAAAACCGTTCTGCGCCGGCGACATGTAGGTTGCGCAGATGGAATTGTTCAGCGAATGTAAGCAATTTATTTAGCTATGTCTTATAACGTAGATAATAAATGTTTTTTTTATAAAGGACTGATTGATTATAAAAACCCAATTTTTAACTAATGATAACAATTATAAAATTCAATTATTAGTGCCATCTATCGGATTTTTATAGGCATATTCCAACACAGAAATAATACTGAGAGATATATTGTCATATATTAGTGTATCTGCACGTTAAAAAGCGTAATTATTACGTATTGAAACCTATGTAATAAATAAAAAAAATTGCGTCTTTAATAAGATGCTAATTTTTATATGAATAAGAGCTGTTATATATACAGTCGTTTGTTATTATATTATTAATTTAATTCGAGATAGGATACCATATAT
Source organism: Micropterix aruncella (assembly GCA_944548615.1). Lineage (NCBI taxonomy): Eukaryota > Metazoa > Arthropoda > Insecta > Lepidoptera > Micropterigidae > Micropterix > Micropterix aruncella. The sequence continues at coordinate 77,078,297 of OX155980.1, read as the reverse complement.
ATTTAGAGCGCCTTATATAGTGCGCCGCCATACTGCTATACCACCAACGCCGCCATATTGGACATAAGAGAAGATTAATCAATGTCAGGAACTTTAAGTGTCATCATCGTAGTAAAATCCTAGCTGCCAAACGTAGTATAACATTGAGTAATATAATACCCCATATAATAAATGGTAAAATCGATGGTTTTCGTCTAATCATAACGAAGTCCCACGGATCTCGCCAACTCCCTCGCTTCATTGAAAAGCTTTTTATTCTCAATGGTTAAGGTTTGACAAAGATACTGTTTGGTTGCCTAGAAAATTCCATATCCTTTGTGTTTATTCCTTTTTCACCTTTGACGGCATAAAGAAACGTATCTCGTCAGCGGCGGCTACGAAATTTAACGATGATTGTTTTAGGCCAGCCAACAATAACGCTACGAGAAGCGGGGCGCTTCATAAATTGAATATTTTCAGCATTTAAAAATATTATATTACCACGGTAATAGGGTTTCATCTTCGGTTGGTCGGTAATAGGATCTCGTCTTCGGTTGGTCGGTGAAGAGTAACATTTTTCGGTACACTAATTTTATAATAAAAATCCTGGATTCTCGCAGGCATTTTGACGTCGTTTTCCCCGACTTTTCGAAAGCATTCTGCAAGCTATATTCTAGATTCTTGATAAAGTATAGAGACTGGGTAGAGATGGTTTCATACAACGATGGGTGAGTTACTATCTAACAAGGCGCTCTCAAGCGGTCATGTTAAACAGACACGATTTTAATTTTAAACAGAGGAGTAAGAAAGAATATGTGACAATATAAAATGAGGACATTTTTAAAGCTTTCGTATAATTTTTAGTTAGTTCATCGCAACTGCCATATGTCATAAGTTTGAAAGACTTAATTATAACAAATCAGTAGCAGAGCCGTCGTGTGTTTACTATTTTAAAACTGTGAATCAACAAAGTATGACGTCATATCATAGACATATCCTATGTCAAAATCAAAAGCGGATCGATAGGACCCTATCGGCCGTTCTAGAGTTAAAGTATATGTTGAAAGGTGAACTGGATCGACAGCCGGGTAACTAAAAATGACTAAAAAACAATTCCCCATATATCCGTTTTATTCTGCATTTACAATGCGACATAATAGGTTTTACCAATCACGATCGGTAAGCAAACGACATATCAATTTATTTCGTGCAGCCAATTCTCGCAGTCCTATTGTTCATTATGGACATGTGGACGTTTCAAACAATGCTTTGGATAAATGTGGACTTTAGATTTTGTAGAGACTAACTGTAGTTGTTATTCTTTCTACGCTTCCACATAAGCCCCTTTAAGTCTTTTGCTTGGTTTTTCTTAGCATTTTATTGTATTATATTAGGCCTTACCTATACTCTTACCAGTTTCTAGGTTACATCGCTATTATGAAGATTTTTTGCTTTCAGATCTTAGTTTGGTAAGTTCCTTGTTCTACTAAGCCTTTAGAATTGATTTGCCTATTGGTATGTTAAAGGACAATATTTTGTATATAATAATATATTGATAGGATGTCGTCAGTAGCCGAAAGGATGTCAGATCTAGGCTAGTTTCAGACTCTACGGGTTCAACGAAGAGTCCCATTTACAACTCGGGTGTCCCCTAGTACAGCTGCTAGTGCGTTTTGTCATTCTCCTACCCAAGACTTGTATTTCATTGGCACAATAGATATTCTGCCTCTTTTCCACCTGTCTGTGGTGCATTCTCTCTATTGCTATATTGTGGTGCTATGGGAGCTAATGGGCCCTTGCTGAGTTGGCCACGAAGACCCATTTGTTCAGGGTCGGTCACACTCACGGGTGACCATCCGACGGCCATCCGACGGCCTCCACGCATGAAGCGCGAGCCCGGGTAGGACTCTGGCCTGAGGGCTAGTTTTCCCCAGGAGTCAATATTCTTTTACTACTGCACGGTCTGCGCACCGTGCGGTGTAAGCCAATCGATTGAGCATTCTGACTAACAGTTAAGAGTTTCAAGGCGATAGGTGAGGGCAGCAAACCCCGCCCACCGCCCGGGCAGTTATAACGACGAGGGTCGTCTTGTCTGCCCGGGATGTCGTGCTACGACAACCCTGCGCGTACCACAAGGGTAAAACGAGCAGGGGGTGAAATAGGGTAAACCACCCCCCCCCCCCCCGTACCGCCCCGAGAACCCATTTATTTATAATAAAAGGTATTTACCAAAAGAAAAAATTACAAAAATATTACAAAATTTACCATATTCACAAAAGGAAAAAAAACAACAAATAGCGTAAATTTAGGAGCCGGTAAGCGGGGTAGAGGACGCTCTAGAACGATGATGGTGAAGGCCCACAGTCCGTGGGCAGGTCTCGGAGCAGCCCCGGAGGGGAGGAATCCCTGGATTCTGACTAATAGTTGGGGGAGCCGCTATGTAGGAAACAGTATTGTTTCCTACATAGCGGGGGTGGTTGTTGACCTTAAGGCGACTGCTCTTGAAACGACCATTGGCTACCCGAGTCTGGTTGAACAGCCGGGCAAAGGATTCTGTGGTCCGGGTGAGATTTGGTTGACACCGTTTCACCGCTAGGGAAGTGAGAGGACCGCGCAAGCTACCTCGAACTCTTAACCAGTCGAGAGACCGGAGTAATCTCTTCGAAACTGGAAGTAAGGGCGTGAGCGTCGACTCGCTGGGTAACATAATTGGCTATCTCGCGAAAAAGGTATTGGCCTCTTACGGACATGTGGCGGAGCTTGACGGTGTACCTACTGTTTTGCCCTAAGTCTTCTCTCTCACCTCACGGGGGACAGAACGATCAAATTTCTTTAAAACTCCTGAGGTGATAGGTTCGCCCGTTGTAGTTGACAGCTCTAGTTGTGGTGCTATTCATGCTCTGTTTTAACGTTCGGAATTTCATTTCTTTGTCTGTAAATGTGTGTGTTACCCAGCTACGAAAGCGTCGTGTCATTGCATAGGCTTATGTCGTTATTCTATGGCTACAAACAAATGCTTCGTTCGACCTTCTTCGAATACGGCGTGAATGTTCCTTGAAGTTGTTGAAAATGACGTAAGTGTGAGTAAAGATTTTCATTTTTGATTCCGTTTCAATGGCGGCCCTTTTAAAAAGATATAATAAAAAGGGCGGGTTTGGGCTAAGCGCCAACAGATGTTTCAATATTTAATTAGAAAGGTTAATTTAAAGGCACCTGTGTACCAAATTTCAAGTTTCTAAGTCCAATACTTCGAGGATGATATATTACTAGTGCGCCCCCTGGTCGACCGATTCCAACTACAATCTTTTCAACTCTTGCAATGACCAAATGATGCCTGTATACCAATTTTCAGTCCAATCGAATTAAGCGTTTAGGCGATATCGTGGAGGAATATACTCACACACACGCACATACACACACTCACACACGCACACACACTGATACAACACACACACACACACACACACGCACACAGGCAGACTTCAATCTGGAAATGGTCTCAATCGTCTCAGGTCGGCTCAACGTGGATATTTACGTTTTCATTTAAAAATAAACATTGCGCCTTGATAATATGTTTCCTTCTGGTTGGTTGGTGGTCCGAGAAACTAAAATTCAATAAAATCATGTGACATGTTCGATTGACCAAAAATATAAGTTTTTTAAATATATGTTTTTTTTATATTTTTTAATTTTATAACCATTTTTTAAATACAGCTTTGTATACAATCCAGCCAAGCCTAAGGCTTACCTGCTGGAGATTATGATAGGGTGACTTCCAGTGCAACTTTAGTGGCCATTTTGACCATATTGTAACATATCTGCTGCGTTATCTGCTACATTAGTATGGATTAGTCTGTACAGCCACCCCCTTAATAATATATACATAAAAAGATGAACGTACTTAATGCTAATAAAATAAAATATGAATCTTATTCGTATCATTTACACTTGTGTTTCACTTTCACTCATTATAAAGCTAACTATTTTTAATTCTTTTTTTGTTTTTTTTTTATATGTAAGTTTTTAAATTTAGAGGAATTTTGTTGAATAAATGAGGGATTATCCTATTCAATCTTCTTTTGCCATAAAGGTTGCAAAAAGGAGGGACGAGTGACCAATATGAAAGGTGTGGGGGAAAATAAATAAATATTTTAGATCTTATTCTTATCGGAAGAAATATAATGTCTATATGTATTAATAATTTACATCTAATGAAACGATAGGATCTTTTAAGAGAGTCGGAATGGGAGTAGCGGTGAAAGTATAGTAAGTATATTGAAACAGATTTTTTTTCCGAGTATGTTTTAGACCTAATGCATTACAAATGTTTTATACATTTAGGGAACAGCGTGTATATTAAAGAGTGGAAACAATACTTTTCAATATAATCGCGTGACATATCAAAACGAAGAGGAACTCGAGAAGACAAATAATGTTTATTTTTAAAAATATAAATGCAATATTCTGCCGTCGTAAATGAAAACACAATAACTTCATTTACTATGTTTATACAAGTTTGGTTCTTTAAAATCACGAGTTGGAGTACTATAAGGCAAATTTTTCGGTTTGTCTGTCGATGGATAGTTACCGAGATACCTTAGATAAAAACACAGTATTTAAAAAAAAAAACAGACTATTTTTAATAGAAAACACAGTATGTATAATTTTTTAACTTAAAATACAGTAACCTATTATTTACTGTGATATTTTTTAATACTTATAAGCATTTAATAAATATTTTTGTTAACACCGTAACCACTCAGTTACGGTGTTATAGCTTAAAAATATAAAATTTATCAAATTATTTTCCTAAATTAAAACACAATATCTAATTTAATTAATTAAACAATTATAATTTTATATATATTTTTATGCAGAATTGAAGTCCTAACTATTTTAGCATTAAAGATTTTAAAAAATAATCTCTATTACTTAGTTCGTTCATGAAAACAAATATTTAACAACTGAACTTTGACCGCGTTTTTCTTAAAACGTCTTTTTTTCAAGTTACTGTGTTTCATTTACGACGGCAGTATAGTGGTGGGTGGAAATTAAAAGGTTAATTATTTTGGCGCCTGGAGGCTGTCTGTCTGAAATTGATGGTTGTGCCAAGGAATGCAAAGGGGGCAGCAGACATAAAACTACATAAAAAAAACATAAAAATACATACATACATCAAATTAAACATCTAATGTACACTACCGCTCAAAAGTATCTGGGCACCCACTTATAATTGTACGTTATATAATTGATATAATTGTACGTCGAAGTGCGTTGATATTCCTCTTTTTACCTAGTAGGTCATAATCCATATAATAAAGATATCGGACACTAATTCATGTTTAGGAATAAAAGGGTTATTTAACAATTCTGACAAGAATTCATTTATGTTATTGAAGCAATATTTTTTTATAAAAGCTTACTAGGCGTTGCTCACCTAAATAAACTTTGATAGGAAAATATAATTAGGGCTACCTAAAATAAAATGAATAATTTCTATTCAGAAATTTTAAATTACCCTTTTTTAACTGAACTTTTATTATTGTCTTATATTCCCCCTATTGTCCTATATTCCCCTATGTCCTATATTTTATTATTGTCCTTTTGTTCCATTATTATAGGGCATAGTGCTTATTGGGTAATAGGCGCTTAAACAAATATAATTCATAGGCTATATAAATGCACTTCAGTGAAGTACTGAAATGTGCTTAAAAACAGGATTTTATAAAACACTTAATTTTAAAATTCCGGGAAGAAATTATTTATTTTATTTTAAGTACCCTATTATTTTTTTTAAATTAATGTTTTTTAGGCGAACAATGCCTAAATAAGCTTTATTAAGAAAATATAATCAGGGCTACCTACAATAAAATAAAAATAAATATCCCCAGATTTTTTAAATGATTCTTTAATTCCTGTATTGTGGAGTATTGTGGACGCACTTCTGTGTGTCTGCGTTTATTCTCCGACGATAGCGCCGAAACGCTTCATCCGATTGAGCTGAAATTTGGCATGCAGGCAACATTTGGTCATGGCATGAGCTGAAAAGATTGTGGTTGAAATCCGTCCACCCAGGGTTGGCGCCCGACGAGGAAACTCCTCAACGGACAACAGCAGAGACCCAAAATGCTGTATACGCTTTCATTTATGATAGCAACTTTCAAGTTTTATCATGAAATGGCTGATGTACCCTGGGTTGGCTCTCGACGAGGGAACTCCTCAACAGTCAACAGCAGAGACCCAAAATATTGTGTACGCATTTAATTATGATAGCGTCTTCCAAGTTTTACTATGACATGGCTGATGTACCCTGGGTTGGATCCCGATAAACGGTCTCCTAAACGGTCAACAGCAGAGACCCAAAATTTTGTGTAAGCATTCAATTATGATAGCAGTTTCCGAGTATCACCATGACATGGCTGATGTACCCTGGGTTGGCTCCAGGGAACTCCTCAACGGTCAACAGCAGACACAAATTGAAAAAGTCGAAAAGTCGGAAAAGTCTGAAAAGTCGGAAAAGTCGAAAAAGTCGAAGTTCGAGGATCTAAGGGTGGCGCTAGGTTGGGGGTAGGGGGGTTGTGGTAAGATTTATGATATTAATATTCAGATAAATTAAGTTTCTGGCTACTTGACAGGAAAGTCTTGGGGTGACACAAACGATTTTTTTGTTAATGTCCGATATCTTTACTTTTATCTTTACTTTATCTTTATAGGGTTATTATATTATATTATATTATATTATATAACCCACTATGCAAACGATCTATAAGCTATATAAATGAATTTCAGACTTGTACCCAAATGTGCGTAAAACAGGATTTTACATCATTCCACGTTGTTCATAATTATGATTTGTTCCATTTAAATTGGATTATGATAAAACATTCGTATCGTGTAATAATGAGACCGAATCGAACATTTTACTGATTAATTATTCTGAACAATGAGATTAATTATAACAATGATCGACTTTTAAAGCCTAATAATACGTGATGGCATATATGATTACAAAAGTCGGGCAGAGATTGATTTACCGAGAATTAACATTGACATTTGGACAGAGAGATTTATGTAAATCGACAATGCAATATAAAATTATTAAATATTTTATATTTAACGATGAATGGAGAACGGCTGTCGCACTGTCATTTTGTCCCGTCAATGTTCAATTATTATATCTTTCATTTAGATAAATGGAAAACGGCAAATGTACGCTGGTGAATAGTGCCACTATAGGCTTTTTGCTACTTTACAGGAGACAGAGAAACTATTTTAATTAATTTTTAAATAGACATTAGAACAAACCAAATATTTGCAGATAATTAAGCCAGTTGCAGATACCTTGTATACCTCATAATAATATTTTGGAAAGTAAAACCGATGACAGAGATATGGCAGTTACGCACATTCCCGAATGTTGTAAGGTATTAAACCGAGGTCAAGTATCACATGCTCCACGTTGGACACCATGGTGAATATTATTTTATTTTAAATTTCTTCAATTAGCCTAATCATGTAATGCCAATCTAGGCATGATTACTGTGGTGGTGTTTTCACCCACAGAATGTTTACTTATTATAAGCAAAAGTGCCAGATATGAAATTCACTAAGGTTATTTTATTATTCTTTAGAAAATCATACAATTATCTAAGACGCAACCTACAAAACAAGATAGTTGATAGTGGTACATTTCGTATAAATTAAGATATGGAAAATGGTATAAAGGTATTAGGAATTTTCAGGAAAAAGGTATCGAAAAATAAGCCAGGAATAATATTATCCACAGTATTAGCCACATTATATAATTAATAAATTCCATTTTTTTCGGTTGCTATGAAATGAAAATGACAGATACTTTATTTGACCACGGGAGGAACAGTTCGGTGCCATTGTTTGAATAATGGAAATTTTCGTTGCGTTTTTCGTTGGAAATTTTATTTTATTTTATAATCCACGGGCTTGCATTTCCTTCGTATTTCATTAGGTGCTTTCTATACCATTCGTATAATTCATTCATGCCTATAAAACAAGCATTCCTCGTGTCGGTACATGTTTACATTCACGTTACCATGGCTACCATTCCGCCACACGTCAAAACAGAAAAAACAAAAGAACTCATATGAGTGCAACGCAGCATCTCAGCATTAAAAAAACACATTTTGAGCATCCTCAACTGTACTGAATTGGCGAGTAGCAACTTCTTTGTAGATTTCTGACAATATAACCCGCATATTCCGTCGAATACCCACATTTTCCCCGTAATTCCATACGGATTTTTCTGACTGCCTAGATACAAGAAATCCACCGCATCATACGGGCAAGGCGTTCGATATAAACGTTAAACACTATATTCAGGTATTTTCTTTAACATATATTTGGTCACTCCAGACCAGATTACCTCACAAAAATGTTGTCCATCTTCTGCGAAACTCAGCAGATGATGGCTTAGTAAAAGACAATATGGCGCAGTGTCGTCAAGACCAGATAAGTTATTATTTGGCCCGGGTATTTCTGAGACTCTCATAACATACTTTCCGCGTCGCGTGGCGTGGGATACACTCTTCCCTTTGTTATTTTTCGCTTTAATTTTACGCCGCAGCTCCGAATAATGTATTTTTTTGTGACCTTCAAGTTTGCAAGTGGGGCAGGCCGACTTACTCAAAATTTATGTAGTATTCCAGAGGGTTTTAGCCATGTAGTTACCCCTAGTCATGGCCCTTCAGTTCTTTTGTTGCGCACTGAAAGTTTACACAATATATACCCGCCGCCTACGTCGTCATAGCTGGATCCTGAAAACGTAACATTTTAAAATGCATCGATTTAAACGCTGCGATTGAAACACCAGATGTCTTATTGCAACCTACCGGATGCAGACAAGAGTTTTCTAAACAAATAAAAATGACATTTATTGAAATGCAGTTCCAGAGAGCATCTTGGCATTCTTCATTGTTTATATTTTTGGCATTCGTGTTTTGGCATTCGGAATATATTTACTTGATCAATAATGTGGCTCACGCTATTTATCGGACATAAAATTGACTGTTAAATTACAGAATAATGATATATTTATATCCATTAATTTAAATAAATAATGTGGGCACCAGAAACTACTGCAGCTTAAAAGCTTAGAAATATTGAAAAATGCCAATTAGTACTGAAATTGCATGGTGGTCCTAATGTGATGGTGGTCACTGTAATTACATTTTACCATAGACTCCTGATTTACGAGCCTAAAAACGTAGATACGGAGCGAAGATAAGCAACGATATCCAAACAGGGTAAGAGGCGGATTCTCTCAGTTTTCTCCGCTAAGTGGTTTGCTTTTGTGGGGATTCTTTCTGATATCAATGCTTATAACGTGGGAGCATTTGACAGGTACCCCCTCAGGGCGCTGTCAGCGCCGCAGAAATTTTACTTTATTATATTTATAAAACATTTTTAAACAGGTTGCTTCCGCTTGCGATTCCGTACAACCATTTCCTGAGGTAAAATATGAAAAATGAAACGACATATTTTCACACTTATATTATGAAATACCTACACATTTTTGAGTTGTTGTTTACTTTGCGTTGAGTTGTAGCTTTCTATTGGATTTGAATAAGTTTTTCGTTTTCATGTTGTTTTTTGTTCTGAATCCGAATTCACAAATAAGATCTGTCAAACAGCCATTGTGTAGAGTGTTTCTTTTCTTCTACAATTAAAGGTGTTGTGTGATAAACAAAGTTTCATTGTTTCTTTTTGCTCGACCATTGATAACCTCTAAAACTTTCGGTGAATAGCTAAAGGTTAATAGTATTTTGTTCATCGAATAATGCAAATACAGTTGGATATGTTATAATATTAAAAAAATAAAACACCAATCAAGAATATAAACAAAATAATAAAAAAAAATAATCAATGAAATTCGCAGCTTTAAACCAATGCAAAAAAAAACAAAAAAGATAATAGTAATAATAACCAATGCCAGAACAAATAAATAATAAATGCTTAATAATTAAATTTCTTAAAATCACCCTGTATCAAACACCCAATCTGCTAAGCTGGAAACAAATTCACAAAGAGATATAACGTAATTGGATTACTTATATAAAAATGCCATTACACTTAAAAGGATCTGGAATGCGATACTCGGGGGAAAGTCAACATCAATATTTTTAAACCGTTATAGAATGAGAACTGGTGACCTAAAAGCCGACATCATTTCTTATAATAAATATTAAATAGCTTTAAGATATTTGTGAAAAAAATCTGGTAATAAAGAAGGCTTATTAGTAGTAGTAGTAGTAGATGGAGTGGGGGGCTTGTTTCCAGCCCTTGATGTCACCTAGATCTGTAAGGTCTTTTGTAACTACCCACTGTGTGGTTAGGTCAATTGTCAGCTAGTAGCCCGGTACTTCTTACCAGACTAAGTAGGTCACTGACCTTCAAGTTGGGCAGATCGCTGGGTTCGAGAAAGGCTCGTCCCAGTAAACTGTGTCTTTTGGCGGCGAGCCCTGGACAGCGGCCAACAATGTGTATGCTGTCTTCAGGTTCCTCGCCACATATTCGGCAATCCTTGCTCTCAGTCAAGCCAAGGTTGAATAGATGAGCTCTAAGGGTCGTGTGTCCGGTGAGGAGACCGATAGTGGTTCTAAGGTTCTTCTTGCTCATGTCAAGTAGGGCCTTGGTTTTCTTCTGTAGTGGTTGCTCCATCATGGCTTTTGCCTGGCGACATCCCTGACTCTGTTTCCAGGAAGCCCGATGTTCCTGCTCCAAGCAGTCCCTGATGATTTTCTTACCTGTAGCGAAGGGGACCCCTACAGCTGGCTTCACTGGGCAATCCAGTGTGCCCAGTTTTGCCAGTCTATCGGCCTCTTCGTTTCCGGGTATGCCTTGGTGACCCGGTATCCATATTAGGGTGATTTTGTTGGATTTTCCCAATTTGTTGAGCTCCTGCATGCAGTCCCAGACCACAGAAGATTCTGTGGTGGCTTTAGCCAGAGCGTCCAGTGCTGCTCTGCTGTCAGAGCAGATGAGGATTTGTCTGTTTTTTTACCTCAAGTCGACTTTGTAGTTTTATGCATTCCAATATGGCAAGTACCTCGGCTTGGAAAACCGTAGCGTATTGTCCAAGGGGGATGCTGATTCTGTGGTTGGTTTTGGGTCCGTACACGCCTGCCCCAAAACGTCCATTTGTTCCTGAGCCGTCGGTGAACCAGGCGTCTGCGTTGTGGCTTTGAAGCCACTGCGGATTTTTCCATTCTTCCCTGGTGGGGATTAGGATTTTATAGGATTTCTCTACCGAAATTTTTTTCCGTAGTCGATCCTGGGTCAGAGTGAATGGGCTTTTGTGGAGGAGGTTTAGCTCAGGATGATTGTGCCCTCCACGCTTCCACTCGCCCAAACACTTCAGTCTGTATGCTGTAAGTCTAGCGGAGTGGATGATGAGCTTGTCCAGAGGCGGGCAGCAGAGTGCCACCTCTAATCCCGCTGTTGGGGTGGTCTTCATGACGCCAGTTGCAGCCCTCAGGTAGTTACCTTGAAGGCTTTTAAGCATTTTTACTGTCTCAAGCTTTTTCACCCTGGACCACCAGACTATTGCAGCATAGGTTAGTCTAGGCAGCAGTACTGCCCTGTAGAGCCATAAGGCGACCCTGGGTTTGAACCCCCAGGTTTTTCCCATGACTCTTTTGCACGTCCACAACGAGGCATAGAAGGTTGTTCTCTTGCGCTCGAGGTGGTGCTTCCAATTGAGCTTTGGGTCTAGTTAGACTCCAAGGTATTTAACTACTGTAGCGTATTCTATCTCCTTATCCCAGAGCTTGAGACACTCAACGGGTTCGGGTTTGTATTTTCTGGTGAAAATCATGGCCTTAGTCTTGCTTGGATTAGCGGATAGACCTCTGGCTTGGCACCAGTCTTGGGTGGTCTTAAGTGCTTTGTCCATGAGCTCCTTAAGTATTGATAGGAAGTTTCCTCTGACTACTATGGCCACGTCATCAGCGTAGCCGTAGACAGAGAGGCCTAGGTTTTGTAGATCTATTAGGAGTTCGTCTACAACGATGCTCCACAAGAGGGGGGAGATGACTCCGCCCTGGCTTATTAAAACATTAATATTTTTCTGGATTATAATATTAATAAATCAATGAATAAAGTATTAAAATTTATTTTAAATTCTCTGCCCACTTTGGTTAGCTGCGATCGAAGAAATTTGCATACGTTGTCGCTACTCTACAACATACTCAATACCACCACTTCACCCTCCTATCTCAAGGAGAATTTCCACCCTTTTGGAGGCCACGGTCTTCCACTTCGATCAAGCCGGGATAACACAATTGCCATTCCGATACATCATTCTTCTGTTTACACGCACTCTTTTACAGTCCATTCTGCTCGTTTATGGAATCAGCTCCTCACTCTATCAGGCATGCACCTTCGTTGCATACTTTCAAAAAGTTGTTGAAGAAACATTTATTTTTACACAGCCACTAACCAAATACCCCACCTTTACCTCTCCTTTATCCTTCCCTGGGCAACCTTAGCATAAGTTACTGACATATATTCGTATAAGTTTATTTTAAATCTAACTTTACTACTTCTTTGTGTATTGTAAGGTCATAATTAGGAATTACTTTATCAAATGGTTGACTGTAAGATATCGCTATCGCGATAAGTCCGCCATTTGGGCATAAATTGTCTTTTTTATAAAACCAGTGTAATATTCATTAAGTTGTGTTTTTATAGCACAATAAAGTTATTCTATTTTATTATTTTATAGTTGACCATAATTATGTTAGTTCATTAGTTTTTAACTATATGACTATGTTCCCTTATACTTCTTTTTTTTGACAATGTATCGCCATAGCCCCTCTGTAAATATCACAGGAAATTATTTTGTTATGTCAAAACCATATCTCGACTGCACAATATGAATCTAATGAGACAAATAAATAAAATATAAAAAAATACGTGTGGCACTCGGGGACTGCCGCGGTAAAGCTATTGCATAGCATTTTTAACAACTTATGCAATTATAATTATTTAGTTATTTTATTTATTTTATTTTTTCTGATATCAGATAACTGCACTCTCTCCGAAAAAGTTGAAATTATTCCGAATCATTTGCGGCTGCGGTAGCAAATGATTCGGAATAATTTAAACGTCTTCCGATAGAGCGCCGCGCACGATTTTTTTATTCGATAAAGCAAAAAAAACGGATTATTCGAAAAAATCGTAAATAAAAAGATAGATAATTAAATTATCTTTAAAATGGTGCAGGTTTCATAATAATACGCCAGATAATATTTGCGTAGTAGTCGTTTTTGTGTTCGGTTAGACCTAATTTCACAAATTAATTACACTATGTAATATAAACGTAAAATATTCAAAGCTAAGAATATTAGGAAAATGTTTTTGTTTAACGTATATTTTTTTCGAATCGTAAGCAGTACTTGTTTAGACGTAATTATCAGTTTAAAATCATTAATTTTCGTTAAGAAATTTCTTCATTCGGTCGCCGCGCTGGCCTAGGCCCGCGATAAAAGCTATGCAATAGCTTAAAATACAATTAGGAACATTAAACGGACACACTGGTTGACTTAAGCATTAATTTAAAGAATAACCATTATGCATATATCAGTCCGAAACTACTAGAAAAATCAGAGTTTTGTTGTCATAAAATTTCGTCAAAATCGATTGGACAAATGTTAATGGTTTTTACACGACAGCACAAAAAAGTGTAATGATTTCAGGGTTCATTAACGTACGTATGTATGTAGGTTTATCCGTTTTTTTATTCCACCATAGTTTCTAAATTCTTGAACCGAATTATAAATGTGGAATCGTTCGAGTTAGAATCGTTATGTCATCCCGGGTTACATAGGGTACCTAAACTGACAAACCGTCGACTGACTCACAGAATGCACAATCTACTATAAGCCCTTCGTAATTGAATTTTGATTCGACGGATTTTGTTATGAGAAATGTATTCTTTTAAAAACGTACTTTTCGGTGCGAACAAATGGTTTCCAATAATTATAAATACAATTGTAGAAAGATATTTAAAATAACACAGAAAAAAATCAAAAACATTACTGCCGTTACAAAAATTGAACTAAAGGTTCACGGAGCTAAGGGTTGATGTACGCATGTATGTACGCATGTATGTTGATGTACGCAACTTTCAATATATAAGAGTATGTATGTTTGTATGTATGTATATTGTCAGTTTCTTAATTCCTCTATAATTACTTATAGCTTGAACCGGTTTAGCTTTGACCGGTATATATTAATATACGTATGAATGTTTAGCTTGAAAAGGTATATAGGTATATGGGTATGTATGTGAATATGTATGTATAAATGTAAATTCTATATTATCACGTATGTTAAATATATACATAGTTATCTAATTAAATATAATATATTACTTTTTTAATTACATACTATTTATATAAACAAATGATACTGCAAATTACGCAATAACGACACTGGGCTCGATTGCGTTTCTTCGTGAACTAAAATCGGAAATTAGTCCGTGTGAACGAGACAGGGCAATACGCTAGAGCGGAGTGTGAGATGACCGGTTGTCACTTTTTCGCATTAAAACTGCGCGCCAAGGTCAAATCTTACACCGCACGAAATAATGCTCGAATTTATTCGGACGAGTATAAGTTCAACAGGTAGTATTTATTGACGATCGTTCATTTCATATACCGCTCTAACGTATTGATCTGTCTCGTTCGCTTGGACTAATTTTAGTTTTAGTTCACAAAGAAACGCAATCGGGCCCACTATATACATAAATATACATTCAGCCTACTTTAGTGCATGCGAGGCCTAGTTAGGATGGCTTAGTAACTAAAATACATGTATCTTTATAGATTTAATTAAAAATATATATGATTTAATTTGATATTACAAGTTCACAGTTTACTAAACGAAAGAGTCGATAGCCTGCTCACGCCGACCCAATTTAGTTTCTTCGTGCCCGATAACTACGTTCGTGCTAGACACGCACTTTTAGTGGAGCCATTCACCCGCATCGATGTAATATGGATGACGTTCATATCAGAGGCCACTCAACATTTAAATGCCCTGTTGGACGATAGAAATATGCCTACCTAGCCAGATGTAGACATATTTCTATCATCCAACAGAGTAGTGAAAATTAACTTCGATATTTTCTTTGTTGGTTTTAAATGATATATATTTCTTTTGTTTTATGTATTTTTATAGAAATATTTAATATGGGTAGATATAATTTGATGTGGCAATTAATAATTTAGTAAGGCCTTGGTATGTTCCGGCCGATAAGTTCAATGGTAAGACCCGTTCTATGCGCCCAGGACGCATTCATTAGAGCCCCGGGACAAAATTTAAATTACACACGCAATGAAATGCCTAACCGATTGCCACGTACGCATAATACTAAATTGACATTTATAGCAGAAACAAAATCAGAGCATGACATGTATAGCAGAAAGCAGCAGCGATAACTGCAACTGTATCTAATTATTAACATATAATATGCTTGTATGAATAGAAAATCTACAACTTTCGCGGTTATTTGTCATTTTTCAGATAGGGGAGGACGAATCCTTGCCTAGTGAAACTGGACGATGGGTATTCCCGTCGTTTCGGCGAAGTTATATTTGTCGTCTACAAACGTCGCGTCGGGGGGACTATCGTCTGGTTTCGTGCGGTAGGACTCCGTTTTGTCTCAAGTAAAATATTGATGAATGTATTTTGCTTCCTTATACCATTACAAAAATATGTTTATAGGTATCGCTATTCATGTAAATAAATATTTATACTTCTGTTTTTATACTTTGTCTATATGTTATTGACGTTATAATATTACTACTAAAAGCATATATAATGACAGTTTAAAGTATTATTATATAACCAAAGAAATAACATTATAACCTTAAAAAATATTTTTTAAGTTATTTTCTCATGACGTAAGTTATAATCGGCATAAGAACTTGTTTTTTTGCAAAAATATGTATCTAATTATAAGTTAACGCTGTAATTTACATTATAAAAAAATACGGTTTTAATTTACTTTTATTTGGATTGTGAATATCCTGTAAAATTGATTGAATTCAAATAAAATGAAATAAAGTTAACGACCTCTAACTCAATCATCATCTCCAAATCGACTCAATCACCATCGGCTAGTCTGCAACGGGCTCCCGCACTGGAAGAGCGCCAGAGAGGAGAGGTGTCAGGTGTGATCAACCCCAGCGGTGTATTTATTCCGTTTAGAGTCGGACCAAGTAATGCCGGACATTCCGGTGAATAAACGGCCAGTGGGTTAAATTGAATTACCCACAAACCTCCGACCGGGGTCAAGGATAGGGGGAGGGGATGGAAACGGGCAGCCTGAGAACCCTCCGACACGCAGACGAAAGCGGGCTGCTGTTGGCAACACCGTTGGAGGGATTCAGAGAGACATGCGGCATTATTTACATTGCGGAAGTAACTGCTGTAGATACATTTTTATCATCAAAAGAGAATGGGTAATGTCACACCCACTTGTAAGAAAAGTAAGCTTATTACAAGTGTAATATTTCATTCTATAGCATCTAAATCGAAATAGGTGGCTGTAAGAAAGTTAGAGCGCCGAAATTGCAATATATTATATTTAATAATTACACAGTTTGTAGTAAAATACCTTAATTTACTTCGTTTTTATCCAACCTATATCAGTATCAACTATTAACTTATATCTATATCAACTATTAATAGTAAAAATTACTGCGCACCGAGTGAGTACTTTTATCGTATCCCGAAAGCTAAAGGGGTAATAAATTTATGAATAAAAGAGAGCTAATCAGTAATATAGAGGTGGATTATCAGTACGTGAGTGGTAGGTAAAATTTTGCGCCTGTGCTGTTGTAATTCCATCGTTTTATGTTGTAGTGTTCTGTTTTGATGTGATTTCCACTTTACTTTCTGGCTGTGGTACTGGGCTTGATTGATTTTCGCGTTATGGTTGGATTTTAGTTCACCGTGGATTCAAATAACTTCTTATAATAAATCATATTTAGAAAGATTTGATAACTAGTTTATTTCACAAAATCATCCAGATATGAAAAAAAAAACTTTGTATGTGTATAATTCCAATACGACAACGATTAATGAGTTTGATAATACTACTTCCTACGCAAGCATAATTGATTGTTATAAATAAATAGTTGTTACACTCTGGGTACACCTTTTATACAAATATATGCATTATCCAGTGGCGTGCCCAGGGTTGGTGAATGGGGCAAGCCCGACATACCTTTTCGTGTTTTTTTACGCTTTTTATAGTAAAAAAGTGGTACCTCTTTACTCTTTAATCTTCAGTTTGAAATTTAATGCTTGGGTCGTAAATTCAATAAAGCACACTGAAGGCATGCTACTGCTAGACAGAATTTAACATATACTTTAACAGCAGTCGCATACCTCCAGTGGCTTTAAAGGGCTCTCTAGACGATCAAGCTTGCTTGTCAAGCATCGCGTCGCGGGCTAGGAGGGGATCGTAAACCGCAGGAAATATGTTTTTATTTTAATATTTACCAAAAATGCCTAATTTTGTAGTTTTATACCAGGGAGTCACGCCATTCATCAATCAATTACTTCTAATTAACGTGACTCCCTGGTATAAACTACAAAATTAGGCATTTTTGGTAAATATTACAAAAAAATATTTGCATATTCCTGCGGTTTTACGATCCCCTCCCTGTCCGCGACGCGAAGCTTGTCAAGCATGCTTGATCGTTTAGAGAGCCCCTTAGCAAAGCCATTTTATTTGCTTGAGCGAGTGAAATCAAGTTAAGAAGTTGACCGTTGCTTGTATGAGCTGTAAGAATATTTTATGAAAAAGTGATCAAAAAGTAACATAAGTGTTAAGTACCTAGCTTTAACTAGCTTATTTATATTCTAAATCGAAGCGTCTACCTTTTATCAAAATTGATTTGATTACGTCTGAGTAAAATGATGGCGAATGCTTTAATTCTATTAACAACTGTTTTTCAATCGCAACCATTGATAACTCAGATAGACGTTCCGGACCCTGTGTATTTCTTAGATAAGTATGAATAAGCTTAAGAGATGAGAATGTTTGTTCTGCGGAAGCACTTGTAGCAGGAATAGTTACGACAAGATACGCTAACTTCAACAATCGGGGATAGGTGTCTTCGAGGCTATTCTGACTAATGAAAACAATTAGTTCAAAAACATTGCAATCTTTCAATTCAAGAGAGGAGTACAAACCAATCATTTGGTACTTTAAAACTTGTTTGTCAAAATGGTTTGCATAAATGTCAAATAATGAATCTAATGCCTTTGTAGGAAAATCTAAACGGCATTTTGCGTATAGTTTGTTGATGAAGAGTTAAAAAAAATCAATTTGAAAATTTCCAAATATCGATCGTCAATTTAGCAAAATATGTTGTCAAATAATTACCTGGATAAAATGTCGTTTGTATTCAGTATGAGCACAGCGTACGTTGCGTCTCAAACGAGGAGCTGAGTTATTTTGCAGATTGTTTTCCTAAATGTGATCAAATTCAGATTGAAATTCAACACGTAACCAAGTCTGAAGTTCCTTTATTTTGTTTTCCTTCCTTAATTCCTATAACCCACATCGACTTGTGATTTTTGAAGAATGTTGTACAAATTCGGCGGAAAACAAGGTGAAAAAAGTTAAATGGAATGTTCGCATCGAGTTTTCAAAATTCTCCGCTACTAAAACCGTATACCCGTCCCAGTCTTGCGGGTTGTCATATAT
This sequence comes from Micropterix aruncella, assembly GCA_944548615.1. NCBI lineage: Eukaryota > Metazoa > Arthropoda > Insecta > Lepidoptera > Micropterigidae > Micropterix > Micropterix aruncella. The sequence goes on along the minus strand of OX155980.1, from coordinate 77,059,558 downwards.
GTCAGAAAACATAGTAATGTATTCTACGTTACTGACCACAAAGGACAATTTCCTCCATTGTTTATCAGGCACTAAAAACCATAAACCAATTGAAATTACACAATAAAAAATTAGCCCGACGTCATTCGCACATTGCAATCCAAACTAATTATAATGAAGTCGCGCTTTCTGTTGACACGTTCGGATTCACTGTTCGCATTCAACGTCATGGCTAAGCAAGCCTGGCTTAGCTCCCGATACAAAAGTTGTATATATACATATATTGTTCAGCGTAATTTGCCACAGGTGCGAATGAGAGGAACACTGATTTTGAAAGCCGCATTGAAAGCCCATATGTGCGAGCGCGACAGCAATTGCGCCCTGTCGATAATTATCGCACCCTGTCGATAATAGATTTTTTCTCGCGTGGAGCAAGCTGTGCGCGCTAGATAGCAGTAGTAACGCTAGTGAAGTAATTTATTTAATTGTTTTTTTACGAATTGTGTTATTCATTTATTTAATTGTTAATTTGGAAGAATAGGCAAGCCGGGCTTTTAGGCTTATATGAAGAGATCGCCACTGGCATTAGTCCTTAACAACTACGTTACGCGGCCGTACGTATAGGCATATACATATAAATAAAAGCTGGAAGTTTTAACTACCCGTACAAATTGCAGTCCTATTATGACCATTCTTGCAGTCCAAACTTTTTAGGCACGCGTAAAGCGCGAAACAGTTTTATATGACATTAAACACTCTCGTTATCTATACACAAAAACCCTTCTGGTATTCTTCTGAGAGATTGTGCAATGAATATAAAGTCCTTGACGTTCGTCAAATATACGCCGGTATTCTTCTGAGAGATTGTGCAATGAATCTAAAGTCCTTGACGTTCGTCAAATATACGCTAAGGTAGTCCTACTTTACTACTATAATCATGACAATTATCATCTATATTCAACACACCATAAAGGAACACGAGTAACAACAACCAGACAGCACTTAATCCAAAAAAAGAGAACAAGTTTTGCACAAAAACACTTCTCTTACATTGCTCCTCGACTGTTCAACAAAATGAATAGTGTTTTTCTTGCAGGATTGAAATCTGGGAATAGTCACGGCGTAAAGAAAAACCTAACTAAGTCACTTTTGACTATGGGTCGACAAGAAACGGAGACATTAATAACATATATATTAAAATAGTGCACGATTTGTGAGATATATGTATATATATGTATATGTAGTAATATTTTATATTGATCTATAAAGTATATATTTATTTATATATGTATGTATATATTTATATGTATGTACCTAAATTTGATATTACTACGCTTTCTTATTCTATTTTTAACTTCTCAAATGTACCATAATAATATACAAAGATGTATTACAGCTAGTTATGTAAACCACTATACTTTTTTTATATTAAGCCTACCTTAGTACAGGCGAGGCCTAGTTAGGATGGCTTTGAATTTTAAAAATACATGTAATATTATAGATAAATAAAGAATTTTGAATTTGAATTAATATTTCTTTCAATATGTCCCAGCGAAGTTTAAGACTAAAACAATCCATTTCTTAAAGGTAAAGGTTTGACCCAACATATCTGTCAATATGTTTAGATATAATGTGTTACAAAGATCGAAATAACAGGCGCTTCAAAAAGATACCAACAGATGGGTTACTATATCGATTTCATTTAGATTGTGTCTGCTTTAGATTAGCGTCTGATGCGCGGTAAATTAATATAAGAGCCTAAAAAATATAGACATTTAGCGCAATTTCGCAATTCCAGACATTATTTAATAGTAATTTTACTATTTTTATTATTTCAAAATAAACTGTATATAAAATTGACATCTGTATATAAACTGCATCTGTATATCTGTATATAAACAATAAAAGTTATTAAAAAAAAGATAATTGACATTACGCATGCGATGTGATTAAATTTATAAGACCGTAAATAACTATACATGAGTATAAGACATATGTGGCTTATAAAGATATATTATAATTGATATGACATATAACGGATATAATTGATATATAAGACGCATACAAGTGACATAGTTATATAAGCGATATATAAGTGACATATTATAAAAGTGACTAAAATTCTCCTATGGCGTGGCCTTAAACTGACTACCAACTACACCGAGTTCAGTGCTTGGTGACCAAAGGCGCAAAGGGCCAATGAAGACGTGGGGCAAGGCCCTATCGTGCCCAAAATTACACCTCGAATGGAAGCATGAATGTCGCATGGAATGAAGCATGGAAGCATGGAATCGTATCGTTTAGCCCTAAACGATGAGCAGAACATTATATCAGGCGTTTAAGCCACCGATCGAGTTTAAATGTCCTTTGATATCACCACTGAACTGCCATCAGTCGTTTAGCCACAGAAGCAACGTTTAAACGCGCAATAATTTAGCGGTCCTTGGTACATATCTGGCAGCGCCCATAGAAGTGGCGAGGAGGAGCCTTTCAAAGCCTTTAAAAAATGGCTTTGTCACTCCAAGACTTTCCGGCAAATAGACAAGGACTAAAGTCATATGAATATTAGTTTCATAAATAAAATCGGTGAGCGCCCTCTCTCGGTCGGCGAATAAACCCGTTTGGTGCCTTTATACAACGGCCTCGAGCGAAGCAATTTATTTCTCGGCTAGCTCTGTCGGTTTGGCGTTATTATTCTATTAAAATGTATAGCAGAATTTAAATATTATAACTGTAGCTTATATATGAGGTATTCCAACCGAAATTTCATAATGTGAATTTGGCCCAACAAGGCATTTGCGTACCAAATTTCAAGTCTCTACGTACAATATTTCGATATTGATATATGACTGGTGCCCACCCTGGTGGACCAATTGAAACCACCTTTCAACTCTTGCCATGACCAAATGATGCCTGCATACCAATTTTCAGCTCAATCGGATTAGGCGCTTGGGCGCTATCGTGGAGGAATACATACAGAGAGACAGACAAGGATATGGTGACAGACAGACAGGCTTCAATTTGGAAATAGTCTTAACCTTTCAGGCCTCGGCCCCTCAGCCGATTGACAAGTTGATGTCCCAAAAAATTTTAGTAAAAATTAGTAAAAAAAATGATTTATGACATTGTCTCGCCAAAACATTAATTACTGCCAAACCACTGTACCCATAATTAAAATAAAACATACTAACATAATAAAACATAATAAAATAAAACAAATTAAATTAAAATAAAATTAAAACGGGGCCGTCACGCTGAATCGTGTTGTGGCCGATATCGGCCAATTGGGGCTCTAGGGGTTAATCGTCTCGGGGTTCGAAATGGATATTTCCGTCTTCATCTCGAATTTCTTTTTGGGCGTTCACAATACTTTCCTTCTTGGTCGGTTGGTGGGCCGGGAAAGTAAAAAAGAATTGTTGAATGCTCACTCCACTACCGCGCCATTACTGCGCCACCTCTCAACACTATATCTATACATAAAATCATCTATACGCATCGCATACATTTATTTATTTATTTATTTAAGAATTAATTACTATAAAACATTGATTAGCTTACAAAAATAACAGGAACCGAATGGCAAAACCTTAACCTTTTGCTTATTTGTTTCTGTCACCCAACTGGGACTAGCCCGTTCTAGGGTGGACAGGACTCCAATATTACAATCAAGTTTGCTTGATTGCTTGGTTGCCTACAAATGTACAAGTTTTAGTAAAAAGCTAATGACACTAAATTGCCCTAAAATGTGGTCTTCAGAATAAAATAAAAAATAATAATAATAAAAAAATATTAAAAATATATAATAAATAAAATGCAATTCCATTTTATTTATTATATATTATAATATCGGTATAATTATAATAATATAATATATATTATAATATCGGTATAATTATAATATTATAATATTTACCTTGCAACACTATATCTCTTCGCATCCCATGCACACAACACATCCGCACACAACACATAAATCTATACATCGCAAGCACTAGCCATATGGAACAACAGTTACTAATGACAGTAACTAAACTCATTTCAATATTACTTAAAAAGGAGTTATTATGGGCTAGACTGGAGGGCATGTACCAAAATGACACGACATTTATTCAGACTACAAGCACAGGAGTAAACTCGTGTGCTACAAGTCCGAAATCGTAAATGTGAGGTTGTTAATATTGCCTAACTCAAACACGAATCCACAGAGTACGTGACTGATAGGTGACTGATACTTATTAAATGGGCCGTACTAGTTAAATAATGTTAGTTATATTCATAGTGTCTCTCTTTGCACGTGGCTCACTAAGATAGAAAAGAGATACATAAAATATCATTATGATTATGATCCTTCGAGTAGCGGCATAATTACATGGCAGACCGCGGCAATTTATTGGAATTTCTTGCAATATCGCCGCTCTCGACAAAAAGTACTATTACTATAGAACTACTATAGCAATCATAATAAGAATAACTGTGAAATGATCAATTTCGTATATAGAATATTAAAATCTCATTTCGTAAAACAATTAGATAATTATGAATCATTATGAGACAGTCGAAAAAGTGAAAAAACTCGGTATTTCTAACTTGTACTTATCTTACGGAAAAATACGGAACCCTTTTTTGGACATTGTAAATACTATCGTGATTTTTATTAGATTCTCTATGAAAGGTATTTCGTTTTGCTTATTTACATACAAAAATATTTAGATGTTAGCTCATAAAAACCAATATTTTTTTTATGATTTCTCGAAAAAAAAATGGTGTTTGACAATGGAATTTTACCAGAAATATCCGCGAAATGACGCGCGAAATTATTCCAGCGGCCGTCTACGTATCTATGGTAATAATGAGATATTTGGTATGGATTTCAGGATGTGTCCGAATTAGAAAATAATAATACTGTGCGCTCCGGGAGCAAGCCGCCAATATTGGTCGTTACGTAGTCAACGGTGTTCTGATGTGCAACCAAATTTGGTCGCTATGTAGCCGAAGGGTTAAATTACAACTTTTAGAATTATACTATCAGCTTACACTACACTACACTAGTTCATTCGAATAAACCAAAATTTAAAGCAGTCATCCAGGGCAGATACACGATTATTTCGGGCATCGTCAGGGTTTACAAATTCTGATTTTTGGAAGAGGGAGTAGTCACTCGGAGATAAATCGGGGCTGTAAGGTGGACGCGATAGCCCTCGAATTCTGTGGTCTCCAAAAAAATATTGATGGGAATGGATTTATAGAAGGAAGGCAATATAGAATGAGGCGGTAATCAGACTTCAATGTACCAATTAGTATTGATTATTTTACGGTTGGTCGCCACTTGCACAAAAATATGTCGACCCCATTTTCTTACTAATGCTGCGTCTACATTGGACTTACTTTGGAGGATCGTCGTTTGAAAACACCCAAACTGTCGACTGCGGCTTGGTTTGTAAGTCATATCACAGGGTCTCATCTGCCGTGACAACATCAAAAATATTGCGGCTTTCCCGATCATTGAATTATGTGTTTATTATTTATTTATTATTATTTATTAGTTTTAAATAGTATTCAAGAGCATTACAGATGAATCCAATTCACCCTTGAATATTAAAGCTGGAGTGTAAGTCTAAAAATAAATGACTACATAACTAAATTAATGCTAACATTGAACAAGAAAAAAACATAAAAATATAAAACTAAATAAAAGACAGATTATGATAAACATGAGATAGCAGGGAGATGCCTTTTTAGCTGCCAAAGGGATGTACAAAAGATATCTATTTCAGTGGGTAAGGAATTAAGAAGAGCTATTACCCTTCCCACTGGCCTGTCTACAAAAATATTTGTACGGTGGTACGGCACATTAAACAATAGATGCGATCTCCTCGCTGTGTAATTTACCGGTACGTACAATTCAAACTTACATAGTATCTCTGGCAAATAAATCGTTCCTTGAATAAGTTTATATGCAAATATAATTAGTGAAATATATCGACGAGTTTCAAGACTGTTGTATCCTACCATTCCTAGCACAAAATCTGACGGAAATAAGTATGGTTAAATATTGTATTTTCTGTAATAAATATATCTTAAAAATTTTCTTTGAATACGCTCTACCATCTGAATGTATTTGTTTTCACTTGTACACCAGATGACCGAGTTATATTCAAGTATGCTACGGACTAAACAATTATATAGTAGAAACATTACATGAATATTATTAAACTGTTTGCATATGCGAATAACAAAACCGACCATTTTGCTAGCACGATTGCAAATATTTGTAATGTGTGCACGGAAGTTCAACTGTGTATCAAATGTAATTCCCAGGTCCCTCACCTCGGTTGACCTTTTTAAAATTGACCCGTTTATTGTGTATGGGAAAAAGCAAGGTGTTTTCTTCTTAGTGATGGTTAAAACAGAGCACTTGTTAGTGTTGAATTCCATGTCATTGACAGAGCCCCATCTTGAAAGTGCATCTATATCTTGCTGTAATATTTCCGCTTCTCGAGCATCTGTTATTTGATGAAAAATTTTCACGTCATCAGCGAATAGTGAGCAGTGACTATATTTTACAAATTTGGGTAAATCATTAATGAAAATGAGGAACAAAATCGTAGAGAGATTCGCACCTTGCGGCACCCCCGAATGAACCTTAAAGAGGGCTGACTCGGAGGAACCAAAGCTGACTAATTGTCTCCTGTTTTTGAAATAGCTTGCGAAGAACTTCACAAGATGTTTAGAGAAACCGAAGTCAAAAAGCTTCTGTAAGAGGATGTCTCTGTTAACCCTGTCAAATGCCTTGGCCATGTCCAAGTATATAACATCTACTTGGAGGCCACGGTCCAGGGCGGTAGTGGCATACTCTGTCAATGACAATAAATTGGTGCATGTTGACCTTTTCTTTCTGAATCCATGCTGGCTTTCCGACAACCAGGTGTCTGCGAATGAGTAAATACGTTCGTGTAAAATAGACTCGAATAATTTTGCAAATGTACACACAACGCTGACGCGGTAGTTCTCGATTACGTTCTTAGGACCACTTTTATGAACGGGTGTAATACGAGTAACCTGCCATTTGAGCGGAAAGCAATGTGATTTTAGGCTAATATTGAAAATATGTGATAAAGGTCCTTGTAGGGCCATCGCGCAGTGTTTAATTAGGAAAGGTGGAATGTTATCAGGACCCAGTGATTTTTTGAAACTCATTTTCGAAAATGCGCGATTTATCTCATTCGAAGTCACCTGTGGGATGTCTAAGACAGGTCCATTACTGTCGGTATCACAAATGAGCGCATCTACATTAAGCAGGGGCTCAGTACTGCTGTATACCGTTTTAAAATACTCTGCGAAGGCTTTAGAAATTTCTATGTCTCCTTTGAAAGTTTCGCCATTAAATGTCATAGTGTCCGGATGGGAAGAACTTTTTTTGGTGTTTTAACTTTTTTTGTGATATGTTATTGCACAACGTTACAGGGGCCTTTTGTGGATTTGCAGTGAGTTAATATGGGACCCAATGAGAGCCAAGTTTCCTGATATGAATGATTTGTCGCAGGATTTCATTAATGGTTGGTGATATAATTCTCAGGGTCTCTTCGATTTGTTTACAAGCAGATTTTAGGTCTCCAGACAATATTTTTTCATACCTTCGATGGTTTTGCTACAGTTGATGGACTTTAACTTTTCTCGACATCGAAAACTGCTCATGGAAAAAAGGCTATCAGAAAACTGCTCGCCAAGGAGCTAGATCGTCAAATACAGCTGGAATTCGATTTCACTGAGGCCTACTTAAATATCATACAAAATCATTCCACGAAAATGTTCAATTCCACATTCATGATTAACAAGGGAGCTCTGAAAACATTACTTTAAATAAAGTGTTACTTAGCGAAATATCCAGCAATGTACTCGTAAAAGCAATTCGAAATTTAAAGTCATAAATAGGTTCCTTCCTTCATTAATGTGTTTGGGCCAGGTTAGAACACGTCTCGAAAATTATACGAACCGGATGGCCACTTGTAGGTCATGGTTTGTGATAGGGATTGAAAACTGCGGGCAGGATAGCACGTTGTCCTCGTCCTGGAGTTTTACAGAGTTGCGATTTGGATTCTCTCTGCAGCGGCAGCGGATGATATTGCTTCGTCATCCTGTCACACCCCCCCACCCCACCCCGCAGTTTGTTGAGACTGAGCTGGTATAGGGGTTATAAAACCTCGGTGCTACTTCATAATTTACATCCCCGCTAAAAGAAGCCCTCCATAGAGGTTCAAAGATTGACTTCCTTAGAGTGGTGGTGTGCGGTTCAATCTTACGAATACATAAGACATAAGTTGTGACATGGTTAGAGTGAAGTGTAGACTCGTATCACATTTCTTTACTAGTGACCTATCATAGGTTTAGTATTTGTGTCGGTATAAAAGGAAAGAAACTGCCTTAAGGCTCATTAGTGAGCTAGATTAATATCAATTACTAGTTAAACGAACCAATTAGTACCAATTATTACGCTTACCAATTAGAATACCAATATTATTAGGGCCTTACCCGTAAAGTTACTGTTCTTCAATAGAAATTTAAAAGGGAAAATGTTATATGAACATGTTAAATTGAGTTAATGAAAATCCAATATTTAAAGCTAATTATAAAGGCTTAAATGAAGTAAAAAAGTTTTGTTCTGAAAATGAACACAATATTTCAACGTTTGATTTTATTATTCATCCGAGAAAACAACTCGAAAAAAGAAACAAAATATTAAATTCAAAAAACCACAAATATTTCATAAAAACGGGAGTCGTATTTTTTCTTTTTAATATATTTACTTGTGTATACACTAACAGCAACAATACCTAGTTTAGTTTTTACTAATAATCTATTGCAAATAATGAAAGGACAATATCAATGGCTTCGATATGGTCATATAGTTTTACATAAATAGTCGTGAAAGGCTGTATGTTTTTAATAAATAAAAATAAAAATAAATCATGTGACTTGTATTTTCGAGGCCCTGTTATCAAAGGCGACTAACTCATTTCTCGTCGTTTCATGTCCTAGCCTTTACTTATGAGTGAAGCTATTATGAGTTGACCTTTTAATGTGATCGATCGCAAGTGCGGTGTACCAGCAATATTGAACTTGAATCATTATTTATAAATGGCTATCCGCAGCAATCCCTTGTTTTTATCATAAATTTATGGAATTTTAAATGGAGGGTATCAAAAATTATCCCCTCTTTACTGACAGAATTCATTACAGTAAACTTTAGGATCCATCCGTCGGTAAAAGCAGGAATTATTGACGATCGGAAGTCAGGGACACTGAATAAGTAGCGAATAAAATCGTGATATGGGTTAAGTCACTTCTGGATACAATATAAAGAAAAAAAAATACGTGTGGCACTCGGGGACTGCCACGGTAAAGCTATTGCATAGCATTTTTAACAACTTATGCAATTATAATTATTTATTTATTTTATTTTTTCTGATATCAGATAACTGCGCTCTATCGGAAAACGTTGAAATTATTCCGAATCATTTGCGGCTGCGGAAGCAAATGATTCGGAATAATTTAAACGTCTTCCGATAGAGCGCCGCGCACGAATTTTTTATTCAATAAAGCAAAAAACCGAATTAATCGAAAAAAAAACGTAGATAAAAAGATAGATAATTAAATTATCTTTAAAATGGTGCAGGTTTCATAATAATACGCCAGATAGTATTTGCGTAGTAGTCGTTTTTGTGTTCGGTTAGACCTAATTTCACAAATTAATTACACTATGTAATATAAACAAAATCTAAAATATTCAAAGCTAAGAATATTAGGAAAATGTTCTTGTTTAACATATATTTTTTTCTAATCGTAAGCAGTACTCGTTTAGACGTAATTATCAGTTTAAAATCATTAATTTTCGTTAAGAATTTTCTTCATTCGGTCGCCGCGCTGGCCTAGGCCCGCGATAAAAGCTATGCAATAGCTTAAAAATACAGAGTATTTATTTCCATCACAATTGTGTAGGAATAAAATAAAATAAATCTTAAAAGTAGTTACTCAATTTATCAAAAAATCATTAAAAGTACATTAATCCATATATATCCCTGGACAAAAAAGACTTTAACATAACAAATGTCAATAAATGTATTGAGAATAAAAAAAATACGTGTGGCACTCGGGGACTGCCGCGGTAAAGCTATTGCATAGCATTTTTAACAACTTATGCAATTATAATTATTTATTTATTTTATTTTTTCTGATATCAGATAACTGCGCTCTATCGTAAAACGTTGAAATTATTCCGAATCGAATAATTTAAACGTCTTCTATTAGAGCGCCGCGCACGAATTTTTTATTCGATAAATCAAAAAAATCGGATTATTCGAAAAAAATCGTAGATAAAAAGATAGATAAATAAATTATCTTTAAAATGGTGTAGGTTTCATAATAATACGCAAGATAGTATTTGCGTAGTAGTCGTTTTTGTGTTCGGTTAGACCTAATTTCACAAATTAATTACACTATGTAATATAAACAAAATCTAAAATATTCAAAGCTAAGAATATTACGAAAATGTTCTTGTTTAACATATATTTTTTTCGAATCGTAAACAGCACTCGTTTAGACGTAATTATCAGTTTAAAATCATTAATTTTCGTTAAGAAATTTCTTCATTCGGTCGCCGCGCTGGCCTAGGCCCGCGATAAAAGCTATGCAATAGCTTAAAAATGTACATTACATTAAATTGGTAGGTACGATTCAAAATATTTTAAAATGTCAATGTGAAAATATCAATGTTTTTTACGCCCTTAATATATCAGTCAATTTAATAAAATGGTTAAATCATATGGGCTAGTCGCTTGGAATATGACCGTACGTGTTATGATCGGTTGGAGGTAATGGGTTTTAATCCTGGTGTCATGCCGATGTACTTACTCGTGGGATATCGCTGAGCTCTTATTGCAAAAGAATTCACAAATAGCTGCTTGAGCAAAAATCGCATATATGGTCAATATCCCTAGTTATTGGAACTTTTCTGGAGAGTGAATAAACTGTTGGTGTGCTCTGCAGTACCCAAAGAAGAATACCATAGCGCAGGTGTGATTCCATAGTCAATAGACGTGGAAACATCTTTTTTTATACGAGTAATATAAGTTCAACAAAATAATTTATCAGATTCAGATTCAGATTCATTTTATTGGTATATTGGTATACGAGTCATAACATACAGATAAGCAAACATGTTTTCAATTATAATCGAAACGTTAAATAATATTAAAATATAAATAAAAAACTACGTGTGGCACTCGGGGACTGCCGCGGTAAAGCTATTGCATAGCATTTTTAACAACTTATGCAATTATAATTATTTATTTATATTATTTATTTTATTTTTTCTAATATCAGATAACTGCGCTCTATCGGAAAACGTTGAAATTATTCCGAATCATCTGCGGAAGCAAATGATTCGGAATAATTTAAACGTCTTCCGATAGAGCGCCGCGCACGAATTTTTTATTCGATAAAGCAAAAAAACGGATTATTCGAAAAAAATCGTAGATAAAAAGATAGATAATTAAATTATCTTTAAAATGGTGCAGGTTTCATAATAATACGCCAGATAGTATTTGCGTAGTAGTCGTTTTTGTGTTCGGTTAGACCTAATTTCACAAATTAATTACACTATGTAATATAAACAAAATCTAAAATATTCAAAGCTAAGAATATTAGGAAAATGTTCTTGTTTAACATATATTTTTTTCGAATCGTAAGCAGTACTCGTTTAGACGTAATTATCAGTTTAAAATCATTAATTTTCGTTAAGAAATTTCTTCATTCGGTCGCCGCGCTGGCATAGGCCCGCGATAAAAGCTATGCTATTTAAAAGAGAAACCCAAAAAATACAAGAATTATGTAAAAGAGAAAATACAACAGAAATGCAATGAGATAATTTACATATTTACTTGGACATATCATTACCACTTTAGTCACCTTTAGTCAATTATCTTTAAATAAAATAACGAAACTTTAAGTAATGTCAATTTACTAAAATCCATATAAAAGTTAAAGCATAGCGACATACCATATATATCGTACTTGCATGGCAGGATTTTTTATAAATTAAAAATAACTTGGCATTAGTATCAATGTGGTTGTTTGTAATAATATTATTATTATTAAGTAAATTAATAAGTAAATAAAATTTAATTAAACTAATACATATAATTTTAACTAGTATAGGTAACTAATTACATAATTAAATCTGTTTAAAGGGTATGAATACTGCAATATCAGAATAAACGAATAATAAATAATAGCATAATTAAATACTCAACATAATGTCTGTGTAAGAAAAACGGCTATACATAAACCCTATATATAACCTACTATTTTCTTACTGGGCATGTGGGCTATAATTCCCTTTAATTGCGTAGAGAAATGCTCACCACGGCCTACGTATTTAAGCTGGTCCGAGGCAAAGTTGATAATTTGTCTTTTTGTTCCGGATAATCGAGCTCGGTCACATACTCTATTTGCGGAGCCGTCATCGCGAACCAACTTAAGTCGATGGAGTTTTCTTACGCATGCCTTGCGACAAATAAATGCGCCATGTTCGACAGCGTCAGGCCTGGACATTTTTACAGCGAGCCCACATCTCTTCAAGGTATGGGCATTGCGCTACCTGTGTATGCTAGAAGAAGATCGATCGTTTTTATTTTTTTATGTATTCTGTTACTCTGTCTATTTTAAATGCTTTAGCTTGCATATTTAATGTCGTTTTATATGTATGCATGTTACATGTAGACGAATTGGTGTGTACTGTAATGTTGATTTGTTAAATAAATAAATAAATAAATGTCTAACGTATTTGAAATTTACTATTTTCCTTTTTTGACGAACAAATCAATAAGCAGCTTTTAAACCCCTTTATTGTCTTCATATTTAATGAAATTGAAGGGTTTTTAACATTTTTAAAGCAATGAAATAAAAAGTAAAATAAAACGTAGTTTTCAATTGCCTTGTCGCTTATGCATTTTGTGAGTGACAGGTATTGAAATAAAATTTAATAAAAATAATGTGTTATTGTCTTGCGTCCGAGACATTATACTCGTAGTCATTAAAGAGTTTAATCGAGGGAGGGCGATTTGGTTTTCGTGCGAGTTTTTGAAATAAACTTTTGTGCTTCTTTGAGAGGAGATTTAAGGGGTTTTTACACATACGCCCCAACCATTGATTATAGAGGATAATAAATGCCCCAACTAATCATTCAATTGGCTAGAATGCTCTCACACAAAGCATAGTATTATAGTTATATAATGCCGTTCTACTTTTTGGCAGCTAGAATTGCACTACAAAATGCAAGGCACTAATAGTTCCAAACATTCATTAATTTTCTCGTATGTACAGTAGCCCAATAGATAGCGTTTCAAACACGCCGTTACGGTATCCTATGCCAAATTAAAAAAAAACATAATAACAAACAAATTTTGGTATTATTGCAGTATAGGAACCTCTTCTAGATTGTTGATGTTGAGGAGCTAATGGGTCCATTATGAGGTGGCCACGATGACCCATGTGTTCAGGGTCGGTCACACTCACGGGTCAACACCTATCCGATGGCCTCCACGCATGGGGTGCGAACCTGGGTAGGACACTGGGTCAACCAGTCTCCCCTGGGAATCAAACCTCTGGCGCTCCTGGACGGTCTGCGCACCGAGCGGCGCAAGCCAATCGACTGTGCTCTCCGACTAACAGTCGGGGGAGTCTGGGAACTGTATTGTTTCCTATAGAGCGGGGGTGGTTGTCTACCTTACGGCGACTGCTCTTGAAATGACCATTGGCCATCCGATCCCGGTTCAGAGACGGGCAAAGGACGCCTTGGTCCGCGATAGATTCGGTGCACACCGTTTCACCGCTTCGTAAGGGAGAGGACCGCGCAAGCGACCTCGAACTCGTAACCAATCGAGAGACCGGAGAAATCTGGTCACAATTGGAAGCAAGGGCGCGAGGGTCGGCCCGCCAGGTAACACTGGCTATCTCGCGGTAAGGCGTTGGCTTCTTGCGGGTTGTGACGTAGCTGGACGTTAGATTTGATTCTGTCCAAAGTCTTCTACGTTCACTGCAGGGCGACAGAACGAGAAAATCGTTAAAACGTCCTGTGGTGACGGGCTCGCCCGTTGTAGTTGACACCGCAAGTTGTTGAGTTTTTAATGCCACCAGACTATATTCACCACGCTGAATCTGCAATAATATTTTTTCGGTCTCGATAAATAAGCGAGTTATAGGCATTCAAAAATGCGTCAACCCATATATTTCGGTAGGTTAAGTTTTTTTTAATTTTAAATAATACATAAAAACCTATTTGGCGGTAGGTTACATTAGTTTTTTTAAAACAACCCTAAAAACTGAGTTTAAAAAACTTTTTTTTTTTAATGTAAATTTGGTTTCGAAATTTTACGCGGCCAAAGCTTTTTTCTTTCAAATTTAGCATTACAATGATCGAATCTAGTAGTATTTCTTTATTTTATCCATTTCTGAGAAAGGTTCCTATACTGCAATAATTCCCTAATTTTTAAATCATAGACCTTCATGTCTCGTTGGTTATGCGATTTCGCCTCATATCGGATATGCTAGCATATTTATATGCATATGGCTATATTTTTCGATATATTAAGAGGCCGTACACGAAATTTTGCGCATTTCGTGAATTTACGTAATTTTGCAGACGTGAATTTTAGGTTAAAATACTGTATTTCTATAAGTTTTATTGCATAACATAAAAGATGATTTATATTATTGTCTAATGAGTGAGCTACTTTTTTGAAAATTATTATAGAATTTTGATTAATCGACCTCAAACCGGCGACTGTTTATGAATTTTTGCTGTAAGAGGTTTAGAATATAACATATTTACGAATCGTTTTGACATCTAAACGGTATAAAAAATTACAATGTACTATTGTGAAAGTCCTCTATATAATAAGTGAATCACTTTTTACTACTTTCAAACAAAATTGTTGATAAAAAAAATATTTAACTTTGTCATTTTTTTTAGAAAATGGGTGAAGAAATGCTTTTGATTTTGGCCTTTTCGAACTCTCGTTCATAAAATAAAAACAACAGAAATAAACTTTAGTTCAATATCAATCCATTTCCTCAAAAAAATAATGCAAAACAACAATTAAAATTGGCAATAAAGTCTTTTAAAACAATCTAATTCTCGCGTTATGATACTCGCCTATGATACGATTCACACCTCAAGTCAGCTAGTCCCCGCCGAGCGCTTCCAAAGCGTGGACGTATCTCTTTGGCTCCGAAAATCCTACCTACCTATAGTTATACTACACCATTGATTATAGAGGTATCACGGCCCACATCGATTTCGTACACGGCCTCTAAATGTTTGTTTTTAATGTTTCTTCATGTACACCAGTATGCATGTCTCTTTGTATTTTATTCTTGTATTTTATAAATAAAATAAATAAATAAATAGCTTTAATTATTTTCAAAAGATTTATATAAAGATGTTTTTTTTATTTGGTATGTAGGTTACAAAATTTAATAATTACGCACTTTAATGTTCAAATAGACTAATAGATTGCATTCTAATATCGCCAAATTATTTCTGTTACGTAATCACTAAGACACCAATAATTTAATGTTATTATGTTTTTTTATGTTAGGTTAATTATTAAGTTTTTATAATCGATCAGTCCTTTATGAAAAAACAGTCATTTTCAATGTTATTATAGCAAGCCAAATAAATTGCACTTCTGCGCCGGCGTCATACAGCACCACCTGCATGCATATCGCCGGCGCAGAAGATTTGCCAAAACCTACTATGGCATTAATCAATCTAATACTCTATGTAATCATTGATATTTTAAAATAACTATTCCCGCACCTAGAATATTTCTCATTTCTTTGAAGACGTAGGCTAAATTTCTTCCTTTGTAGGAGAGTAGCTCACTTTTATTTTGCAAATAAAACTTATTGTTGACTGCTGTACCAAGATGTTTTGTTGAGTCGACTGCTATACCAGTTACATGTCGAGTTACTACTGCAAGTATGTAATGCGACAGTATTCATTACATTCCCGTTAATTCTGAAAGTAAGAGACTTTGCCTTTGGATGAATGGTCTAGCCATGCTTCTACTAAGTAATCCTATTAGTGCGTTCGTAAAGGCTTCATCCCAGTCGCCTGTATCGTAACTAGTAAATCATCTTTATTTTTATGGATACTTCTGATATTAAGTCTTGTATTATTACATAATCTGATGTAATAATACAAGAGTTATTGTTTGTCAGTGTCGTAAAGGTCAATTAAATCCGTAGAATTAAAAGAATATGTGTGCAAATCAATTTGCCTTTTGATGAATACAGGGCAATTTGCATATTGGTGAATAGATCAATAGAGGGTAAATGAGTGAGGCGATTTCCCTTGATAAAGCAAGGGTTTTGCGATATTTTAGATTCGCCTAAACGAGTCTGTAAGTAAGAATACATATGCGATAGATGAATTGTTTTGGAAGGATAATATCTATATACAAGTTGATATGGCTTATGCACTATATTTACGCATAAGGTAATCCAGAATTATTGAAAACAACACAAATAAGCAAGCAAGCAAAAAAGGAAGCGAATACAGCCAAATTTCTGCTATTACGTAACGTGAAAAAGGCGATGCTTGTAGTTTTATAACTCTACTTTACTTTGTATATTTGTTTGTAGGTTATCTTGCACAGGAGCATTCTCGAAAATAAACCGACTCGCCTCTTTTGCCTTACGGAATAGAAGGTTTTACGTGGTACTGTACAGAGAGTGTAACGGTTCACTTTAATGGCCAAGGCGAATCGTTAACAATTTACGACTGACCACTCTAGCGCCGCTCGTTTTCAAGGCGATACAGTTATGTAACCAGTAACCAACTAACCAAATGCCACTTGCAACACTGAAGTGAAAGATACAATTAATGTAACCATGGTGCTTTAAAATCGTTTATAGGTATATACCCTTATTAAAACATAAGGGCGGTATGGTATTTTAGATGATAAAGTTATCTCGCGAATTATATATTTTACTTAATTCAACATTACATTATATGTTAGCTACCGTCAAATATTTTTTTATTGTTAAGTTAATTGCATACTCATATAAAAAGGATATTGATGTGGTCATCTAACTGTATATTATATGGGCGCTACCAGGCAAAACACATTTTTCGCGTCGTCATGTCTTTTATTCTGTCATGCCCGACTGAAAAGATTTCGCTAGATCCTGACCAGTGCTAGTGAAATATTATTTAGTTAAGATATTCAAGAGGGTGGTTTTTTATAATTTGTATATAATAATAATAATAATAATAAAAAACTCTTTATTTTAAATAAAAAAGGCGAGCTTATTGCCTTGCAGCAATGTCTATCAGCTAACCTATAGCTTAAGTTTATAACAAATTTAGAACGTTGGCTACGCAAAAGAACAATAAAAACACAAATGATAAAAAGAAACAAACAGAAACTAGAAAGAGACAGATAATTTAAAAGTAAAACAAATGACTAAAATTAAATAAGGACGCAGAGTAAAGGAAGGAGAGGAAAGAAGGAAAGGGAAGCGAAAAGGAGGGGGGAGAGATGGATTGGTTAATTTATGGATTTTAGGGTTATATGCTCCTTGAGCCTGGTGTTGAACGAGGAGATGCTGGGGGCTGTTCTAGCATCATTTGGTAAAGCATTCCAGAGTCGTGCAGCTTCAACGAAGAAGGAGTATGAAAAAAAATACTGCTATGACCAGGGATGGATAACAGGTTATTGCCCTCTGATCTCAGAGGACGGCCGTGCGCCGATAACGCGGTGAACCTATCGGCAAGATAAAGCGGCACGCCATCCGCGAGGATTCTATATAAGAGGCAGAGAGTTATAACCTGTCTCGTCTCCCTGGTGGTAAGCCACTCCAGTCTGCTACGATATTCCGTAATATGGTCATATTTTCTGAGGCCAAAAATGAAGCGGATACAGACGTTCTGTAGCCTTTCCACCTTGGTGGCCAGCTCTTCTGTCAGATCGAGGAAGGCGGCGTCGCCATAATGAAGAAGTGGAAGAAGCAAAGATTGACAGATTGTCTTTTTACTTTTCTCCGGGAGAAAATTTTGGAGCTTCTTCAGCGAATGACATCTGTTAAAGATCTTTCCTCTCATCTCACTAATATGGTCTTTCCTATCATCTCAATAATAGTATATCAATATTTATATTAATTACGTTCATTCCAAAGATTCCTTTGATTATTTTCCACATCTTGTCATTATCTCCGTTAGCTTCATTAATTTTTCCTTTATACTAGTTAGCTATGATGTTTTCGATAATATTCTTGCAAATGTTCCTATATCATCTGTAACGTCCGTTTAGCTGTACATCATTAAACTATTGCTTAATCACGTTTTTTGATGGATTGCAACAAACTATCAGTAATCCATGACGTCATTTTCATATTAGATCTACTAACAAATAGCGTTTTCCTCTTTAGAGCCTTAGCTACTGCATTGCTGATTGTTTCAAAGCAGAGATCTGCTAAATTATTTGCATCCGTAATATTATAGACAGTTAACAATTTTAATATTATCTAGAAATACATTATCTGGGATAATCTTTTTTAGTAGTTCTATTACCCTTGTGTCTCAAGTTGTTTACAACACAAATTCCAGTTGCATATGGCCAGTTATTGTCAGCTGATAAATGAATGACTCCACTGACAGCCTAGTCTCATAATGATGTGATCGATACAACTACAAATAAGTTTCGCCATACATCAGGAAAGCGCATTCCAGGCGGGCAAGCCAATGAATAGATGTTTCGTTTTTCCTTATATTATTCCACTATTTCCCGTTTTATTCCCCGTCGGCATGTCGTCTCATCCTGTATCGTTTGTACTGTAATTTAGCCCGAAGCATTCCAGCTCTCGGGACAGGAAATCTAGAGTTTGGGAAAAGTTGGGATGAGTTTCGTCTGGCTGTTTGCCTTTGTGGAATGTTTGTAAATATGTGCGAGTTAACCGGGAGATGGGGGTGTAATTTGCAAAGAATGCTTCATCTCTTTTTATATGGACGAATACAGACAATTTTTCGTTGTTGTCATGAGCGACGGCTTGTAAATAAACCTCGATTTACTCTAGTTCATTAAGAGGCCATGCTTTAACCAAACGTAGAAACAACACTTTAACATAGCACAATAGCACTTAAAGAATAATATCATAGAATAACAGCACGTAACCACTATAACCACTATAAGCTTATATAACTTATAGTGGTTATAGTGTTATCTTGTCATGTGAAATAAATGGCGTTTTAGGAGTATGTCTACCGCCGGAAAATTGTCCAAAAACTGACGGGGATTTAAAAAGGGAAACTATCACAATTTTGTATAATGTCGGAACAAGAGACTGTATGCTGTATTCAACACAGCCCCATGAGCAACAACACGAGATCATCAGAAAACCAGGATAAATCCAATAATGCATCTTCTACATAACCGCCTACTATACAACTACCAATAAGTCACCGGACATCTCTACAATAGCTCCAGAAAAACCTTAAACATCGCCACAAGCCATAACTACCAATTTCATAAATGACAGTGTGGAAAAACGAACTAAATCCGAAAAAATAGCTCTGGAATTTAACAATGACAGCCATTGCTGCGTTGGCGATTAATTAATTTATTTTATTGTATCTGCATCCAAACTTTTCTCTGGTCGTAACGGTCTCCGTTCCATCGGGTTCAGAAGAGGGAGGAAGAGAGAGTGCACCCGTGGTCGCGCGCCCACCTGTGCACTATAATATAGCCTGCGGACTTGACTGCTTCCGAACAGTGGACTCTGAGAAGACTAAAGAAGTCACTAGAATCTACAATGCAGTCGCTATGGCCGAACACGGCTAGATATATATATATATATATATATATATATATATATATATATATATATATATATATATATATATATATATATATATATATATATATATATATATATATATATATATATATATATATATATATATATATATATATATATATATATATATATATATATATATATATATATATATATATAACTTGGAACTGGTACTTATAATTGTACTTCAATTAAGGACCGTTTTCTCTAATTGATACGTAAGCAAAAATATTTTTTTACGGGATGAACATTTTTGTTCGTAAAACCTTTTTTAAAAATTGTAGGTATTTAAATTGATAAAATAATTAAACATTTTTAACTCAGATCTAAACGCATAATAATAATTATAAATACAAATATTCGTTAATATCTAACTTATAAAAGAGCGAGTTTCTATCAAACCGATACATTTGGATTAGATTTATCGTTTCGACAAATTCTTCCATGGTTATTTCGAAATTGACAATTTTATAATAATTGATTCTTTGATTCTTATAAAATCTTATACTGTTCTTAGGGTCAATATTTTGGTAGGGTCGACTTCAGTATCTTGGTAGGGTCTAGATATTTTTACCTCCTAATATGTATCTATTTCTATGCATATGTCTCTTTATTATTATGTCTCTTTATTATTATCTCCTTTATTATTAACTCTTTAATATTATCTCCATCTCTGTATTAACATATTCGCTAATGTCATAAAAATGTTCTCATAAGACACAAAATCAAATAGTATCTATGGATGATGCATAACTTTGAAAAATCTTGATCTTGGATACTGCTAAAAAAAGTTATTGTATCGTTTTTTTTAAATGTCTTTTCTCTGATGTCTCCGGCTTTGAGAAAATTACATGAAATCATTAGTCATTTTTGAAAATGAACCATATTTATAACGTTGAGAAAACTTTCCTCAATGTTGAACTTGTACTTTAAGTACTTTATAGACGCAAACTCCGAGCTGGTTTCTATCTGTATAGCAGCGTTTATTAAAATCTTCCCAATAATAATCAAAACAAAATTCAAAAATAATTTTCGCATCTGGTAATCATTGCCAGTTTTTTTCTTGGAAGGTAGAGGGAGGTGTAAATATAGTCCTACCATCGACTAAAACATATTGTCAGTGACAGTTAGTTAATAGTTCATGTGCAGTTGGGCCACGAAGACCCGCTCTTTAACCTGTATCGGTCTAGCCCCCATCCGGTAGCCTCATCGTAGAAGGTCGAACCTGGTGAGAACTCTGTTTCCCTTGTCACGACAGGTGGATCAGTTCACCCGGGTGATATCGGCCGTAAAGCATCAGGGAATCGACTGTGCACTCTGGCTAATAACCGGGGGGCGGAGGGTATGAAAAAAACCTAAACGTTTCCTAAGCAGTTGGCTGTTGACTTTAACCCGTTGGCCACCCGATACCGGGTGGTAGACGAGCAAAGGATGTTATGGTGTGCGATACAGTCGAACTGAATTACCGCTAGCATTATGTAGAGACCGCGCAAGCGACTTTGAACCCGTGACCAGACGGGAGGACGAAGAAATCTAGCCAAATATGGCAGTGAGTGCGCGAGGCACGAATAAGCGCTGTTTCAACTTCCCAGTGCCACGCGGTAAGGCTTTATACCTTCCTGGGGGAACGGGTTCACCCATTATAGGTGACGACTCTCCAGTGTCGATGACATTTACCTTTATTATATTCGATTTATCTTTTTAATTTGCCCTAAAGTTGAAAGTTTAGCCAAATATGTAATCCCATAGCCGTCCGTTTGTATTTCAGCTCCCAGAGCATTGTCTGTAATGGATAATACAGGAATGGTTTTTATTATGGAGAACCAGATATTGTGAGAACCCGAGATTGTATTCGTGAGCACCAGGGTAATTCTACAAAAAAAGGGCCAAAACATCTTCAAAAATATTTAAAAAAAAAGTTTTTTGATTATAGGTAGATTATGTTTATATTCCAGGTAAAAAAACTCAGGCTAAGTATCCTATTAAAATAAATTTCATAAATAAATTTTAAAAAAAAACACAATGTCAAATTTAAATTTTAAAAAAAAAAATATTATTTTCAAGTTTACCTACTTGAAGAGTGCTCTCTAATAAAAACTAATCCTCTATACTTATTATCAGCTCTTCTCCTATCGCACTTCTATATTATTAGCTAAGTGTAAAGTTGCAATGGTAAAGTCGAAACACAAATAAACAATCTTCTGTTTTTTTTTAATATCCAGTAGTTACTATACTATACTATATATACTACCTATAGATAACCTACATTTTAAACAAACTTCTATTAGTCATGGCGTTGTATCTTGTCGTCATTAGTCATGCAGTTTGCTTTTTGCCGCTGTCTATAGACTAAATGGATGGGCCCATTACGCCCCCCAAGGAATGATCTAGTTAGATCCAACGTATTATAAATAATAGGAAACCCCAACATTTACATAATATATTATGAAGTTGTAAAAGCTCATATTTGAACGCTTGATAAACGGTTAGGATTTATTCCTCGAGCATCTTCGGCCTTAAAATCGATCGATTCTCGTAAGCTACTTATCCATTTATATGTCTTATAAAAAGCCCTGAATTCGTATCGATTGTGTGAAACATACAATTATGGGTATTCTCTATTACTGCTGTATTATTATGTCTATTACTGGGTATTCTCTATTATTCTCTATTATCTCTATACACATCAGGATTTGTCTGATGAGATCTCATGTGATATTAGCATATTACGCGCTGGATAAATCAAATCTGCGCTATGGTATTCCTCTATTTTTTCACATCTGCGTTATGGTATTTATCTATACGTCTATACTTCTATACTGCAGCGCATATCAAAGATTTATTTTATTTATTTGTTTATTCCCTTATTACTAATGAACATTACAGTAAAACCAAGGCAATGAAGGTAACTTGCTAAGACGGGAGATAAGGGAACGTTATACGGCCCTGAACCTTGCTGTGGCATACCAAAAAGCCTTACAAATCTAATGCTCAAACAAATATGTTAAGAACAATCCATCAACCACTGGAACAACACGCCAGGATTGAATCATTCCAAAGCGCTAATTAAGGGTTACGACCGTAAGACGGCCCGTGAGGCCTTATCGCTAAATAGGAACAACCTACGCATACTGGTGAGGGCGCTCACAGGCATTGTGACCTGAATAAACACATGTTCAACCTCAAGCTTAGAGACACAAAAATGTGCAGGTTCTGCCAAAGAGCAGAGGAAATTTCCCAGGACTTCATGTGCGAGTGTGGCCTGCTGATGCGTAAAAGATACACCCACTTGGGTGGTCATTACCTCCAACCTGAGGAGGTGAAACAATCTGGCGCCAAAAGCCTGCTGCGGTTCTTAAATGACACGAGTCTTAGCGCAGAACTATAGTAGGTGGCGAACACAATAGATCAGCAATGGTCGCAGTGTTACAAGGCTCATAAAGACATTAGAAAAGCCCACTCAACAAATAAAAAGGCATTGAAAAGTAACATTAATAAGGATATCACCATAATTATACAAATAGAATGACACTTATAATACTAGCTATCATATAAGAATAAATAATTAAGAGCCTGCAACTTAAACGAGTGGGGGTTGGCGGTAAGAATATGAAATTCTGGTGCCATCGAGTGAATTTCATTGAGGTGCCGAAAAGCACGCGCCATCAAGTGCCACTTTGTAAAGGGGTAAGATTTATTCACTCATTAAAAAGAACCATATGTGCGACAGTGGGGTTGGTTCCAAAACCTAGGGATATTTACCGTATATGTCATTTTCGCAAGCTCTATGCGATTTTTTTGCAACAAGAGCTCGGCAATATCCCACGAGGAAATACATCGGCATGACACCAGGAATAAAACCCATATCCTTCAACCGATCATACTACGTAGGGCTAAGTTCCAGGCGTCTCGTCTCGACATATAACTTAATTTTTTTAGGAAATCGCCTGCTATGTTGCAGGCGGTTTAAGATATTGATAATTTCATGAGATATATGCGCGTGTATCTACTTGAACTCAACAAGTATGCGCATAACGACATTTTGAAATACTTTTAAAACCACATCGTCTTATCAATGTAATTTAATGTACATTTTTTTATTATCAATTGTTAAAGCTTTTTACATTTAAATAATTTTGGTGTAATTTATTGTATATATAAAAATACTATGGCAAATTGAGTAGCTAATTTAAGATTAATTTATTATACTTAGCTATTCCTACACAATTGTAGAGTTGCAATAGAAATAAATACTCTGTATTGCAGTTAGTAAAACTACCGCAAACAAGCATATCGCGATATTTTTAATTCCTGACTACGCGTGGTCGAGTCCACAATCAAGACAAAAATATTACAGATAAAATGTTACGAGTTAATGTTTTCTTTCCATTTATACTTTCATGTCTTATGCGTGCAATAGTTTACGCAAAATCGAAAATTGGAAATAACAGCAACAAGCAAGCAAGTGATCACATCCCTAGTGGACATACTATACGCGTATTTTGACGCTCCCCATTAGCGCCCATCTGAACTGTCAGTTACGAGCAAACGAACCAGCGAACAGCCAATCACTGAACAGCAACACTAGCGGCGATCTACCCTCTGTGCGCACTCCCGGCCGCACCAACGACGGCCTTCGCTTTTGCGCAGCATATGTCACCGTACAATATAAAAAATACATATTCTCATTTTTGTCGTTATATTAAAGAATTGATGTAATATGTTTGTAATAACTTTCTTATTTTTATTTCATTACATTATTCACTTTATTTAATGTAATAGAATCACAACTTATCGAGTTAATTTCTACCTACATTTCTTACCCCATGTTTTTTATCTGTCAAACTAAATGGTGAGACTAGACTTAATTCTATGTACAATAATACCTTCTTTATTCTTACGAGTAATCATTCTCCTTTAGATTGTTAATGGAGTGTATAATTTAATCATATCACGGCCAATTGTAAATGTAATTCAACTATATATATATATACAACTATGTATTAGTTTTTAAGATCATAAATGATTTGATTTGATTTGAAGGAAATAGGGAATACGGCCAAATTTTTATTCTGTGTCACGTATTGCGGCGATTAGGAGAAGATTTGTAAGACGACTCAATTGTATGTCATTTTCGTGGAGCGCGTCTTACGCGGAGTTTTTGAGAATGCTTAACATGTTGTCACTAAAATTTGGTTGGACTATGATTGGCCTTGTGTTCCCGCATGCAAATGGTATGTCTGAGAAGTAATCAGTGAGTCAATAAAAACACTTATTGATCTGATCAGTGCAACGCATTAAAATGTTTTAAAATAGGCTCTTCCTGCCTCGATACTTCGTTTCCAATGAGATAGTTAGAAGGATATACCAGAACATAAATTAGAACAGAACATGTATACATTTATTCAAACTGTTTGTTTCCTTAAATAAAATAAACAAGATTTTACTCGTCGGTATACTAAAATATTAACCCGGGCTGTAACCCGCCTTTTAGGAGTTATTTCTTTAGGATAATAATTAGCATTAATGTAAATCTCCCATACGAATTTATTATTTTAGGTGTTATGCCAATGAATTGAACTTAAACATCCACACTTGGTTTCCGAATTAGGCGAAAATTTTGCAAAACTGAAATACGCGTCGTTGGCATTATTTCCCTTCTCAATTGCGAATTCCCGTCTTAAACCTATAGCGACATGAAAAATGTTTATTATTATGTTATTTTTTATATAATAATTTAACTCCTAATTTGTTATATAATAATGGGTTAGGCGAGTGGGTGACGCGGCGCACGTAGAAGACGTTTCTGCCGGCGCCGTGGGGTTACGACGTGCGTGAAGTTCAGTGGCTGAGGCCGGCAACCGAAATCGTATCATTGCGTAGATATTAAAGATGCGCTATGACTATTTGCTGTATCGTAGAGACGGAACAAAATTTTTTGGAAAAACTTTAAGCCCATGTATAGCCCCATAGTGGTTTAATTTCACATCTCCAAACCCGAACTTACTAAGGTGGATCCTTTCGTGCCTAACAATTACGTTCGTGCTCGATCGCACCATCTTTTCGCATAGCCGTTCTCGCGCACTAGCGGTGCTCGAGACATGCTCTAAAGGTGGAACATGTTGGCACGTGCTTTTCAGCGCTTAAATAATATAGTATTTCAAATAAATAGTATTTCAAATAGTATTTCAAATAAACTGTATATTTTACAGACTTTAACAAGGTGGATAGCGACAGAAGCCTCTCCAACCACCGTCTCGGTAGCTATAATGACTTTGGTCATCTTGTCGACCCGAACCTTAATAAATTTCAAAAGAATTCATGGGTTTTATTTCCATCTAACCTCCATGTATATTTTACAGTGTTATTAAAAGAACGATTGATTTAAATGCGACTTGGTTCCCAAAAGGTGTGAAGTGAACGTCTCGCTACCATGTGTACTGTACAGAGCTTCGTATGTGGGGAGTGAGGTAGAATATTGATAAATTAGTAAATTGTACCCGAGTGAGATGAACGTAAACATGGCAGAGTGACTGACGGGCAGTGTTGTCAAATGACTAGCACATTTCCCAGCCATGATTTACAACACTGAGGTATGTCAATTACCACAGGCGACCCGCCACCCCAGAGAGTTAGAACGACATCGCGCCATTCTTTCTCCCATGCAGTGACCGTAAAATCTTAATGGACAACATGATCCACACTCAAACTACGCGAACCCCCGGGCACTGTGAAGTGCACCTAACGGGCCATCCTCGCGCTCTTACTACCAAATTTGGACAAATGTCTCTGTCCTATACTCTGGTCACAGATTCGATGTCGCTTGCGCGGCCTCTACCTAACTTAAGCGGTAATTAAAAATCGAATTTAATGTGGACCGAGTAATCCTTTGGCCGTCAAGCTCACACGTGATCGGGTGGCCAACGGATCGTTTTTAAGGATATATGCAACAGGTTAACGATTACCCTAGCTTCTTAGAAAACGTGCGTTTCCACTCCTCCGTTTCCAGATTCGCCGGAAAACCAACTGTTCAATTTCGCTCGAGGCGTTCCTGTTGATCGGAATCTCCAATTCCAACGTATACACTGTTATAAGCTATCTCTAACCTAACTTTTTTTTTACAATAATACACATTTCCGTTAACTGCTGTTCCAGACCATAAGAAGCTGTAATGGATAACACAGTCACAAAACTTCATATTCGATAAATCCGCGAATATTTAATTTTCCATGATTACACACACGAAAATATCCGAAAATAACAAAGGGCAGAAATAAAAATAAAAGATTAAAACAAATAATAACGTGACTTTAAATTCAAAGTTATTTTTATTTATAATTACAACTCAAACCGAAGTTAGCCAGTGTAAAAAACCATTTACCTTAGATCTATAAGGTACGGCCCTAATTACTAATTTTGAAATCATAATTTATGCTGTATACTTATTTTTTCTGCATTTTAAGAGCCCGTTCACATATTTTTTCCAGAAAGGCAAGAAAAGTGGATTTTTGGCGTTCTAATTCCAAGAAATAAAGAGATTTCTACAAACTTTAATTACTGAATTACCTGGACCATTTCTTGATGTTGACCATAGCGGCCTTTAATTTTAGATGTAACGAATATTATTTACTTATTCAGCCCATTTTCCGAAAGTCGTTATTAGTAAAACGCTCGGAAGGCAAACTTTGAGCTCCTTAATACAGTAATATCACTACAACGAAAACCGTATACTATTTTTTTTTATGTCCGTCATGTATTCTTGATGTACACTACGGCTTTATTTTTTCGTTTTTTGACCACATATCCAAGGTATACATTACTTACAATTACACAAAATTAAAAAAAAATCTTTCTGTATCATTCTCATTTTCTCAGAAATAAAATAAGATTCTTATATAATACTTATACTATATTAAAGTTCACTCTTTTAGCAATACGACATAATATAAATTATTGTCATTAGAAAGGAGAAAACACTGCAAAAAACAATTAGAAATTGTGTATATATTTGCTTGCGCAAGAGAAGAGCGCTCAGTGCCGCGGTTTTTCTCCCAGGGTTGAATAGTTATTTATTTATTTATTTATTTATTTATCCTATCTTTTATAGTTACATCCAAAAAAAAATGCGTTTATTTTTTCAACTCATTTTAAAAGAATACCTACGCTATTTTGTAATACGGCTCTTAATTATAACGCGAACGGTGGCTTTGATTTATTTTTTAAAATAAAATAGTCTCTTAAATCTCTATACCCTTTGCCGTTTTTACAAGATTTATATTGCCACTGGAACTTACTAATGAAAATTGCAAAATTAGTCGAGTTTTGGCTCGTTTGTTTTGTTTTCATGAGTACTTTCCATCACACGTGATGGCGAGGGTATAAAGTTGGAGCCAAAAGATTGCCACTGAAGCTCCCTGATGGAAATTGCAAAAATAATCGAGTTTCGGCTCGTTGGTTTTGTTTTCTTGAGTACTTTCCATCACACATGATGACGAGGGTATAAAGATGGAGCCATAAGATTGCCACTGAACCTTCCTGGCAGAATATAAGCTTTTTTTTTAAAAAATACTTCAAATCAAAACCCGGACCGCGAGGACAATTTAAGTCCCATGCTCATGGGATATAAAAGACATTTTAGATGTTTTTTTGTGGTTTGCTTGCAATATTTCAACATCAAAAGCAAATTTTGGATTGAAATATTTCTGTACTAGATTTGCGATTTTGTATTATTTTTTTATGCTCAATTGAAAGAACTTCAACTTAACTTAGAACTCAATTGAAAAAAGTGTTACATATGTTTCTTAGTTAAATATCGATTCAGTTATTTTTAATATTATTATAAGGATATCAATGTATAATGTATATCACCGTTAACTTTTCAAACTGTCATACCGCGCTGTTCCTTTATACTAAGTATATATGGCAGCAGGTTCGGCATAAAATGCGTTGTCGTCAGCAGTATCGATTCCTCTTAAATGGCATTTTATCTGCAGGCTATTTGGGACGCGGATGCCAGAGTTGCATATCCTTTCGGGACGTCTTTCGGCGCGGCGCCAGCCCCGTTCCAGAGGGTCGATAAGCTGGCGTTTGGCCAACCGTGCGACGCTGCACCGCGGCATATCGCCTGCACGCGCGCCAACCAACTCGCACAAACAACCTGAATTCGCACCATCTCACGACCTACACAGCGGTCGGCAACCTTAGCCTTCGACGCCAATATGAGTAAGTACACTGAGAATAATCCGGGCCACCTCCAGTGCTATATTTGTCAATAGGCTGTATAGGCTGCGGCCTAGGGGCGGCAGACTTCAGGGGGCGGCAGATTTCAGAGGGCGCTCGCTTTAGTACAGTAGAAGCTGTCAAGTTCGTCCGCGATTATGAACGTAATACTCAAGCAAGTCACTCGTAAATAGAGTTTTCCATCTATTAAGTGGCAGAGATAACGAATACTATAAACTATGAGGATATTATAGATCATTTCATCATAACCAATACCGTCAAAAAGTGTAATTCTTGTTCTTTACTTTTATTTTAAGAGTAATGCATTCATTCATTTGGCTTTTTAATGCCTATCTACCCACTTCAATAAGTAAAATTGTTCATTGACTAAAAAGGCCCAGGTAAAAATTACAATTAATTAAGATAGGTAGGATGGAGATTAGACGCAACGTCATATACTTTAGAAAAGTATAAATCCGTCACTGGCCACCTCTCATTATGATTACTATCTCAGATGGCTATGGATGAAAACAGTGAATGCAATACTAAATTAAATATGTTATTAACCCGGCTCCCACCTCCGTGGGCATTTTGTGCCACGGTTTTTTGTATTGGTGAAATTCCGTAGAGAAATGCGACTTAGGAGGAGAGAAACATCCCCTCGCAAGGAGACCAGGCAGCCGGGACACATTTCTTGTAAAACTTTGCGTGTCCGACGGGCAGTATAAGCCGTGGTTCCATCTTGTTGAAACTAGAAGACTTCTGTGTCATTTTCCCTTGGGGAGAAAATGGGCTCTGTTGCAGTTGGCCACTAAGACCTATAAGTTCAGGGTCGGTGGGCCATCCGGCGGCCTTCACGTATGAAGTGCGAGCTCGGGTAGGACTCTGACCTGTGGGCCAGTTTCCCCCAGGAGTCAATCTTGTGGCGCTCCTAGATGGGTTGCGCACCGTGCGGCGTCAACCAATCGATTGTATATTTTGACTGACAGTCGGGGAGTCTGGATACAGTACTGTCTCAAATAGAACGGAAGTAGTTGTTCACCTTACGGAGACTGCTGTTGAAACTACCAATCGGCTACCCGATCCCGGGTGAGAGCCGGATAAAGGTTGCCGTGGTCCGCGATAGATTCGGCGAACGTCGTATCACTTCTTCGTAAGGGAGAGGACTGCGCAAGCGACGTCGAATCCGTAATTATTCGGGAGACCAGAGTAATCTGGTTGTCACTGGTGGTAAGGGCACGAGTGTCGGCACGCTAGATGACTAACCTGTCTATCTCGCGGTAAGGCGTTGTTATTTTACGGGCATGTGGCGGAACTTAACGGTGGACTGTTTGTCCTAAGTCTTCAGCGCTCACCTCATGGGAAACAAAACGATTAATATCGTTAAAACTTCCTGAGGTGATGGGTTTGCCCATTGTAGTCGACAGCTCGTTGTTATATTCCCTGTCATATTTTTTCCATTTTGGGACGTAAAAAGTTTTCAGCATCTCACAATAACGCGCTGAAGTTACAGTCACAATTGAGGCCCTTCTTCAAAAAATAAAGCCCAATTATGCCTATCGAGTTGACAATAAAAGTATGACTTTCAGGCTGTAAAGTGATCTTCGGTACAGTTCACGGGGGTTTACAGTTGCTCAGTTATTAAAATTAGGCTTGTTTACTGAACCGCTAAGGTGAATATGCGCTTCGTCTCTTGTCCACATTATAACGCCAGTGTGGTACAGCTGTTAGGATTGCATTTCAAGCATTGCTACGTTTCACCCAGCCTTGTGGGCTTAACTACTGGGCAATCATGATCTTGTAGCTGTGGTACTGAAGATGTGTATGTAAATTCACTTTATCATTTTGGACGATATTCTAAGGGCAGCGGTGTTATTCCTTGTAGAATGCGTTGGAGATTTTTCAATAGACAACCCTAACTGCCTCGATATTTTCAAGTTCTCACACTTTTAGGTCGCCCGGCTGGTTATTTAGGAACTGCAGATCCCGTCGTCCTTACATCACTGATCCATTTGCGAATGGTTTTAGGGTCAGAAACACTGTCGTTACGATTTATATTGAACCGTCTGCTAAAAACCGTTTTTATAAAGGTCTTCACAACAAAACCTCGAAGACACATTTAGACGCGCTTATACGTCGAAAATGATATCTTCCGTCCACAAAAAACGATTGCCCACCCCTGACTTGATAATGTAGAGTCCGACCGAATTCCGTTTCGGCGAAAACTGAGTGTGTACGCTGGAAGCAAGAAACATGAAAGCAGGTAGCAGGTCTCTATCTACTGAAAGAGATGCTGGGTTTTGTCTGTGCAGCCACGGCGCATTGCGAAACACAAAGGGGTAAACGTGAACATAAATATTAAGCTATAATAATAACATGCACCGTTTACATTTTTATTGTCCATCGTAACCCTTTTTAGTACATCTCTTAGTCTACAATATTTTAATAGTTGAATTAGGCGCTGGGCACCGTATGGCTGAAATGCTTACGCCGATTTATGGGTCAACTTTTTTCATTATTTTCTGGCAATAATTTAAAACTGCCCGACTTATAAAGTCGATTATGTATTGTAGTTTATAATATTTTTAAGCTATTGCATAGATTTTATCGCGGGCCTAGGCCAGCGCGGCGACCGAATGAAGAAATTTCTTAATGAAAATTAATCATTTTAAACTGATAATTACGTCTAAACGAGTACAGCTTATGATTCGAAAAAAATATATGTTAAACAAGAACATTTTTCTAATATTCTTAGCTTTGAATATTTTAGATTTTCTTTATATTACATAGGTTAATTAATTTGTGAAATTAGGTCTAACTGAACACAAAAACGACTACTACGCAAATACTATCGGGCGTATTAATATGAAACCTGCACCATTTTAAAGATAATTTAATTATCTATCTTTCTATTTACGATTTTTTTCGAATAATCCGTTTTTTTTTGCTTTATCGAATAAAAAATTCGTGCGGGGTGCTCTATCGGAAGACGCTTAAATTATTCCGAATCATTTGCTACCGCAGCCGCAAATGTTCGGAATAATTTCAACGTTTTCCGATAGAGCGCAGTTATCTGATATCAGAAAAAATAAAATAAATAAAATAAATAAATAATTATAATTGCATAAGTTGTTAAAAATGCTATGCAATAGCTTTACCGTGGCAGTCCCCGAGTGCACACGTATTTTTTATATAATATCGGTATAAAATGTCGGTACAAAATGCTCTAAATGCTTTAGTGAGTTCATATTTCATATATATTTCATTTTGTTCGTTTAATGGTACACAAGTCATAATAAGGTTAAGCGTAGAATGGTGCCTAACCACTGGGTGCAGTATCAAAATTAGTGAGTGCTATCCAAAGAAGAACATAACATTCCCTGCATTATGCGGGCCCCGAACTTTAATAGAGACGACGGTTTAATGCTTTCTACTACGTGAAACCATCTTCTTAGAATATTCTCAACGCCCTTCGCCGAGCGCAAGGACGCGAATTTTCGGACCGCGGGGGGACCCCCCCCCTCTCCCATCGTTAAATTATTCGTAGTAACAGCAGAATTTTTCCTAGCCATTTTAACCTAGCCGTGAAACAACAAAGGATATCGGCTGACCGCACTTCAGTCTACCCTGGACAACGGCGGTTGCAACATTACCGAAACAGCGAATGCTAAAAACTTCACGCCGTAAATCCGTATATAGTCTAGCAAACAGTTTTATCGATGACTAGAAGAGAAATATTCTCATAAGTTCAAGCTCATCGATGATCGAGGGTCTAAGATACCGATTTTCATATTTTTTTCCTTCCTCCTTTCTCATAATAATCACACAACATTTCATATTTTCCACAACGCGATAGAGGCATATGTCAAGCTCAAACGGTTGTACCTATAATAATAGTGAGCATCCTTTGTAAATATAATAAAAGACTTGTAAAGGGCAAAATCCCGACTCTGGGTCGTGTGAAACGAGTGCAAGGCAACCGCAGCATGCCTTTTTACTGTTGCGGGGATGTATCTAACGAACTTAAGCCTGTTTACACGAGTGGAAACTTTTCACTACCGCAAAAGGCGCACATTTTTAACTTACTTTTTTCCCTCCATACTTCAGCTGAGTATGCGGGCTTTTAAGGCGAGAGCTCACTGCTGGTTTCATTAATCTGTCTATGGTACAGTTTCTGTTAAGCTATTGCATAGCTTTTATCGCGGGCCTAGGCCAGCGCGGCGACCGAATGAAGAAATTTCTTAAAGAAAATTAATTATTTTAAACTGATAATTACGTCTATACGAGTACTGCTTACGATTCCAAAAAATATATGTTATACAAGAACATTTTCCCAATATTCTTAGCTTTGAATATTTTAGATTTTGTTAATATTACATAGTGTAATTAATTTGTGAAATTAGGTCTAACCGAACACAAAAACGACTACTACGCAAATACTATCTAGCGTATTATTATGAAACCTGCACCATTTTAAAGATAATTTAATTATCTATCTTTTTATCTACGATTTTTTTGAATAATCCGGTTTTTTGCTTTATCGAATAAAAAATTCGTGCGCGGCTCTATCGGAAGACGTTTAAATTATTCCGAATCATTTGCTTTCGCAGCCTCAAATGATTCGGAATTATTTCAACGTTTTCCGATAGAACGCAGTTATCTGATATCAGAAAAAATAAAATGAATAAAATAAATAAATAATTACAATTGCATAAGTTGTTAAAAATGCTATGCAATAGCTTTACCGCGGCAGTCCCCGAGTGCCACACGTATTTTTTTTATTTTTAAGGTTCAGTACCAAAGTGTGTAAATAAGATATCATTCGTGAAAATTCGCTGTGTGAATGCGTGGTTTTATACACTCTGCAATAAAAATGCATTGCGATGCAAATGCAACAAACTGTATACCAGTTTGGCAAGATTGTAATATTTAAAAAAATGTATCTTTTTCTTTAAATAAATTTAATTAAAAAAAAATAAAATAGTTAGAAAACATTGAATAAATTTCAAACTTGCAATATCTATTCTTACACGACTGCCAAAAAAAAGTAGTACAATGTTTTCAGGGTCAAGCATACATGTATATTGTTCGTTCGTTCGTTCATATTATGTACATATGTATGTATATTGTTCCACTATAACTTCTATATGCTTGAACCGATTTAGAAGTATGTGATGTTCAGGAACTATCGCGGTTGTTTGCCATTATAAACTAAATTATAACAAAACTGACCGCGCGATTTCAAATGCAAAAGTCGCTCGGGAATCGAGCACGCGATCTATGCAATGCTGAGCATTTGCCGTGGAAGATGGAACATGTCGATGGTGTTCTTGGGAAATTGGTTACATAAAATACCAAGAGACACGCACAAGATCAAATACAGATACAACTCAGAAACCCACCGGATCACAAGCATTCCTACCATGCGTACAGGGCGGGACAGATCGAATAAATAAATTAAACAAACTATAATTAAAAACTATCTTTAAGCGGACCCAAAATATAGCGCGATCTCTGAGGCCCGCAAAGGATGAAGTATCCCGACCTCTTGAACATCGCTTATGGGAGTTGATTGTCTATAGAACACAATCGTATCATTGGTGATGAATAATAATCATTAGGTTAAAAAAATAGGTGTGGCACTCGGGGACTGCCGCGGTAAAGCTATTGCATAGCATTTTAACAACTTATGTAATTATAATTAATTTTTTTTTCTGATATCATATAACTGCGCTCTATCGGAATAATTTAAACGTCTTCCGATAGAGCGCCGCGCACGAATTTTTTATTCGATAAAGCAAAAGAAACGGATTATTCGAAAAAAATCGTAGATAAAAAGATAGACAATTAAATTATCTTTAAAATGGTTCAGGTGTCATAATAATACGCCAGATAGTATTTGCGTAGTAGTCGTTTTTGTGTTCGGTTAGACCTAATTTCACAAATTAATTACGCTATGTAATATAAACAAAATCTAAAATATTCAAAGCTAGGAATATTAGGAAAATGTTCTTGTTTAACATATATTTTTTTCGAATCGTAAGCAGTACTCGTTTAGACGTAATTATCAGTTTAAAATCATTAATTTTCGTTAAGAAATTTCTTCATTCGGTCGCCGCGCTGGCCTAAGGCCCGCGATAAAAGCTATGCAATAGCTTAAAAACTGTTATATTCGCAGTAAAAAATAGGTGAAACTTTTAAATTTACAGATTAAAAGAGAAATTGTTTCGGATATTTGATTTTTTTCAATATTTCAAAGAGATCCGTCTAGCAAATTATAGAACAAAATAATGAAAATAGAAGGGTATGTCCTTCTCAGGGCTTACTTTTGTACTTCCTGTCCGTCCTTCAACGATTGATATTCTTTGACTCGAATTGATTATGTTTCCAACAACTTCTATACTACTATACACGGACTATTGGTATAGTGGTGTAGCGGCACATGAGATTATGATAACAAAGGCATTTATGCAGTCCATAGAACAACACATACGTTATCGCATCTCCTCGCGCCTTTCCTCAATATACGCTCGACCATTTGACCAGTCACAATGTAACCGCGTAACTGAGTGCGCCCGAGAACCGCATCGTAAACGCGCCTCAAAGAACCGCATCGTAAACTCAAACGAAGAATTTCACTGATAAAACTCTGTTAAAATAATGGTATGTTGAAAAAATGTCTTAAAATGGTTCTCCTCGTGTGGTTTCCGAAAGCCTGCCTGCTTACGTGGCTCCTAAAGGCTCCGCGCAGCTTGGGTGGTGTTGGCTTTCTTCTTGGCTTGCCCACCTCACGGTTCAACTTCCACCGGGTAGTCTCCTCGGAAAGGACTTAACTTGCCAGGGCCGCTGTGAGCTCTGCCTGCGGCTTTAGCCTGCAGTCGGAGGCGGTCGGGATCAGAAGTGTGGCTTTGAGGACACATCGGGCGGAACTAGGCTGTTTGCATACCAGACTGTGCAAACAAGGTATGCAAACCGACGACGTCTCAATATTAACGACCTTCTTTATTCTTACGAGTAACCTTTAGTGTATTGATTATTAATAGAATAATTTGATAATTAATGAAGAATTTAATCATATCACGGCCAAGTGTAAATGTAATACAACTGTCTATACAACTATGTATTAGTTTTTAGGAAAATAAATTATTTGATTTCATTTCATTCGAATACAATCCAACGCTTTCAGCAATCCAATTAATAACAATGCATGCCAAAGCAATCCGACGGATAACCGAGGGGAGGGGTCTGGAGACGTATGTTTCCTAGAAAACGGGGGTAAATTGGCATCACCTATCCTTAGACAAAATCCTATGGCCACCTGGTCCCTGGTGACCTTGACGTACAAAAGGCGCCGCAGATCCGTTATAAATTCAACATGAATTAACGCTAACGCCAGGTAGAGGTTGCGTAAACAAACAACGGGCTTGTTGACGTAGCTAAATGGTAGACTGTGTGGTCCCTTAGTTTCTGCGTTCGCTCTATGAGAGAAAGAATGAATGATCATTCAAACTTCATGAGTTAACTTGTTCGCCCATAGTATTCAGTATTCAGTATTCAGTATTCAATTTATTCATTCAGTATATACAATAAAAGCATGAATTATGAATTAAAGCTAATTATCGCATATTAGAATTCAGTCAGTTTAAATGTAGATATAAAACGATTAAAGCATAAATATTAATTCGACAATAGTGTTGACTAAAATCGGCTTTACACGGCAGACAAAAAATAAAAAAAAAATAGAAATGAATCCATGTAGATGAGTATACATATAAAATAGATAATTATTATAAGAATATTAATAGTCATAAAGTACTTTATACAAAAAATAATCACACAATAGGAAGTATCAAAACCAAATTGGAAAAAACAACGTATGTATATGATCAGGTATGTTACATTACACATTGTAATCTACATATTAAATAATAAATTCATAATATTATTATTAAACAATAAGAACTAAAATGAGGTACCTGAAAGTTACATATTAATGTTATTCCCATTTGAAAAAATTGGCATGCTCAAAAAAATCACCCAGCTTATAGAAAGCATGTGTGGATTGTAGCTTTTGTTTAATAAATCTTTTAAACGCCTTTGTTTCCATCTTTCTTGTGGAGAGTGGTAGCTGGTTAAAGAGCTTATAGCTCAAATATCCAAAGGACTTTTGTGTCTGCGTAAGGCGTACTTTAGGCAGGATAACGTCATCACGTCTGCGTGTATTGTGGGAGAGTGCATATTCCCGTTTACCTCTAGTTGACAGCTCTCAAGTGCTTGCCTACCTCGTCGCAATAGTAAGGTTAAAATAGCGCATCCCAAAGACATTTTCACTCATATAGGTATCTGGACAAAAGTATGAGTATGGTGAAATATTAAATAGTACAATCAAAATTAAATTATTTCCATAGCCAAGAAGGGAAATTTTTTATTGCTGAAATTTAATATACTCGCAGTAGGTACCCATTAAAAGTCATTGAGTGTCATAATTAAAACAGCTTCTAACGAAGCCGGGTTGTCCGACCAAACTTCTTATTGGGTTTCGTTAAAACTGTTTATTTAAAGTAATTAAAATATATAAGAAAAAAATTAAAGGTGCTACACAACTTGGAGTAACTTTTCTATACATCTTATATTTTATCAACATCAATATGCACTCATCGACGTATACGTCGGCCCGGTTTGACGTATACATAGGCTGTGAGAGGTA
The DNA here is from genome assembly GCA_944548615.1 of Micropterix aruncella. NCBI lineage: Eukaryota > Metazoa > Arthropoda > Insecta > Lepidoptera > Micropterigidae > Micropterix > Micropterix aruncella. The sequence continues at coordinate 77,021,736 of OX155980.1, read as the reverse complement.
TGACGAAAAGAAGCCAACTGGCTTCTTCTCGGAAGACGCGCTACAGGTTAAAGAAAGAACATTTATCGTTTCACTCGTCGCACCTTTCTCTGGATACTCTGGCATCTTACGACCATACCGCCAGGGATATTGTGACTAAATATACAACAAATACAACAAGAGTATTTTTTGTAAAAGTATTCATAATCCATGAGTAGAATTATATGACACAATAAATATGACATAGATAATGAAGAGAAATTAATAACACACAAATATGCCAACTTACTATTGAAGAGAGGACAAGGGATAAGAGACAGGTTAGGAGACGGGTTGGGTAGGGGGCAGGGATATTAAAAAAATAGGTATATGATAAACCTGATCAGGTTTCCAAGTTGTTTGTTTGTTTGTTTGAAAAGCTTTATTGCACACACAAAAGAATACAATGTGGTGGGCCTATTGCCAAGTGGCAATATCTACCGACCATACCGCCAGGGTTATTGTGACTGAAGGTTTATGTGGGCAAATAAATTTACAAGTAATAAATAAATACACTTACAAAAAAGTCATGATAGTATAAAATATAATTCAGTGATTAGTAACGTATGCCAACTCGATATTGAAGGGAGGAGTGAAATATAAGGACAAGCAAAGGAGACGGGAGGGGAGGGGGGAATTCATAAGTTGAGTAAATGTCTCTTTAAAGAATTTTTAAACCCGCTCAGGTTTTCAAGTTGTCTTATCGGTAAAGGCACGGAATTCCAGAGACGGGCCGCTTGCACTGCGAAAGACCTAGCCATGAAAGTTGATGAATGCTGAGGTATAACCAGTAATAGATTTTCCTGAGAGCGCAATGGGAGACCATGGGATGATAGCGGAGAGAAGAGATTATACAAATAAGTAGGACAGTTTGATTGTAGTACGCGGAAGAGTAGGGCGAGTATGTGAAATTCCCGACATCGTCTAATGGGTAGCCAGGAGCAAAGGCACAGAGTTCCATATTCGGGCCTCCTGCACTCCAACGTACTTGGACATGAGATTTGATGAATGATGAGCTAATTTATTTATATATATTTATATATTTATATTTAACAACAAATCAACATTACACTACACACCAATTCATTGAGATGTATTATATCATAAATATAAAAAAATAATTATTTTACGTACATAGGTACATACTAATGTATTAAATGGGCATTAAATGCGCAAGTAGAAGCATTAAAAATAGTAAAAGTAACAGAATACATTAAAAAAATAAAAACAATCGCTCTTATTCTAGCATAATCAGGTATCGCAATGCCTATACCTTGTAGAGATGTGGGCTCGCTGTAAAACTGTCCAGCGCTGCCGAACATAGCGCAAGTAAAAGATTTTACTGAGAGTGGAATAAAAGATCATGGGATGAAAACGGAGAATAGAGGTTATACAAATAATAAGGCATGCTTGAATGAAATACACGAAATAGTAGGATGAGTATATAAAAATCCCGATATCGTTTAATGAGGAGCCACTCCGTTTGCCTACGAAAGGTTGATATGTTATCAAACGTCTTCAGAAATAAACAAATCGAATACGTTTTAAATCCTATCCAGTTTATTCAGTAGCTCTTCGTTCGCGTCTAGTTAACCATATCAGGGATGTAAATTAACGTTAAGATACCTATAAAATCGAAGACTATCGCGGTTGTTTGACATTATAAATAGGATAGAAAACGAATTCACCGCGTGAAATTTATAACACCCGACGTTTCGGTGGCGTTGCAGCCGCCGTTGTCCAATTGTAGACTGAAGAGCTGTCGCCGAACGCCGAACGCCGAACGCAAGGACGTAAGACAGGATACAGTGAGTATTGTGTGCAAGACGGGATTTCAAACTTCGCGTGCTCCGAGCCCGGCCTCCCACCACCGTTATAACCTACGCAGTGGCGGCAGCGGTATGCGGCCTACTTCACGCGGTAAATTCGTTAAGATACCTTTTGGATGGCCTCAAATTACAACTCTGTTTTCACCCTCTCAGTATCTGAGTTTGACAAAACTCTCATATACTCTTTTCTCACTTCCTTAGGAGAACAAAGATTCTAAATTTTAAGTAGGTATATTATATACCGTGTTCAAAAGCTAAATTACTTAAAACTAAAACCCACATCTTAAATGTTTCGTATTAAATTTAAAGGGTTAAAAAAACCCTATTTTACGTTCTTGGGGTAGGATTTTGTAAATCCTTCGAACTTTATTTCTTTGCTGTATTAGGGCTGTCGTTCTAGCAAATTGAAAATTCCTATTTTAAACCATTTTAAAGATAAGTATCCGATGAGATAAGGTTTCGGCTTTCCTTTTCACCCTCTTAGGGCGTGTATTTGCAGAAAGGGCGATCTGTCCTGCACTCTTGGATGCAAAGGATGCAACGGAGAGTGAAGTAACAAACGGTGAGTACAAAATAGCTTAATATTTGCAGTACACCGGTTGAATGTACACACAATCCTTAGAAAAATAATGGATCAGTTCTAGATATGAAGATTAAGAGAGCGACGGCGAATTCGATTACGGCGACAATTAGACAAACCTGTATAACAAAACATGGTTCGTGACCCTTACTTTTGTTTAGGTTTATTTAAATTGAGCTTTGCTAATAAGGATTTTTTTCATTAATTCCAGGTTTGCTAGTCTTCATTGGAAACTATGCTGGTGGTAAAATACATTCTCTTTCAAAACTATACATATTATAAATATATTTTTCTTACAGACAAGGTAAATGTGTACAATCATTTATACTCAATAGTATAACACGTCCACGTTACATTTATTTTGACCAGTTCTGATGATACCGTAAGTACGAAAATATACACGTGTAAGTTCTTTAGCCGAATGTACAAATATGTTCAAATCAGTTCAAAATAGTTACACAAGGTTGTTCGAAACACATGTAGTCGTAATATTTGAGGACAAATTCGTCGTCAAAGACACATTCACAAACACTATCTACAGTTCAAATTTTCTATGTTTTCCGGGTAGCAAATTTCAGAAATTACTTCCAGCACACACAAAATTACTCTCTAGTTTGACTAATTTGACTTCAAATTCGTCTTTTCCAGTGTGCAAATACTCGAAAAAGAAGCGTATAAAATAACAGTTAGGTAAAAGTAAATACTCGTTAATTAAAAATGTTCATAATCCGGTTCAAAATTAACGAATTTCATTTTTCAGCATCATGTTTGAAATCTACGACCCCAAAATAGTTGAAAAAGAGCTATCGGTCAATAAAATCAGCACGAGAAAAATAATTTTTGGTTTATTAGCGGCCACCATTTCGAGTCCGCAGAGCCAAATATGTCGAAGCAACGGGCCAAATCAACCATTTGGGTCTAATGAACACGTGTGCCAAAGGATTGGCTTTAATCACAATTTGCAGTATTCTCTCAAAATATAGGACTAACCGCCTACTACTACTACTACTCTACCTGATGTCGACATATTATTGTGCTTCCATTTTTATTCCAGCAGCTTCATTATGCTCTTATCCGAAGGCTATTATTTATTTGGTTCCAAATCTATTTATTCCTCCCTTCAATGTAGACCCTATGGCTTACGCTAAAGCTTTTGTAATGCTAGTTGTATTTTTCCTTATTTCAGATGCGCATACAATTTAAATCTAATCGAATTGATTTTAGAGGTAAAATATATTATAAAGATTAGATTAAGGCTTCAACCATAGTCAGACGAAATAGGGGATGAAAGAAATTATTTAGCGGCAAGGAGAATAAAAATTAGTTAGCGGCAAAGATATATATATATATATATATATATATATATATATATATATATATATATATATATATATATATATATATATATATATATATATATATATATATATATATATATATATATATATATATATATATATATATATATGTTTGTATACGGTTTCTTATATTACAAGATAATAAAATAGTAGATTGTATCACAAGGGAGCAAAATAATATTTTTACGGCGAGGGCGCTTTTTTGAATCCAGAGCGAAGTGAGGGATTCTAGAGTAGAATCCTGAGCATAGCGAGGGATTTTTAGTAAAATCCTGAACGTAGCGAGGGATTCAAAAAAGCGGCCGAGCCAAAAATATTATGCGCCCGAGTGATACACTACTTTTCATCACCCTCTATGAGAAAATAAAAGGCGCCTCATATTTTATTGTAATATTATTATTTAATATAGCATAGAGTATCAAATAAATTGAAATTACTGTCAACATAACAATCGTAACACGAAATTGTAAATACGCTGGTGCCTCTCCTTCGAAGACAGCACAACTTAAAATTAAAGGTTGGCAACGTTCGGCTGTATTCGACACAGACAGACAAGGGGGGGGGGGGGGTGAGTACACTTCTGAGCCAGTCGAATCCAACAGTCAGTTAGAAAAGGGATGATGCGCCCACAAGATCATATGTAGGTGTCGCTCAGACAGTAGTCTTAGACTGTCGTTAGAGTGTATATGTGGTGTGAGTGCCATATGTGCATAAAATGTCATGCTCTTATGATGAAGCATAGTCTGGTAATTTGTTTTATTTTATTAAGCTATTGCATAGCTTTTATCGCGGGCTAGGCCAGCGCGGCGACCGAATGAAGAAATTTCTTAACGAAAATGAATGATTTTAAACTGATAATTACGTCTCAACGAGTACTGCTTACGATTCGAAAAAAATATATGTTAAACAAGAACATTTTCCTAATATTCTAAGCTTTGAATATTTTAGATTTTGTTCATATTACATAGTGTAATTAATTTGTGAAATTAGGTCTAACCGAACACAAAAATGACTACTACGCAAATACTATCTGGCGTATTATTATGAAACCTGCACCATTTTAAAGATAATTTTATTATCTATCTTTTTATCTACGTTTTTTTTCAATTATCAGTTTTTTTGCTTTATCGAATAAAAAATTCGTGCGCGGCGCTCTATCGGAAGACGTTTAAATTATTCCGAATCATTTGCTTCCGCAGATGATTCAGAATAATTTTAACGTTTTCCGATAGAGCGCAGTTATCTGATATCAGAAAAAATAAAATAAATAAATAATTATAATTGCATAACTTGTTAAAAATGCTATGCAATAGCTTTACCGCGGCAGTCCCCGAGTGCCACACGTATTTTTTTATTAAGCTATTGCATAGCTTTTATCGCGGGCCTAGGCCAGCGCGGCGACCGAATGAAGAAATTTCTTAACGAAAATTAATTATTTTAAACTGATAATTACGTCTAAACGAGTACTGCTTACGATTCGAAAAAAATATACGTTAAACAAGAACATTTTCCTAATATTCTTAGCCTTGAATATTTTAGATTTTGTTTATATTACATAGTGTAATTAATTTGTGAAATTAGGTCTAACCGAACACAAAAACGACTACTACGCAAATACTATCTGGCGTATTATTATAAAACCTGCACCATTTTAAAGATAATTTAATTATCTATCTTTTTATTTACGATTTTTTTCGAAAAATCCGTTTTTTATGCTTTTTCGAATAAAAAATTCGTGCGCGGCGCTCTATCGGAAGACGTTTAAATTATTCCGAATCATTTGCTACTGCACGCAGCCGCAAATGATTCGGAATAATTTCAACGTTTTCCGATAGAGCGCAGTTATCTGTTATCAGAAAAAACAAAATAAATAAAATAAATTTATAATTTTAATTTTTTAAAAATGCTATGCAATAGCTTTACCGCGGCAGTCCCCGAGTGCCGCACGTATTTTTTTTTATTTTATTTTCTTTTATTTTCTTAAGGATATTCTTACAGCCAAAAATTTTATAGTAAACAAAAATAGGAAGCTTAGAGCCATTTACAAGTTACCACTGATAATGACAATAATAATAACGTGAATTTAGAACTGATATTAGGCATAAAGAAGATATTAAACAAGAAGATTGTACAGTAGAAAACATGTTGACATAAACAAGACTGTAATAAAAGAAAAAATGCTAAGCTTGGTCATCACAAAATCGCCCTACAACCTGCTTCCTTATATTATTTATATTCGTGAAAAAGGGGTCAATATCAATGTCAGCATTAACGGTGTTGAAAGTTTCGCATACCCTTTTAAAATAAGAATTTCGCCTGTATTTGGTTTTAAATCCAGGTACAAGAAGGAGTGCCCTATTTCTAAGCGCCCGGCTAGGAGTGCGGAGAGATATTTTAGATAGTAGTTCACGACAATCAATCGAGCCATTTAAAATTCGTAGTAAAAGTGAGATGTCAGCTTGTACTAACTATCCAGCAGTTCTACCGAGGGATCGATTTTTAGAACAGTTAATTTCACGAATACTTTGTTATCCTGATCTCAATCGACCGATAAACTTAATTCCAGATCGGAAGTAATCAATCCATTACAAATAAATATCTATTTGCAATCATGTTGTATCATTTATTGCAATATCTATTTGCAATAAATGTAAAACTCCATTTTACTATACCATAATCATAATAAAAGAAATTGAATTGAATAAATTTAATTGAATTGATATTATGTTACAGCACTTTATCAAGGAGAATTTGTCTCCTTTTCAATCGCGATTTTTACGAGGCCAGGAAAATAGTTATGTTCTCAATATTAAAAAAAAACGGTGGTATCACTCCAAGACATTCCCGACAAGTAGCCAAGGACTAATTTAATCTGAATTATAATTTCATAAATAAAATCGGTGAGTGCCCTTGCTCGGCCGGCAAACGAACCCGGTTGGGTTCGGTTACTCAACTGCCTCGAGCGGCGTGGTTCGTTTCTCGGCTAGCCTCGGGCGAGTTGGCTTAATATTTGAATAAAATGTGGGGCGGAATATAAATATTATTAATGTAGCTTGTATATGAGATATCCCAACCAAAACTTCACAACGTGATTTGGCCCAACGAGGCATCTGCATACCAAATTTCAAATCTCAAGTCTGAGATTGTTTATTTCGAGATTAATATACGGCTAGTGCGCCCCCTGCTGGGCCGATTTCAACCACAACTATTGCAATTACGAAATGATGCCTGCATACTAAACTTCAGCTTAATCGGATTATGAGGAGTAATACATACACTAAGACAGACAGATAGAAAGATAGATATACAGACACATAGACTTCTAATACTCAAAATTGATATTTCCGTCTTCATATTGAAAAAAAGCGCATTCTCAATACTTCCCCTTTTATTCGGTTTGTGGACTGGAAAAATATATATATATGTTTGTGTACGTTTTATTATATTACAAGATAATAAAATAGTCGATTGTATCACAAGGGAGCAAAATAATATTTTTACGGCGAGGGCGCTTTTTTGAATCCAGAGCGAAGTGAGGGATTCTAGAGTAGAATCCTGAGCGTAGCGAGGGATTTTTAGTAAAATCCTGAACATATCGAGGGATTCAAAAATGCGGCCGAGCCAAAAATATTTTGCGCCCGAATGATACACTCTACTTTTCATCACCCTCTATGAGAAAATAAAAGGCGCCTCATATTTTATTGTAATATTATTATTTAATAAAGCATAGCTTATCAAATAAATTGAAATTAAATACTATCTAATAATAAAACAACTAAACACTTATATTTACATTTGAGACATTTTCGCATGTATGAATATTTATTGTTACAGTTTTATTGTTCATATTCTGCGTGTTTGAAATAATTTCCGAATCTGGCTCATTTTGAGGAAAATGTGACGGTGAATCTCGTTGTTTGGATGTAGATGGGCGCAGCGATAGTGTCATGAATGGATTAACTGAAGTCAATTTAATGTTTTCCACGATGCGTTCACATGTTTTCGCCTTGTTCTCAATGGCATCTTCTATATACCCCTCTGCTACAGCACTCGACTTCCATCCTCCATGTCGCTTAAGAACAGTTAAGTCCGCTCCTGAATCTGCCAAAAGGGTAGCAGAAGTACGACGAAAAAACAATCGACCTTCGCGCGTTTTTAATTTCATTTGTTTTTATTTATTCAGCCGGCGGCGCGACTAGGGGCCGTCGTACCAGCCAGTCTTTATTCAAACAATATTTGCGTTCGATTTCTTCGGCGCTGAAGACTAAGATGTTCCAAATTCAAAAAGTGAGCCGCAAATATAATTACGGCGCACTTATAAAGTTTCTTATAGAAAACACCACTTTTGGGCGCACTTAAAGGCGAACCAAGTCGTCCTTTTCGAATAGATGGGATGAAAACAATATTATATTAGATTACTTGATATACTAGGTATTATTATTACTATATATAAAATTATTAATAATTACTAACATTAATATTAATAGATATCAAAATTCTTATTTGTGTATCGCAATACTATTTCTTCATCCATAATTATTTCAATTTCATTATTTATTACAATGCTATATTTCCATCCCTAATTATAATTTATCTTTTTCACGTGTTATTGAAATTCCTGTACTATTTATTTTATTATGTATTTTATGATGGGTATTTTTAAAATATTCGCAGCTGACTTAGACTTACAGACACATTGACTTATCAATGACCTAGTTTTTAGATTTTTAGATTAATGATTAATTTGTACCTAAGTTGTTTGTTACCATTACTTAATTTTAAATACTATTAGATACTTTATTTTATTTTTTTAATTACGCAGATTGAAGTATGCACTAGCCTTTGTTTACTTGGTACGCTTGTTTACTTGGTGTAGATCTGAAGAAATACTGGACTGCTTTACTCTCTTTTTTGCTACTATTTACAATGGAGCCTATAGTAATAATGTAATAATGCACTGCAGTTTTTTAAAAAATGCGCTTTTCTTTAAATAAATATTAGGTATTAAAATAAGTGTTGTGTATGCTATCTGGAAAAAACATTGATATTAGGAGAATATGTGAAAATTTATGTACATAATGTAATGGAGCAGAATAAAAACTCAAAAGTACTTTTCACCTGATATTCGCTAAATCCCTTAGTCTACAACGAAAATATGAATTAAATTTAAAATGTAAAGTAATAGGTGCTAATAAGGCGACCGTTGCGTTGAGGGCAGGTCCGGTATTCGACGCTGATCCCGTAATCCGGCGGCGATTAATTAGTCAGGAGGAGTCGGTTTTATTTACGCCGAGAGCAGGTGAAAAGCCGCCGCGTAAATCCAACGGACAAACTTCATCAAATATTAAACTGGCGCGGCGGTGCAAAGTTAACGCGCTAACCGGGATTAGTTAAGCGAACGAAGAGGGAATCGCCCCGGACGCTCCGGCGGCGGCGCGGGCGCACCATACAAAGCGAACGAAATCTACATCACGAATGGACGCAGCTCAACCGGTCATTGTATGGATATTCGGCGGGGCCTTAAACTATAAGGCTCTGCCACCAATGTATTAAAATGTAAGCTAGACCGGGGAGTGTAATTACAAAAGCCTATTGGACCCTGTACAATCGCCCGACTGTACGCCAGATACTTCCTGCAGGCCTCTTTTCACTAGTAGCGACGACAGTCAACATATATAAGGTTGACTGTGCCCTTTCTGTATATACTGGAATATTGTGACCTTATTAAAAATAATCCGGATATCTACTCCTTACGAAGAGATGTACGATCAAGGATTACAAGGTATAGAAACCTCATAAACTGTTCCTCAGTGAGTACAGATATGTGTAAAAAGGAACCTCAGTTATGTTGCGTTAAATATTTTAACGTTATTCCATACAACATCAAATCAATGCAACAACCAATATTAAAACAGATATTAAAGCACTGGCTCAAAAACAAATGCTATTACAGCGTGAATGACTTTTTAACCGATAATGACAAATAAATATTATAACACATTTTAAACCTATTTATATTTCATTCTCGCCTTAAATTTAACAAACCGTAGATAACTTAATAATTCCACGATGACATTTTAATTTAAATTCAAATTGACATTTTACTTAATATATAGTAATGGAAATTTACTATAATAATTTCTAAATAATAGTTCTGACTATAATTGATATTTTTGTTAATATGTCTAAACATTAATACTTTTCGGGTTTTTTTTTCTTCAACTTGTGAAGTCAAGTATATTTGATTATAGCAACGGAGGGGTTAATATTGTACACCTTATAGGTAAATTTTGAAGCACATAAAATAGTACCCTATCGATTTTGTACGACCTACTTATAGCTCGCCATAAATAAATAATGATTTTTATTATTATTGTACCGCTCTGGCATTTGTAGTTCGAAATGGACTGAGATTTGATCGGGACGCCGCGCGCCGCCTCGGCGCCAAGCTCGCCGTCGCCAAGAAGCGGCTGCAGCGTGCCAAAAGATTGAGCTATTGAACAATTGAGAAGCGATTGAGCGACAACTCAAAAGCGATTGAGCGTGTAAAAATGCTAAATTCGCACAACCGTAATTGGTTACCGTTTGATGGCTAAAACCAACCATTTTTGGCTGCCGCCTATTTATCAACAGCTGGTTGAATTGGATGCCTCAAAAATGCTTTTATGGGGCATTGCAACCCAATCCCGTAGACGCCCATTCAATCAAAGAGCAGCTGCAAAATCATTTGTGTCATATGTACCGTCCGCGTTCATGGCTTTCTGGCGTTTTTCTTTAATGTATATGTTTTATTGAGCTATTTTGTTAGTTTTCTATTATTGTGATCAACTGGACACAAGACACGCACGAAAGCAATGCACTCATCCGATAGAAAGTGATTTATATGATTCTCGAATTTAATAAATGTCTTTTCAATCCGTTCGATCATATATATATATATATATATATATATATATATATATATATATATATATATATATATATATATATATATATATATATATATATATATATATATATATATATATATATATATATATATATATATATATATATATATATATATATATATATATATATATATATATATATATATATATATATATATATATATATATATATATATATATGATCGAAAAGAACGCAAAAGAAAGGGACGTCAAATCTTGGGAATTGGCTTATATTTATATTTTAGGCGCTTGCAAAGGTTCCGGTCTCAATAGGCAAAATTAATAAGGTTTATCATATTATCATAATCATCAAATGCTTTTTATTTTAATTTATAATCATTCATTTTAAAATAACGTTTTGCACGGTTGGTTATGGTACCTTAACTAAATCGTGTAAAATATTATTAATCCATTTCTTTTTGTTCGATTCCTTGAATTTAAATTTTCAACGAATTGTTCGATTTCAGAAATGTCACATATCTTGACGACGGCTGAGCCGAAATATTGATATACATTTTATAAAAATCATTAATATTTAAGAAACACTAATCGCCTATTATTTTCCAGCATTCATTCTCGTCTTTCGCATTGTTGTGTTGCCGCTGTAGGATAAAGTAGAAAGGTTCGAATACCACAGTAGGAAACCGCAAATACTGAAAGAAGAGAAAACGAAAATGGCGTGGAGTCGCTCCTGGTCGCCACAGACCAGATAAGTGCCCTTTCATTATTTTATCATTTCATTTATTTAGTAATAAACATAATTTCAATTTGAATATATATATATATATATATATATATATATATATATATATATATATATATATATATATATATATATATATATATATATATATATATATATATATATATATATATATATATATATATATATATATATATATATATATATATATATATATATATATATATATATATATATATATATACAAAGCTGATACAATATTTTCCAAGTAATACAATCGAACTCTAGTTGGCTTCACACTAAGGGGTCATAAATAATAATATTATTAAGCTATTGCATAGCTTTTATCGCGGGCCTAGGCCAGCGCGGCGACCGAATGAAGAAATTTCTTAACGAAAATTAATGATTTTAAACTGATAATTACGTCTAAACGAGTACTGCTTACGATTCGAAAAAAATATATGTTAAACAAGAACATTTTCCTAATATTCTTAGTTTTGAATATTTTAGATTTTGTGTATATTACATAGTGTAATTAATTTGTGAAATTAGGTCTATCGGAACACAAAAACGACTATTACGCAAATACTATCTGGCGTATTATTATGAAACCTGCACCATTTTAAATATAATTTAATTATCAATTTTTTTATCTACGTTTTTTTTCGAATAATCCGTTTTTTTTTGTTTATCGAATAAAAAATTCGTGCGCGGCGCTCTATCGGAAGAGGTTTAAATTATTCCGAATCATTTGCTACCGCAGCCCCAAATGATTCGGAATAATTTCAACGTTTCCCGATAGAGCGCAGTTATCTGATATAAGAAAAAATAAAATAAATAAATAATTATAATTGCATAACTTGTTATAAATGATATGCAATAGCTTTACCGCGGCAGTCCCCGAGTGCCACACGGATTTTTTTTGTTTCTGGTACATTCCAAATTCTGAATAGGCAGCAATTAGAATTCAATCGACTTTTGTGGTGCACCTGCTCAAATAGCTCCATTCGCATTTAGCGTACTGCTCCTGAATTACGCAAGGTGATTTATTTGTTGATCAGATCAAGAAAGTTAGGGGTAAGCAACTAGCAACATTAAATAATGAAAAAAAAAATTTTTTTTCGTTACGATATTTACATTTTCATAAGACTGTTTATTAATTGAACTTTTACGAGATTTTCAAATTATAATCTCCATCTTCTTCCTGTTAATCTTATAATTTATTATCTTTGTATTTCGACGTAGTTAATAGCTTTACGTTGTTGACTGCCTTCAGATATTGTATCATCTAGTGATTTTTAGCAATATTTCTCTTCTTCTGTCAGCTTCCCGTCTACCTGATTTGCCTGCTAATGCCATTCTGATGTTTTAATATAACGACCGATGTCTAGGGATTTTTAGAACTTCAAAGTATATCGTAATTTTAGATTTTCCTAGTTAGGATTACTGAAATAAATAAATTTTGTTCAGATTGTTATTTTGTCGTGATTCTTTTTTAAATATATTTAGCCTAACCCCATTCTGGATGAGCTTGAGCTACAACGTCCGACGTCCGGGGCGAGGGTCGGCCCGCCAGGTAACATTACTGGCTATCTCGCGGTAAAGGCGTTGGCTTCTTGCGGGCTGTGACGTAGCTGGAAGTTGGATTGTTCTGTCCAAAGTCTTCTACGTTCACTGCAGGGCGACAGAACGAAAAAATCGTTAAAACGTCCTGTGGTGACGGGCTCTCCCGTTGTAGTTGACACCGCAAGTTGTCTCCGCAAGGAGCTGTCTTCATTAGTACCTAAAGGTTCCGTGCAGCTTGGGATTGAGGGCCGATTTTGCGTTCTTTAGGCAGGCTCAAATCACGGCTCAGCTCCCATCCGGTAGCCTCTCCGAAGAGGGACGAACCTGGAAAGTACTCTGTCAACCCTTTCTCGGCGTCTTGTACATGTTATATCGATCCTCTGGGGAAGGCCTCAGGCGCTGCTGGGCGGTTTGCGCATTGTGCGGCGGCAGCCAATCAACTGTGCACTTCTGCAAATAACCGGGGGGAAGGGGCTTGAAACAGTGGTTGTTGAGCTGATGTCAGCTACCCTTGAGACGACCCGTTGGTCACCCGATCCCGTGTTTTCGATGAGGAAATTCGAACTGAATTACCGCTAACATTATGTAGAGGCTAAACATGTAGGTAGAGGCTGAGAAATCCGGCCAAATCGGGTAGTAAAATCGCGAGGCTGGCCCGCTGGTTGCATCTCCCAGTGTTTCGCGGCAAGACGTTAGACTCTTACGGGCTGTTCGTATAGCTTAACTGTGAATTGTATTGTCTGCAAAGTCCATATGTTTATTTTCAGAATGGGTCGATTTTGCTATAGCTTTCTGGGGTGGCGCATTCACCAGTAGTAATTAACAGTTCTCAATGTCTTCACCTAAGACCATTCGTGGCACATGCCCACACATACACCACAAATGGTTCTGGCGCCCCGCCGCTATGCCATAGATTTTAACTAAATGTAGGTTTTCTGATACAATTCGACCAGTGGACGTTCATGAGCTTTACAAGCTTTGCAAATGGAATCAGTCGAGCATGCGATTGTTTCAAGAAACTTTCGTAGCTACTTGGTGTCATGGGAGCGGAAAACCTCGAATCTAAGACAGCGCAAATCCTGTCTAGGCTTCCCAGGTATTTAAACTTCTGCACTGGCTTCAGGTCATCCTGACCATGAAATATTTGAAGAGGCTCATCGCTTGTGCCGATAGCTATCATTCGGTCTTACTAGAGTCCGAATTTCCAACATGATTCTCCAAGTCCAGTTATCGTTCTGTGTCGAGCTGGGGATCCCGCTAAGAAACATACGTAGTTTGCTTACTACTAATATTTCTAAATTAGTATCAAAGGACAATTAGGTGCGGCCTTGATTATAGCCAGGCTAAAATATCCATCCACAGTGCGGAAGCGTCTATGGATGCCTTCTGGGTTGTTCTGTAGATAATAATTATAGGACTTAAGTAAGTAACAGTAGCAAATTCCTGGTGTTCTGGACTTGACTTTGTACATTCCTAATTTAGATATTGGACCATGGACACGTTCGTATAAAGCCTGGGCAATGGACCAGCAAAGTTCAAAGTTCTGTATTGTTTTTTAATATGTCGTTTTAGAACGTTCTGATTGCCCATAAAGCATATGATATTTTGGGCTAAGTACAACAACATGTTTATTTATATAATCTAGATATCACTTGTTAGAAACATAAAAAAAACTTGTTACAGACAAGTAGGTAGTTACATAATGTTATATTTTGTATGGAGAGTGGATAACCGCAATGACAGCATTTAGCACTTAAAAGAAAAAGCATTTTTTTTGTATTACTACCACTAAATTACTACTCGAAAATCATCAATAAAATATACTATAATACAAAATAAAAATATTCAACAACAATTATCAGGATAATATAAAATCTCAATAAGTCATAATCACAGTCAATTAAATCGAAATTTCTACATAACTTAAAACAAAAAAAATCATAACATGACAGCTAAGTTAAATTAATTTGTAAAACCGAGGTATTTGTAAATTTTGGCACAATATTAAGGTATATGTTTTCCGTCGTTAACAAAGGCCTAAATCAAGAATGTAATTATGTAGTCGATTTGGCACAATATTAGGTACATGTTTTCCGTCGTTAACGAAGGCCTAGTAGTAGTAGTAGATGGAGTGGGGGGCTTGTTTCCAGCCCTTGATGTCACCTAGATCTGTAAGGTCTTTTGTAACTACCCACTGTGTGGTTAGGTCAATTGTCAGCTAGTAGCCCGGTACTTCTTACCAGACTAAGTAGGTCACTGACCTTCAAGTTGGGCAGATCGCTGGGTTCGAGAAAGGCTCGTCCCAGTAAACTGTGTCTTTTGGCGGCGAGCCCTGGACAGCGGCCAACAATGTGTATGCTGTCTTCAGGTTCCTCGCCACATATTCGGCAGTCCTTGCTCTCAGTCAAGCCAAGGTTGAATAGATGAGCTCTAAGGGTCGTGTGTCCGGTGAGGAGACCGATAGCGGTTCTAAGGTTCTTCTTGCTCATGTCAAGTAGGGCCTTGGTTTTCTTCTGTAGTGGTTGCTCCATCATGGCTTTTGCCTGGCGACATCCCTGACTCTGTTTCCAGGAAGCCCGATGTTCCTGCTCCAAGCAGTCCCTGATGATTTTCTTACCTGTAGCGAAGGGGACCCCTACAGCTGGCTCCACTGGGCAATCCAGTGTGCCCAGTTTTGCCAGTCTATCGGCCTCTTCGTTTCCGGGTATGCCTTGGTGACCCGGTATCCACATTAGGGTGATTTTGTTGGATTTTCCCAATTTGTTGAGCTCCTGCATGCAGTCCCAGACCACAGAAGATTCTGTGGTGGCTTTAGCCAGAGCGTCCAGTGCTGCTCTGCTGTCAGAGCAGATGAGGATTTGTCTGTTTTTTACCTCAAGTCGACTTTGTAGTTTTATGCATTCCAATATGGCAAGTACCTCGGCTTGGAAAACCGTAGCGTATTGTCCAAGGGGGATGCTGATTCTGTGGTTGGTTTTGGGTCCGTACACGCCTGCCCCAAAACGTCCATTTGTTCCTGAGCCATCGGTGAACCAGGCGTCTGCGTTGTGGCTTTGAAGCCACTGCGGATTTTTCCATTCTTCCCTGGTGGGGATTAGGATTTTATAGGATTTCTCTACCGAAAATTTTTTCCGTAGTCGATCCTGGGTCAGAGTGAATGGGCTTTTGTGGAGGAGGTTTAGCTCAGGATGATTGTGCCCTCCACGCTTCCACTCGCCCAAACACTTCAGTCTGTATGCTGTAAGTCTGGCGGAGTGGATGATGAGCTTGTCCAGAGGCGGGCAGCAGAGTGCCACCTCTAATCCCGCTGTTGGGGTGGTCTTCATGACGCCAGTTGCAGCCCTCAGGTAGTTACCTTGAAGGCTTTTAAGCATTTTTACTGTCTCAAGCTTTTTCACCCTGGACCACCAGACTATTGCAGCATAGGTTAGTCTAGGCAGCAGTACTGCCCTGTAGAGCCATAAGGCGACCCTGGGTTTGAACCCCCAGGTTTTTCCCATGACTCTTTTGCACGTCCACAACGAGGCATAGAAGGTTGTTCTCTTGCGCTCGAGGTGGTGCTTCCAATTGAGCTTTGGGTCTAGATAGACTCCAAGGTATTTAACTACTGTAGCGTATTCTATCTCCTTATCCCAGAGCTTGAGACACTCAACGGGTTCGGGTTTGTATTTTCTGGTGAAAATCATGGCCTTAGTCTTGCTTGGATTAGCGGATAGACCTCTGGCCTGGCACCAGTCTTGGGTGGTCTTAAGTGCTTTGTCCATGAGCTCCTTAAGTATTGATAGGAAGTTTCCTCTGACTACTATGGCCACGTCATCAGCGTAGCCGTAGACAGAGAGGCCTAGGTTTTGTAGATCTATTAGGAGTTCATCTACAACGATGCTCCACAAGAGGGGGGAGATGACTCCACCCTGTGGACAGCCCTTAGCAGGGATTCCCGTGATGGAGGTGTCGCCTTGATAGACGGTCAGATTCCTATTTGATAGCATACTCAATGTCCAGTCAATAATGGTCTCTGGTATTCCTCGTCTGTGCATAGCGTTTTTTATAGTTGCATATGATGTGGTGTCAAATGCTCCTTCGATGTCCAGGAATACTCCCAGAGCGTAACCTTTCGCCGCTAACTGTGTCTCTATTGTGCTCACCAGGTGATGTAGGGCAGTGTCCGTAGATCTGCCCTCCCTATAGGCATACTGAGCATCACGAAGACCTAAATCCTAACGAAGGCCTAAATCAAGAATAAAATTATGTAGTCGATTTAGATTTTCACACAGAAATATTTGGTGTCAAATTATATAATAATTAAGCGACGGTTATAAATCAATAGGTTTATTGAAATATATTTTTATATTTAAATAAAGCTTAAGTCAAGATGGCCATATTTTTGACTGTGTTTTTTAAACAGATTATCCGGGATTTTTCCTACCTTTATTACTAACAATTGTAAGTTTTAATGATATTAACAATTATGACCTATAATTATTGTATTATTCGCTACATTGCAGATAATTTTCAGATTTTTTGAATATGAATCTTCTTCGAAAGCATCGTCTTTGAATATGTATTTTCCTCTTCTTCTATGTAGTTATTAGCTGAAATTGCAAGTACCCCAAATTTTGACCAAACATGTAGCAAAATCTCAGTTCTGTAATTGGATTAAACTTTGCTGCCATAGTATGAAATAAAGTACACCCTAAAATCTTTTATTGTACATGACCTCTGTGGGTTGGGCCAAAATGACAATGGTTCTTTATTTATGCGTGTTTTTGTTTCCGAAAATTGAGAATAAACAACTAGGTATAGGTACGATTCAGAAGCCTAAAAGTGGCTGTACATTTGAAGAGGTCCCTAAAGAAGACAGTTTCAAAAAATATCGATTTGTATCAATTGTCTTGGAGAATATTTAGAAAAATAATAGCATTATAAATAGGATAAAACGAATTTACCGTTTCGGCGATGTTGCAATCGCCGCTGTCCAGAATAGACAGTCTACCCTGGACAAAGGCGGCTGAAACGTCGCCGAAACGTCGGGTGCTACAAACTTCAAGCGGGAAATTCGCTTTATCATATTTATAATATCAAGCAACCGCGATAGTCTCCGATTTCATATCAATAACACTAATGCAAATATTCGCCCCATATTCGATTTCTCTTTTAATTGCTTTTTTGTTTGCTTGTGAGAGCTTAGACACTCGATTACGCGAAAATAGTTCAAATATACAACATACGAAATTATACGTAAATAGCTTTTTTCATAATGTTTTCACTAATATTATGATGTTAAGTTAATCACAAATAGAAAATACCATAAAATGCTTGATTTTCGCGTGTTTACCGACGGGAATAACCCAATTATGTGGCTTTTGTTTTGATTTATCAGATTCCATAAACTTTCAGTATGTCTTAAGTATTTTTGCATGATTATTCATCCGAAGAGGTCGTTTGGCCTACACACCTATAATATGTATAATGCCAGAGCTAAGTGATACGCGCGCGTTCGCGTGAAAAACGACCTATTAACGCCATAACCCGTAATGTTAGGCCATTATGCGGGAATATCAGCAGTGCCATTACCTATCCAAGAGTAGGGCGGCCGCGACGTTCTTAACGTCACTGCCGAACCATTGCCAAGTTTCTTTCTTCATATGCCGCATTGCATTTTATGACTAGAATTCTGAACAATTCTCATGTTTTAGATATTTCAAACGATTTCAATTATTTTTGACGTAACAATGCCTAGTCGCTATAGTACGGGCCAAAGGAACGTTCCGGTGAGGCAATAAATCATAAGGCCGGCCCCGCCCATTTTACTACCTGCTTAAAGGGATGCATGTCGTAACCTTCGCAGATTATCTATCACATTATTACTTATTGAGATTGAGCAGCGAAACTTTTTTCGGGTCACTTTTCAGTTCGTCAAAAAATTACAAAATGTTATGTATAAAGCACCGAGTCTGCATGTTAATATCACCCTTCAACTTCAATAACTCCAAGCTAGAAAATGTGGTCACCATTGCTGAACTGATAGGCTAAAAATTATGTTTTATCCGCACAGCATTTTATAATATACATATGTGGGACGTATTATTACAAAATGCCACGAAAACATTTTAGTAATGACTATTTAGACATTAATAATGACCTATATGCCATGCTATGATAATCAGTTTTCTATTAAGTACTCATTTAATAACTCTAATAATTAATAACGAAAATATTAATGAATATAGCAATCGGTACTATAATAAATGCAGATGTAAAATACTGTTTCCTCGAGCAAGCGTAATTCATCGATAAGCGAAATCGACGTTAGCCGCATCCTTGTTGATAGCTCGGTTTATTACCCCATCGGAACGTTCCTTTGGCCCGTACTTTAGTTAAGTACATAGTATACTGTCGAACTATCTTGTATGACAAAATAACATCAGATTGTAACCGCTGATGTCAATAAAAAAAATAATACGAGAGAAATGGTTGAACCTCTAACGGATTTATCATGATTGTGTGTGTTTGTCACGCAGGATGTGGTTAGCTTGCGACGTCATCGCGCGGCGCGTGATAGTCACAAATTCACTTTATTTAAATATATATATATATATATATATATATATATATATATATATATATATATATATATATATATATATATATATATATATATATATATATATATATATATATATATATATATATATATATATATATATATATATATATATATATATATATATATATATATATATATATATATATATAAAGTAAATAATTATAAAAGCCACTTACATCGTGACGAAGGATTCCCTTGATCGGATTCCCGAATCCGATCAAGGGAATCCTTCGTCACGATGTAAGTGGCTTTTATAATTATTTACTTTATAATCATCTTATTGATCAATTCTAAAAAGAATATATACACAAAACTATCAAATATTTCTATATATATATATATATATATATATATATATATATATATATATATATATATATATATATATATATATATATATATATATATATATATATATATATATATATATATATATATATATATATATATATATATATATATATATATATATATATATATATATATATATATATATATATATATATATATATATATATATATATATATATATATATATATATATATATATATATATATATATATATATATATATATATATATATATATATATATATATATATATATATATATATATATATATATATATATATATATATTGATATTTTAAGGGTGTAAATTTTTTTAAAATTATTTTCAATAATATATATAATTAGATTCATGAAAAGTTACTTATCTGGGGTCCTGGTGGACCAGAAACATTTAAACGATAGTTAATGTCCTCTTTAAATACTTAGGGCAGCGGCACCTGTTTCCGCAATTGATAACTTATGATGTTCTTAGTTATTGCAGCCGAATTACTGTATGCCCTTGGATGTAATAAGTATAGGAGGATGGTTTCTGTAACAGAAATGGATGTTATTAACTTATTTTAGAAGAAATTATATGACTGAGAATATTTCGACACTAGTCGTATTCATCTCTATGACATTTCTGATAGAACAATTTTTTCAAAATTTAAATTTAAAAAAAACTGAACATAGAGAAATGGGTTAATAATATTTTGCAATATCGTTATAAATGCACTATAACCGACCTTGAAAAACATTATTAATAATGATTTTTAAATGAAAAATATTAATAAGCTTTTAATGAATATGTCTGAACAAATATAATTACTGTATTAATTTTGCCTATTCAGACCGGGACCCTTGCAAGCGCCTAAAATATTTATAAAAGCCAACTCCCAAGATTTAACGTCTCTTTGTTTAGCGTTATCGCCAAGGCACTTAATAATTTTTACTTTAAAACAATTATCAAAAGTTAAATTGTGTGCCTTAGCATACAATGCTATTGGAAGTTGACTTTCATTGCCTACGCTGGCCCTGTGATTATTTAACCTAATGCTAAGAGGTGTATTTGTTTCCCCAATATAAAATGCATTGCAGGTCTGGCAAAGTAATTGATATACAATATTTTTTGAAATGCAACTACTATTAAAAGGAACTCTGTAACTGTTGGGAGTGTTAGGACTAGTAAAATAAATGCTTCGATCTAATAAAGGACATGTTTTACAACGTGATCGACCGCAAGGCTGTAGGCCCAAATTTTTGTTATTACTAAGATAATTTCGATTATTTTTATTAAGTATTGATTTTAAATTAGGAGGTTTTCAAAATGATAACATTGGTGGTATATCTAATAAACCTTTGGTTGATGGGTCGTTAGCTATAATAGGGAATAAATCTGCTAAAATAGGTCGCAGTTTCTCAGTGCCAGGAAAATAAGTAGTACTTAGAAAGATTTTATTTTGATTTAAATTTGACACCAATTTAGGTTTAGGTGAAAATTTTGTTTCGGAATTTATTATATTTTTATCTAACAAAGAGGCAGGATAATTTCTTTCTATTAGTGATTTTTTAAGATTAGAAAGGTACTTATCTAGATTTTCTTTATTATTAATTAAACGGTGTCCGCGAATGGACATTGAATATGGAATTGACTTTTTGGTATGAAACGGATGACAGCTATCGAAATGTAGGTATTGCTCTTTGTTTGTAGGTTTTATATGAATTGCAGTTTTAATGGTGCCTTCGGATAGAGTTAGATCAACGTCTAAGAATGTAATTTGATTTTCTGATATAGTGTATGTAAAATCTAAGGGTCCGAAATTATTTAAATCTGTAAGGAAGTCAGTGAGTGTGTCATGTCCATGTGGCCAAAACAATATAATATCATCAATAAACCTATACCACATTAGTGGTTGTAAATTTTGAGTAAGAAGAAATTTATTTTCTAATAACCCCATGAAAAGATTAGCATAAGAAGGTGCCATTCTTGTTCCCATTGCTGTACCTTTAATTTGGAGATAAAATTCATCCTCAAAAGAAAAAGCATTCTTAGTGAGGACGAATTCAGCCAACTTACAAAGAAAATTTGTAGAAGGAATTTGGGGGCTGGGCCTTTGATTAAGGTAATGGGAAATCGCTTCTAAGCCTAAATCATGGGGAATATTAGTATAAAGAGAGACAGCGTCAATTGTAATAAGTAATAAGTTGTCAGTCTTAGGAATTGTGGTATTTTTTAGAATCTCGATGAAATGGTAACTATCTTTAATGTGTGACTTTAGATTTTTTACAAATGGCTGTAAAAAATAATCGACAAAAGCTGAAATTCTTTCTGTGGGTGAGTTAAAACTAGCTACTATCGGTCTTCCTGGATTATTAGGTTTATGAATTTTTGGCAATAAGTAAAAATTTGGTGTTCTGATAGGGTTAGGAATTAAAGTGTTAACATCTTCATCTGATAATTTTTCAATGGTTTTTTGTTGTTCGATATATTTTTTTTTTATTGTATTAGCAAAATTTTGATTCGGATCACTATATAATTTTTTATAGGAAGTTTCGTCTCTGAGTTGCCTCAAACCTTCAGCTACATAGTCTGTTTTATTAAGGATGACTGTAGTTGAACCTTTATCAGCTGGCAAAATGATGATATTGGTATCTTTGCTTAGATTGTTAAGAGCTGAAAGTTCATCAGATGTTAAGTTAGGTGTAGGTTTGAGGCTGTTTAAAAATGTTGGTTGTGTAACTTTGTTCATTAAAACTGTAATAAATATTTCTACAGGATGATTTTTTGGAAGAGAGGGTGGCTCTTTATTAGAATATTGTCGAAATTTTGCCAGTGCGTCATGTAATTTACTATTATTACCATTTTTGTCCCTTGAATGCCAAAACTCACGCCATCTCAAATTACGACAAAATTTTGCTATATCATTTCCAAAACTGAAATGGTCAACTTTGGGAGTTGGTGTGAAATTTAGCCCTTTAGATAAAACTGAATATTCATTATGGTTTATAATTTTTGAGGACAAGTTTTTTACGACAAGTCTATCGGTATTTATAGGAACCTGTGCAGCATTAGAATTTGTAACTGATGATATCAAATTTTCAATAATTGGGATTTCTACAGGAACTTGTGTAGGTTCGGGATGCATATCTGCATGAGAATAATTGTTTATAAAATGACGATTAGCTGAAAATTTGTTTTGTGATGAATATAAGGGAATGTTTTCGTTATTGTTATAATTTGAAACAGGATTTGAATTATATCTTGTATAATTTTGTTGTGTAGAGTTGTTGATTTTGTGAAAAATTTGTAAATTATGAAACTTATTTTCGTGTTTTAGCCTAATATTGTTTAAATCAATTACAGAACCTTAGCTAATATTGTTTAAATCAATTTAGTAATAACAAAAATTTGGGCCTACAGCCGTGCGGTCGATCACGTTGTAAAACATGTCCTTTATTAGATCGAAGCATTTATTTTACTAGTCCTAACACTCCCAACAGTTACAGAGTTCCTTTTAATAGTAGTTGCATTTCAAAAAATATTGTATATCAATTACTTTGCCAGACCTGCAATGCATTTTATATTGGGGAAACAAATACACCTCTTAGCATTAGGTTAAATAATCACAGGGCCAGCGTAGGCAATGAAAGTCAACTTCCAATAGCATTGCATGCTAAGGCACACAATTTAACTTTTGATAATTGTTTTAAAGTAAAAATTATTAAGTGCCTTGGCGATAACGCTAAACAAAGAGACGGTAAATCTTGGGAGTTGGCTTTTATAAATATTTTAGGCGCTTGCAAGGGTCCCGGTCTGAATAGGCAAAATTAATACAGTAATTATATTTGTTCAGACATATTCATTAAAAGCTTATTAATATTTTTCATTTAAAAATCATTATTAATAATGTTTTTCAAGGTCGGTTATAGTGCATTTATAACGATATTGCAAAATATTATTAACCCATTTCTCTATGTTCATTTTGTTAAAAATTTAAATTTTGAAAAAATTGTTCTATCAGAAATGTCATAGAGATGAATACGACTAGTGTCGAAATATTCTCAGTCATATAATTTCTTCTAAAATAAGTTACTAACATCCATTTCTGTTACAGAAACCATCCTCCTATACTTATTACATCCAAGGGCATACAGTAATTCGGCTGCAATATATATGTATATATATGGTATATATATATGGTATATATATGGTATATATATGGTATATATATATATATATATATATATATATATATATATATATATATATATATATATATATATATATATATATATATATATATATATATATATAAATATATATATATATATATATATATATATATATATATATATATATATATATATATATATATATATATATATATATATATATATATATATATATATATATATATATATATATATATATATATATATATATATATATATATATATATATATATATATATATATATATATATATATATATATATATATATATATATATATATATATATATATATATATATATATATATATATATATATATATATATATATATATATATATATATATATATATATATATATATATATATATATATATATATATATATATATATATATATATATATATATATATATATATATATATATATATATATATATATATATATATATATATATATATATATATATATATATATATATATATATATATATATATATATATATATATATATATATATATATATATATATATATATATATATATATATATATAGCGCGGAAACGCGTTAAGCTAGGACGTTCATTCTGGTGGCGTTATAAAGACCACTAATAGGACTTGTAAAATGAAAAAATAAAACAGTAGCCGGAGTTTAAGTGAAAATGGATATTAAATAAAAAATTACAAATTAATTTAAAATGTCGTCTGGTACTACGACTCGTAAGTATGTCCGGAATTATAGAAAACGCCAATAAAAGGAGATGTTGCATCGAAAATAATGCAATCGCAAATCGTGACGTTTTCGTGTCTGAGTCCACCCCATTTTTTAAACGACTGCCCAACAAAAAAGCAGTGTAATGTGTTCAGGGTTCATCTATGTATGTTTCCGTTTCTTTATTCCACCATAACTTCTAAACGCTTGAACCGATTTAGAAGTGGTATCGATTTATATCGACATATCGGTTTAGAAGTGAACCGATTTTGTGGTGTTGTTAAAATCGTTATATCATTCCGAGTATCATAGGGCACCTTTACTGTCCAAATATCAAGTAAATATTTGTGTAAATGTCCAAATGTCCAAATGTCAATAAATTAATATAAATATATCGTGTTTAGTGTCAAATGAAAGGTCTGATTGAGTACATTCCGGAAATATACAGGCATATATTTAGATAAATACATAAACTACAAATATATCATAATAAATACAATAGTTTACCTTCTGTAACGGCAGTCGTGTTTTTAAGCTATTGCATAGCTTTTATCGCGGGCCTAGGCCAGCGCGGCGACCGAATGAAGAAATTTCTTAACGAATATTAATCATTTTAAACTGATAATTACGTCTAAACGAGTACTGCTTACGATTCAAAAAAATATATGTTAAACAAGAACATTTTCCTAATATTGTGAGCTTTGAATATTTTAGATTTTGTTTATATTACATAGTGTAATTAATTTGTGAAATTAGGTCTAACCGAACACAAAAACGACTACTACGCAAATACTATCTGGCGTATTATTATGAAACCTGCACCATTTTAAAGATAATTTAATTATCTATCTTTTTATCTACGATTTTTTCGAATAATCCGGTTTTTCTTCTTTATCGAATAAAAATTCGTGCGCGGCGCTCTATCGGAAGACGTTTAAATTATTCCGAATCAATTGCTTCCGCAGCCGCAAATGATTCGGAATAATTTCAACGTTTTCCGATAGAGCGCAGTTATCTGATATCAGAAAAAATAAAATAAATAAAATAAATAAATAATTATAATTGCATAAGTTGTTAAAAATGCTATGCAATAGCTTTACCGCGGCAGTCCCCGAGTGCCACAAGTATTTTTTTATTATTTTTAATATATTTACTTGTTGTATTACGGAGTACGGACTGCGCCCTCTAGGCGCTGGATCGTATTCAAACCAAATCAACTAAATGTGCCGTCTAATGTACATATATCAACTCAATATCGAATGGAGTAATGGTATATAAAGACTAGCTAGGAGACGGGTTCAAGTTCAAGTTCAAGGAGTTTCATATTCAGGCCACCTGCACTGCAAATGATTTGAACATAAAAGTTGATGACTGTTGAGGTATAGCCAGTAATAGATTTTCCTAAGAGCGTAATGGAAGGCCGAGCGATAACATCGGAGAGAAGATATTAAACAAACGAGAAGGCATGTTTAAATAAAACACGAAAAAGTAGGGTGAGTATGTGAAAATTCCCCCATCGTCTAACTAATGGGAAGCGCCCGTCGTATGTGATTAAATTTCTCTAGGGAATAAACAAATTGAAAACAGGTGTTTTGAATCTTTCCAGTTTATTGAGTAGCTCTCCATATCAGCGTGGTAAATTATTGGAAAAACAAAAGATTGTGCGTTTTGGCGGTTGCACTCGATTAACAGAATGGAGAATTGCAAAGAACTTCATTTTTCAAAGACAAGATTTGGTCTGATTTGGTTGTGTAGTTCCTGATATATAGTGGGTACAGACACACAGATACACATACACAGAGAGACATTTTCTCTTTTTGGACTCGAAGAATCTGGATTTTTGAAAACTCGGATTCTAAATTTTACTCCAAAACATGACTTTCCCTATTTACATATATACTTCGTGTAACACAAAGTATTTTTTCAGATAATATATACAACTATTACAGCGGCAAATCAGTTAGAATTTATCGCGGACCTGGGTGTTCTTTGCCCGTAGTGCCACACAGGATCGAGTGGCCCAAAGTAGAGTCCATTTCCTTGGTTGCATGACAACAGATCAACATCCACCCCCTTTGCTTAGGAGACAGTGTATTTCCATAGTCTCCAGACCCCTTCAGCAATTAGTCAGAATGCACAACCGATTAGCTTCGCCGACCGGTGCGTAAACCGTCCGTGCGTAACCGGGATGCAATCCCGCCGGGAGAAATCGGTCCACCAGCTTGTGAGGCGTGAGACCGAGAGTTTTACCCGGGGAAGCCTTCCACACGAGGACGCTTCTGAATAGGAGCTGAATCGTGAGTTGAGCCGATCCGAGAACAAAATGTATCTTGTGGACCTAGCTTCACGAAACCGTTCAACACTAGTAAAAATCATTAGTCAAATCACGAAAACAATATATTTTTCTTTGTTTTCCTTGTATCTTATTCTGAGAAAATAATTATATTCATATACTCGTATACTGCCGTTGATGGCACGCTAATTAGTTCCCATCTGATAGCATTGTTTCCTTTAGCGAAGGCCCTCTTAGTTGGATCATTAGGAGAAGTATCTGTCCGTGCATGTTTTAATTGAAAGACTGCTATTTATACCCACCATCGGAGCGGCATTGTCGCACCCCGGATAAGTGTGATAGATTCGTGGTACTTCGAAAAATACGTGACATAACAAAATCGTAATGTACATAATATGCAACAAGCGTAACAAATCATACTTAATATCTACACTTGAAATAAAACCCAAAGCAAGTTGTGTCACGTTTATAGTGAAGATCGGTCCCATGTCGCCCAACTAAGTAAACACTTGTTCTAGGGCAAACATATTAAACAAATACTAGTTTAAAAAAGAAAACATATTCAAAAGAAAAAAAAGTAGTTTAACAAAAATAACAAGAGCGAAAATGGAATAAAAAAACCTTGAATTAAATAAAAATATGTATAAAAATAAAATATGTAAATATATATGTACTTATAATAAAATAAAACATTGAAGTAAAGAGATAATTAAATACACTTATCCTTCGGTTGATAATAAACTATAAAGTCATAACTGAAATTATAAATAAAATTTGTAATATTTATAAGAAAAATAAAAAGTCACAATAAAATTATAATACCAGTAATAGTAAAGTGTGATATGATCGCATAATTGCTACTTCGGCGGTTTCTCTCAGTAAAAAAGTTATGGTGCGCAAAACGTGGCGGCATAGCGTGGTTTCGCATACCGGATGGTCATAGGCGACGATTTTTAAAAATAACGACACAGGTTTTCTTTTAGCTTTAACTTTTTTCTGATAACGAGTTGAGCCTAACTGCTTTAGTAAGAAATGACAGTCATAAAAAAGCTTCCCACCGACATACATATATGTCTGGTCGGTATTGGTCGGTGCGTTCCCATATATTTTGGCTCATCCTTGAAATTACTATTGTTTTTGTGGTAAATTTCAGATTTTCTCGACTAATTTTTAATTCGGGATCGGGATACGGGACTTTAATCGTAGGTTTTTTTCGGAGTAAGGGAATTAACCCCGAAATGTAATTACATAATATGATAGATGGCTTATTTGCCTTAAATTAATGTACCGATTGCCGACAGCGCATCGGTACAGTAACCACTGATTGATCAATGTCATAGTACGTTTTGGAAACCATTATATGCCGGCGACATGCAGGTGGCGCTGATAGTATTGTCTGACGAAAGTAACAGCAATTTATTTGGCCAACTAAAATAACATTGATAATGAACGTTTTTTTTATGAATCCGAGCAAGCGACTTCGAATCTGTGGGCAGACTGAAGGATGGAGAAATCCGTCCAAATCTGGTAACTAGGCAGCGAGGAAGACCACTAGATGGCACTTCCCAGTGCCTCACGGTAAGGTGTCAGACTCTTCGGACTGCTGGAGTAGTTGGAGTGTGGATTGTGTTATTCCTCTAAGTTTTTGCGTTCACCCCAAGGAAATAAAATTGGTCGTTATAACATCCTGGGGTAGCGGGTTCTCCTGTAGCAATTATCACATCTCAATGTATTGATTATCTAATAATTATCTATAAACATTATATTCGAAATTGCACGCGAATATAATATTAGAGGAAATATATCCTAGGGTCGGCTAAACAGTCGGTGAGCAATGTCGTTTGCATTTCAGCTAATCTCGTTTGGCCAGTGAGTTTCACTTTCATTACCGTCGTCTAGCGCAAGGGTCGTCTCCGTATTCCGATGGGGCTGCCACCTTTAGACAAGGGTCCAAATATAATAAATACATCTTACAACAAACGGAAGAGCCATGCTCGCGCCAAAAGGTCAGCCTTACCCACGGCCCGACTGAGCGAAACGGAAAAAGTTGCGGGAGCGGTGGACTTCAGAAAGCGGCGAGTAGTTGTTTTCATCGCCTGCTCTGGCGTAGTTAGAGCGAGGATTCAGCGGAGGAGCGAACGAGGTCCTCCCAGGGGAAGCAGTGTTTAGCGCCTTGTCACGCATAGCATCATTCAGGAATACACATTTTACGTCTGCCTGCGGCTTAATGTCGGCCATTCTCTGTTAGAACGGATGCCTGCAGGCGAGTAAGAGGATACAGACACTTGGGAATAATATATTTATTCTATACTAAACTTATATTTTATGCCGGTTTTCCTGGGGTAACAAATAAAGGACCGCGAATCCTGGCTCAGACGATTCCTAGGTTTGCGACATGTCACGATCCATTTTAAGTATATTAGGAAACCGGACCATTGCAATACTTTTATACTGAATATTTCATATATTTATTTATTGTTTCCATTAATCTTAGGTATTACATTTCACTTACGTAAATGTTTTAACTATTATTCTTAACCGGTACATTATCCACGAGTGCACCAGAACGCCATATATTCATGAGACTAATGGCAATCTCGTGTTTAAAAAAAAACACTTTTTGTCGGTATTAATACTTAGTCGTAAGGAAAAAACAGACGTTTATGAATCGTACAAACTTACCTTCGCTCGTGTAGAGGTAGTATCAACTTTAGTATAAATAAATATTAACAGAGCTGCCATGAAATTTACCGATTGGAGTCATATAACTATTCTTACCTTTCAGGGGAGTGAGCGGTGAACTCGGGACTAATGACCTGCTGTGGTAGGTTTAGGACAGGTGTCTTGACACATGTAAGCGTCCACCTTAACACCTATTCTCTATCCCTTTAAAGCCATAGAATTTGAGAAGGGGAAAATTGGTGACGGTATTGGCGAAATCATGCTATTTATTTAATTTGTACCCTTGCTATATTGGGATATTTGATTCCCATAGAACGATTAATTTTACAATAAGGGCTATCTTCCAAGGTAGAAAGTAAATAGTTATATCTGGACGGAGGGATGTGCATCTGAGACTTTCAGGGAATTTTACTGCTTAGAGACCGATACCACCTCCAGAATCCAATCTGAAACTTTCGGGATTATTGAGTAACGTTTTGGAGTAAAATGTTTTGCATTAAAAGCCATCCCGCACGAACTATATTGGGAGTTTGAAAGTCAGAACCTTGTTGGCACGAGCCACTGAGAGAATAATTACCTCAAGAACAACAGCAAGGACTTTGTCGTGGTGGTCGGTGTCCCGTCCTTGAACTAAGATCGCCTTGCAGCCTCCCAAAATATGTCTAGCTCTGCAAGGGGCTACAAATAGGAGATGAACTATGATCTGAATAACTTCCAACATGCGAGGTTGCAGGTCTGAAAGTGTATGCTGAAAGCCATTTAATACATTTTCAGCATCTCTGGCATCCAGTCATTCAACATTATCATCCAGTGCATTTGAGGACGAATGCAAAAGTCGCTAACTTTTGTCCATTGATTCCGGCATTGAAGACCAAATGCATGAAATATACTTTTGCTGTCGCTATCTCCTCGCAAGAGTAACTATTCCAGTCCAGTGCCTTTCTGGCTGGATCCAGTAAGAATCTGTGGAAGACTACGCGGGCTTGTAGATCAACTGGCTCACTACGGCCACATACTACGTGCTTCCACATTCCTTAGAATTGGATAAGATCGAAGTTTTGAATATTCTAGAGTTCAAATATTTGGTACTAAACCCCAAACAAACTGAAAACACTTTTCAACTCTTGCCGAGACCAAATGATGCCTGCATGTCAAAATGTCAGCTCAATAGGATTAAGAGTTTGAGCATTATCGTGAAGTAAGACACACAGACACACACACACATACACATACAGACATTGTCTAGGGGGCTAAAAATGGATATTTTCGTCTTTATGACGATCTTTTTAGCGCGTTCGCAATACTTTCCCTCTTGAACGGTTGGTGGGAAGGGAAAGTAAGAAATATAAATAAGTGCAATAGGATTATAATACATAGTCAGAACAAATGAATGCATTTGATTATAATAAAATAGATAGCTGTAAATGAAATTAATGTGTTATAATATGGTAAATATCTTTGAATGCTCTTATTTTATATAATACGAAATTCGTTAATGAACAAGTGGTAAGATAAAAACTCTAATAAAAATATAATGTTTAAACTGTAATAAAAACAGGATATTGTAACAAATGGATAGTTGCATCTTGCCTTACAAAATATATATTTTTTTAATTACTATGCCAAAATGAAAGTAATATTACCTACTTATAGGTTCACACGTATCTTTAGAAGATATCCATATTCTACTCTCCCTCTGTCAAGAAGATAACGAACAACCTGTTTCTTCAGGACTGCTGTCGATGTAAATACAGGTATATCTCGCTCCCCATCGAAAATAAACATGTTGTATATTCTCGGCGCGTGAAATGTATATTATAATGTCGCTGTCAACATGTCGTGTTTTTCGTTTGCTCCGGTTGATTTTGATGATTAGTGGTATCGTATAGTACATATTTTCGTATAGTGCATATTCGGGAGCTAATGGGCCCATGATGAGGTGGCCACGATGACCCATGTGTTCAGGGTCGGTCACACTCACGGGTCAACACCCATCCGATGGCCTCCACGCATGGGGTGCGAGCCTGGGTAGGACACTGGGTCAACCAGTCTCCCCTGGGAATCAAACCTCTGCCGCTCCTGGACGGTCTGCGCACCGAGCGGCGCAAGCCAATCGACTGTGCTCTCCGACTAACAATCGGGGGAGTCTGGGAACTGTATTGTTTCCTATAGAGCGGGGGTGGTTGAATACCTTACGGCGACTGCTCTTGAAATGACCATTGGCCATCCGATCCCGGTTCAGAGTCGGGCAAAGGACGCCTTGGTCCGCGATAGATTCGGTTCACACCGTTTCACCGCTTCGTAAGGGAGAGGACCGCGCAAGCGACCTCGAACTCGGAACCAATCGAGAGACCGGAGAAATCTGTTTACAATTGGAAGCAAGGGCGCGAGGGTCGGCCCGCCAGGTAACACTGGCTATCTTGCGGTAAGGCGTTGGCTTCTTGCGGGTTGTGACGTAGCTGGATGTTGGATTTGTTCTGTCCAAAGTCTTCTACGTTCACTGCAGGGCGATAGAACGAGAAAATCGTTAAAACGTCCTGTGGTGACGGGCTCGCCCGTTGTAGTTGACACCGCAAGCAAGTACATATTTG
Source organism: Micropterix aruncella (assembly GCA_944548615.1). Taxonomy (NCBI): domain Eukaryota; kingdom Metazoa; phylum Arthropoda; class Insecta; order Lepidoptera; family Micropterigidae; genus Micropterix; species Micropterix aruncella. Next base: position 76,989,288 of record OX155980.1, on the reverse strand, counting down.
CGTACACTAAAAAATATTGATTGCTTCTTACATTACGGTTTTATACAGAATGACGATGTTTCAATACTAATTTTCTTGAATTACAAATAATTTTATTGAAACTATATTACTCGATTATATGTATCAATACTATCCTTACGGTTACTACGGAAATAGTAGTATACCTATTGTAGTTTCAAAATGATTCATGTGTCCGACTATAGTCGTATATATTTTACTATATGCTGTCATGTTAGAAGCAAGATCCCAAGGTCGCGACGTAATCAAATAACATGTTTTACGACACTGTAACTACAGTCACGCCAACACCGCGTCATGTTAATTCATACGTATGGACCACAGTCCGCGTTCTTATCCTTATTTCCGTGTATACACCTTATTTCCGTCTATTACGTCATATCTATGGTAGTATAATAATATAGTTCGTATACAGAGCTATATTTGGTCAAGTACTTGGAAGTCATCAAATAATATATTAGATAGATAACGGCAGGGTATTTTATTGATAACCCTAATTAGCGCTCTTTGGGCCTTAAAATGGCTACCGCGGCGCCACCCCATCCCATAAGTTCATATTAATAACTATCCGTGCGGGTGCCAAGTATGCCATCTTTAACGTGGACGGAAGTAGAACATTTCTGATGTTTTAGAATATATATGTAAGTTTTCGAACTCGCTGTGTGGTCATAGCAACTATTTTATGCCAGCGTTGGTAGCCATCTATTTGTATTTCAAGGTATTTATACCGTCGTAGTTGTTTGTGGTATTTTTTTCTCAATTCAAGTTTGCTTTCTTCTATCCATGCTAAATATCATCTATTTAGTCTTGGTAATATATTTAGAGTAAAGTGGTGTCCATGGCTATTTGAGAGTGAGTGAGGGTGCTAACACACCAATCGATCGATCATCGATCGATTTCATCGATCAACGAAACAACTGACGATCGATATCGACTGATCGATTCTACCGTCGATCAACGATCGATCGATTGGTATGGTAGCAACCTAAGATGGATTTAGGCAACCGTAACTTTGTCGCAGTCCTTTTGACATCTTGTCATCGCACGTTGCAGAGTCGAACATTAACACTGTGTCATCAGCGAAATTCACTATTGTCTCATGTATGTTTCGTCGGAATAAGTAATTATTATATATATAAGAAGCTATCGGCTAAAATTATTATTACTGATTTGTTTGTATTTGTATTTTTCTTAAAATTATTCAGCCATAGTTAGTTTGTGATATTAACCAATAATTCCTTTCGATTATTAGCACTATTGTCCATATGAAAATTCTACGAAATAATGTATTAATTTTAATAGAAAATATCGTAAAATTTTGTTTCCTCTATATAACTTAGAAAATCTGCGCTTGTATATTCAACGTTCATACCTTGTAATACCAACGATGATACCGTATACCTTATAATTTAGGTTTATATTTAGATACTATGTTGTATTTTTCGTTAATTATGACATAACCAAGTGCATGAAATCCCATCAACTGGTTTAAAGAAAATAAAATAAAAAATAAATAAGAAGTGAGATTGGTATATGTAAACTTCTGTGTGGCACTTTATAAAGGAATTCATTCACTAGTCAGGGTGTTCATTTACACTAGTTGTATGTGAGATTTAAAAAACTATATACCTTTTAAGCCATATTGGGCCATTCACAATTGACTACTTGTTTATTTATTTTCTATTTTCTTTAACTTCCATTTTAATCCTATTCTGAACACTTCATTTTATAGACAATTTACTTACTGATTATGTAACATGATTTAGGAATTATTGCTTGTATTTTTATATTTTTACTCTGATTATTATTTGATTCTTTCCAAATTGGACTCCTTGATTATTAATATTATTATTGATTGATTTATTTGCGAGATCATTCAATGGATTAGCCTTTATTAAATTTTTTTTTTTTACTTATAGATTTATACTCTTTTTTTTTTTGGATTTGGTATTTCTATTTTTGATATTTCTCAATGCTCAATTTAATATTTCGACAATGTTATTGATTTGGTATAGTTTATTGACTTTCAAATTTGTAACATGATTTAATTTTATTTTAGCCAGATATATGATATGTTTAACATATGAAAATTATAAAAAAATGTATTTATATCTTGTAAGTTCTATACCCTCGCCGGTTGTTTTTGGAATAAATAAACTTTGAACTTTGAACTACCAGTAACTAATATTCGAGTTAATATGTTATATGGTAAAGTGTCGAAGGGTTTCGCCTGATCAAGGAGCATACTGAGGCATCTCTTTTGGAATCCACTTTACTTATATATATCTTGTTACCTTTAAAATTGCCCCTTGTGTACATTTTCCTAAAAATAAAGCATCAATACTACAAAACATGTTTATTTTAATTATTTGTACCTGACCCAACAATTTATTTAACGGTGGACAGCCTATGGAGCTACTTAGAACTTACCAGCGCTTTGGGGGAAACAAATATCACATTGGGGAAAGCATTCCGGAAAGGAAAGGCCAACGACGCCTATTACGGACTTGCTACGACCAATTTCGAGGGCCGCGACCGCTTCCACCTTTTCCCCTTGAATTTTAATTCGAGCTCATTGGTAGTAAGTAAACGTAAGCCTATCGCATCGCCTTCTAGGACGCGAACACGGATCTGGAATAAGGGTTTTAGATTAATTGGATCAAACTTAGTTTCTTCACATGTAGATGATACTGCCAGCGGCGAAACGCCGAACATAGTTACATTCTTTGGAACACTAGTTTTCGTTTGATTACCTAAGTTTATCAAAAGGGTTATTTTCTATAACTCGGGAGCTATTAAAAGCATTTTCAAACTGGCACAGATCGATTCATTGACATAGTTAAAAGTTCAAAATTCTTTATTTCAACGTAAATACTTTACATTACATTACATTACATTTTCGTCGTGTCCAATTGACGGCTAAAGACCGCCCTTGGACGTGTCAAAATGATTGGGTTATGTAGTACGTTTCGTTACTACTCTTTACTGAACATACATAGGTAGTCAAGAATTAACTACTAGATTGACAAACTATAAATACAAATAATCAAAATAGAAGCCTAATATTTGAAGTAGTTAGTAATTCGAAAAGATATGTAGTAAAATTATTTATCGTAATATTCAAATTGTCAGTAAAATGTTAAATAATCAAATTAAATCTACGTTATCTTATTTAAACTAAAAGTACAGATATAAGACCATATAACATAATCAGACAATAAGGCTCTACTTTTTTAAGTAATTTAAATGGGCACAATATTTGAAAAATCATGGCCCTCAAATTCGGCCAGATTATAGAAAGGGTGGCCTATCAGTATCTCCTTGATGTTTTTTTTTAATTTTATGTCCTCCAGCTGTTTAAATTTTGTATTTGTAGGGAGCAGATTATAGTATTAAATGCTAAGGTACAAGTAGCTTTTCTGTACTTTTGCCAGTCGTATTCGGGTACGCATAAAAGGGAGCTACCGCGGGTATGATTCGAGTGAATGTCTGTATTAATTGCAGTTTCTGCGAGGTGCTGTCTAGCATACATTAAACACTGGTATTAAACACTGGTATATGAACGCCAAAAGACAGTAACAATTATAATATACTAATTATATAAAAAAGTATTTAGAAAATCCTGTTTTTAAGTACAATGAAAGATGCTGACGCCACGCATTCGATTATGAAGCAGTCTGATTATATGTTTCGATTCTTTATTGTATTTACAGTATACTAATGAATTTTCAGCTTTTCCAAAACTCTTTAAGGTTACTAATTAAATTTACACCTTTCCTAGTACGCCAACCCCAGGTGTTCCGGAATCTGGCCAGCTAACTGTATCCCGGAATTCAATGGCCAAAATACTGTCTGATATTAAAGCATCAGCTTTTTCAAAACTCTTGCACTTTTTTGTCACTGGCTCTTGGACTATATAGACCAGGACTTCCCAACCGGTGGGGCGTGCTCCCCCCCCCACCCCCCGGGGGGGGGGGCGTAGAGAGATCTTGGGGGGGGGCATGAAGTATTCGGATATTTTAATCTAGTTACTTATCATTGTTCATTATTTAAAACACACACACAGATTAGTCGCGCCACCTAGTTCTAATGGTCAATGTTCTGTAATTACCAGAAGATGTCCAAGAAGAATTTCTGGAAATGAAGGCAGATTCAGCAACGAAAGATGACTTTTCCCTCATGACTTTGGAGAAATTTTGGATAAAACGCTCTCTCCTTAATCCAAAAGTTGCCACTCTTGCCTTGCGAATACTTCTGCCATTTTCTTCGACTTACTTATGTGAAACCGGATTTTCAGCATTAGTGCAAATTAAGACTAAGCAGCGAAATCGTCTTGCAGTCGATAATGATTTGATGATAGCTCTGTCAAAAACAGAACCTGATATCGACCAACTGGTTCAAAAAATGCAGGCGCAAGCATCCTGTTAATAAATAATAAATCGTATGAAATAAATATCGTAAAAATAATTTGTGTTTATTATTGAAGCAATGAAGAAAAATATAGGGGGCATGAATTTTGTTTTATAATCAGGGGGGGCACCATGCAAAGAAGGTTGGGAAACCCTGATATAGACGGTCTTCAAATGGACCGAAATTGACGGCAGATTTACCTAAATACCAGAAATTTGACAATATTAAAAAAAAATGTACCTCAATCTTATGAATATCATTGCGGTTGTCGGCATATGTGACCAAGCCAATTAAACGAGATATGTCGCTGACACTGACTGAGAGTGCGGAATATGAGGGTCTCCGCATGAAGCAAGCGCAACTGACGCAGCTGTATTTGTCGTAAGTTTTAAGACGATGCCGCGATGTGACGTTGTTTGTACACCACCCCCAATAACAGCCTCGCGCAATGTCTCGGGTAAATAAACTTGGTTGAGCCAGAGTGTGCCTTGTGCCTTCGTGTGTACCAGAGTGTGCCTTGTGCCATCATTTTTATAATGTTTTCAGGGTTTCTCTATGTATGTATGCTGTGCGTTTCATTATTCCAATGTAGCTTAAAAATGCTTGAACCGATTTAGAAATTTGTGGTATTGTTAGAATCGTTATATCATCGCGGGTGCCGTACCTATACTGTATAAAGGTCAAATAAATTATTGTACAAACGTCAAAATGTCAATATATTAAAGTAAATACATCGTGCTCAGAATCAGATAAAAGGCGTGATTAAGTACATTCCGAAAATATATATGTATCTATACATATGAATAAATACGTAAACCATTTTTTAAAATAAAAAACCGTTTTATTATTTGAGCACCGAGGGCAACAGATTGCATAAAGTGCGCGTCTCGAGCGGCGCGCGATCGCGCAAGATATTTACCGCAGGGCGCGTAGCCGTCAGAAAGCCGGTTCAATGGGCCCGGCTCACGTGAAGTAGAGGGCGATTGTCCAGCGGAAGACGTCACGGTCCCTGGACTAGACCTGTTGACTGACTCACAGAATGCGCAATCGTCTTTACGCACTGGATGTTAATAGAGATGACACGCGTCAACGGCGCGGCGCCGCAACGGAGTTTCCATAAATCTAATTTTGTTTAAAGAAATATTTTATTAAGAAGTTTATTATCTAAAAAACGTTATTTTCAGGGAGAACAAATTGTTTCTTATAATTATTAAAGTAATTGTACGAAAATATTGCAAAATAAATAGTAATAAAAATATTTCAAAACACTGCCGTTACAAAAAGTGAACTAAACAGTTTATAACAAGTTGTGTTACTTAGGACGGACAAGATGTTGGAGAAATATTTCACCACATCGTCAAAGTCAATGCGTCATTGATCCAAAGGAGGAAAACAGAATCCCATTCCAACTACGTATATACTCGTACTTACACGTTTTATACTGCATTTTTGCAATATTATGTTTTACTGCAGTTCGGGGACAGTTTTGTTATAAAAATATATTTATAAAAGCCCCCGACTGCTTTTAGTTCACTTTTGTTTTTGCAATCGTGTTTTTATTTTTTTATTTATTATTCTTGTTTTGTCTGTTTTTTACGAGGAACAATAGGTAATAAATCTTGTATTTTAACTGTTGAAAATTGCGATTTCGCACTAATAATAACGATACCTTTAGCAGGTTCTTCATGTCCTAAATTCCTAATTTGGTCATATTGAGTCTCTAGAATTTCTGGAAGTGGTTTAAAATAAGTAATGAAACGTATCAAATAAATTTAACCCCAACTAACAAAAAATCCTGGATTCACGCAAGACGCTCAGTCTTCCCAAATGAATAATCTTCAATTGTAATACAATACAATACAATACAATACAATCAACTACTCCAGTAGATAGGCATTCCTACACTTGGATGCGTCACAAAATTAAATGCTAAAAATTTAATTATTAAAAACATAACTATCGTGATAGTTGTCATCGCTGTAATATTATATTCAATATTACCTATATACAAATAATCAAAATATACTAATGTGATTTAAGAGTCAAGGAGAATAATATATTAAAATAGAAATGCAAATTCTATGTAGAATAATCAAAAAATATATATTTTATTGTCAATCCAGCAATAATGCTTTCGTATTTTTTTTAAAAATGAATAGTTAATAAATTATATGAGAATTAGAATGTCAGCTATCATAATACCGTTATGTTTAAAACTTTACGCATTTCATTAATCATCAACATGGAAAATAGACTCAGAATTTTCAAACTCCCTTATACCATAAATTGGGTTTCTTACCAAATTATTTATGATTATCTTTTTAAATTGGACCTCTCCGAGGCTTTTCATTTGCTCTGGAATCTTATTATAGAACGACAAATTTTGATGAATAAAACTGTATCGCACTTTGCTAAGTCGCTGTCGGTTTATGTGGAGATTGGATTTATTCCTCGTATCGTGATGATGAAAATCACTATTCACCGGAGCTTCTGTTAGGTGTCTACGAGCGTACATAATATTTTGGTAGATGTAAGAAGAAAATAGAGTCATTATTCCTGATTTTACAAATAGCGGCTTACAAGAACTTCTCGGTGAGACTCTATATAAACTGCGTACCGCTCTTTTCTGGAGGAGAAAAATTCTTTTTGAGTTTGGTGCCATTCCCCAAAACAGTAGGCCATACGTTATTAGAGAGTGGAAATATGCAAAATAGACGGATTTAGCTGCTTCAAAACCGCATAAACTTCTTATCTTTCTAATGGCGAATATGGCACTGCACATTTTTTTACTGAGATCATTTAAGTGATCAGACCATTGTAATTTTTGATCAATTTCTAAACCGAGAAATTTCGTGGAGGAGACATTTTCTAGTTGGTCAGACCCAAAGTATACGTCTATTTCATTATAATCAGACGGCCGCAAAGAGAAGCATATTGATTTTGATTTATTTACGTTAAGTGACAATTTATTAACTTGGAACCATATACTAAGCCTATCTATTGTTTCTTTTATTCTTTGGGCCAAAGTGTCTTTATTTTTATCGCTAAAAAGAAGTGAAGTATCATCGGCGAATAAAATGATTTCATCATCCACGGATTTCAGGCCCTCTGGGATGTCATTAATATAGACGAGGAAGAGAAAAGGTCCAAGTATCGATCCTTGAGGAACACCTTTGCGGATATTCTGTGGCGCGCTCTTGCTATTTTCGACTTGCGTAATCTGAGTGCGTTCTTGCAAATAAGATTCCATGAGTTGCAGTTCCTTATTCCTAATGCCGTAGTGTTCCAATTTTTCAAGTAGAATTGAGTGGTCTACGCAATCAAAAGCCTTAGAGAGGTCACAGAAAATGCCTACGGTTTTTTTCATATTGTCTAGCCCAAGTAGTGTTTTTTTAATTAGACTGGCGATTGCATCTTGCGTAGAGAGATTTTTTTGAAATCCAAATTGTTTTTTAGACAGGATTTGGTTTTCAGCAAAGAAATTAACAAGTCGGATAAGAAGTAATTTTTCAAAAATTTTGCTGAAAACTGGTAAAAGAGATATGGGTCGATAATTATCTCTGTTTTCTGGGCAACCTTTTTTTAAATATCGGCACTACTTTGGCCATCTTCATTTCGGTGGGAAAGAATCCATGTTCCATGCATCGATTAAAGATAAAAGATAGATTGTGCGAGATTACGGTTACAGAACTCTTTAGGATTTTGGTGGATATATTCCATAGGTCTGTTGAATTTTTCATTTTAAGTGATTTAGCAACTTTAATTATTTCGGAAGAATTGGTGGGGGAGAATAACAATGAATTTGGATTTTTTTTACGATAGTCCTCAAGCAGGCCTAAAGCTGAGTGATTTCCCTTATTCTGGCAGCTGGTATTTAAGGGTATAGAGCTGAAATAGTCATTAAAAAGTTCTGCAACCGTTGTCGCATCATCTATACTACTGCCATTGACGTTGAGGCGTACGCAATGATTACCTGTTTGGTTCCGTATACATTCTTTTTTAATAATATTCCAGGCAGCCTTGACTTTATTATCGGAATTATCTATAGTGTATTTTAAGTATTTCTGCTTAGCAAACCATACTACTTTTTTGTATGTCTTTTTGTATGTTTTGATGTATTCGAGAACTATGGTATCATTACTATTTTTCTGTATTTCATTCAGATGCAGCATCCGCTGTTTGGATATCTTGATTCCCGGTGTTGCCCAGTCATTAAAAGTTTTTGAAAGTTTCTGAGTTGATTGCCTCACGGGAATTGAGCTATCCAATGCAGCGAGATACCATCTGAAGAACTCATTATACAGATGATCAGGATCATTCGTGGAAGCGATAAAATCATTTTCTGTCAAGGCTGTCTGGAAAATATCAAGGTTTTTTGCTGTTACTTTTCTTCTGCTAATATTCTGTGCCAGTTTCTTGACTACATTGCTATACTTAATGGCAATCATTTGTCCGCCATGATCTGATAGTCCGCAACTGACTGGCTGAACGGAAAAATTATCAGAGTTAGTAAATATATTATCTATGCATTTACTGCTGCTAGCTGTCGTTCGCGTAGGGAAGTCTATAGTTCTGATTAAATTATAAGACAAGCAAAGATCCATTAAAGTATCGCCATTATTAGATTTTTCTAAAAAATTGACGTTAAAATCGGCACACAGTATTATTTTGGATGAATCCCTAGCTAACTTGTCAAGTACTATTTCTAGGGTATTTAAGAAGATGTGAAAATCTGACTCCGGACTTCTATATAAGCAAAGAACATATGCAGATAGCTCCGATAGATATATACAGCTAATTTCGATTACCATCTCAATGGAAAGTTTGCAAATATCTTCACGATTTTTAAATAATACACCCGATTTTACAAAAATAGCAGATCCACCCCTAATATGATGGTCTCTTGTGAAGCAGCTAGCTAGTATGAATCCAGAGATAGTTACAGTATTTTTTTCACTTTCATGGAACCACGATAATAACGATATATTCCATAAAAATGCGGTTCATAGAATTCTAAAACATTTAAAAAATTAAGATTTGGCTGTTTTGGCTCATATAAAATAGTAAATATGGCGATTTTTTCTTTAGAATTTTGAAATTAGATTCATCATTCATTCTTTCAACTAATTTATGAATAATGTATGTGAAAAATAAAGGATTTTTGTTTATTATATATAGTAAGTATATCTCATTCAAATATTAGCGTTTCCCGATCCAAGCTGGGATTTCCTTCGCTGCTTTTTAAGTAGTTTTACCTCAAATTTTATATTTAAATTCCAATAATAAATTTCCCCTTTTGATATTCAATTAATTTATTTTATCCAAAAAAAATCTTTAACAGATTGTAGAAACTTAGAACTAGTTATTAGGTACATTTAATATTACTTATAATTTAATTCGTTCAGGTGATTACACTATACAAAAGTATCAGTAATCTTTTTAAATTAACCTCTCGATTTGAAACTCCACGCTAAGCGAAGCCGCAGGCAATAGCTAGTTAATAATATATTTAGATAGGAAAACAAGATTTACAAAAAAATACGTGTGGCACTCGGGGACTGCCGCGGTAAAGCTATTGCATAGCATTTTTAACAACTTATGCAATTAAAATTATTTATTTATTTTATTTATTTTATTTTTTCTGATATCAGAAACCTGCGCTCTATCGGAAAACGTTGAAATAATTCCGAATCATCCGCGGAAGCAAATGATTCGGAATAATTTAAACGTCTTCCGATAGAGCGCCGCGCTCGATTTTTTTATTCAATAAAGCAAAAAAACCGGATTATTAAAAAAAATTAAAGATAATTAAATTATCTTTAAAATGGTGTAGGTTTCATAATAATACGCCAGATAGTATTTGCGTAGTAGTCGTTTTTGTGTTCGGTTAGACCAAATTTCACAAATTAATTACACTATGTATTATAAACAAAATCTAAAATATTGAAAGCTAAGAATATTAGGAAAATGTTCTTGTTTAACATATATTTTTTTCGAATCGTAAGCAGTACTCGTTTAGACGTAATTATCAGTTTAAAATCATTCATTTTCGTTAAGAAATTTCTTCATTCGGTCGCCGCGCTGGCGTAGGCCCGCGATAAAAGCTATGCAATAGCTTAAAAACATAATAAGATAAGTAAAAGCTTTGAAAATATTTCTCTTTCGTGGCTAATTTGAATAAACATTAGTCAGACATCTGGTTAAAAGTGGGAAGTCCGAAATTCTTTTCCTAAGGTAATTTCTACAACCTTAGGAAATGTATTTAGGACTATAAATGTTGTTAGATATGCCATCTCCTTGCATTATGTTTTATTAGTATCCTTGCTCTATGCTTTAACAGTAAGAGAGAGACAGAGAAAGAAGAAATATATCGTAGCGAAAAATGAATTTCGGCAAGGCCTAACAGCGAATCCCCACAGTATTTTCTCCAAGTAAAACGTATTTATTGTAATTTTCTACCTCCCGAAAGCGACGTAAGCGCCTGAGTCAAGAATCCATAAAACATGAACCGTAGCATTACCACTGACGCTAAGCTACGAACAAATCATCCCGGTGAGATATCTGTTCACGGACGAGCGAGCGCATTTCCTCCAGCCCGACTCTTTCCGAAAGAAGGCTATCATAACTGCGATTCTCACATCTCTTCCCAGTGACGGACGGGTCTTAAGCTTCTAAAACGAAATATAGAGTAGCTTAAGTTTTTATATTGTTATGGGTTTTTTAGGTATGCAAAACTATAGGGCAGCGAAGCGCACCACTACGCTGAATGACAGATGACACTAATAATTGAATGTTATTATCGTTATCATTGGTTAATTTATTGGGGTTTCAATATATAATCAATTAGACCTTTATTAAAACCTATTCATTATCAATGTTATTAAAGACAGCCAGATAAATTGCTATTAGTTTGGCCGTCAATGCTATCAGCGCCACCTGCATTTCGCCGTGTTTAGAAGGGTTTACAAATCAACCTATAGAGTTGAGCACTCTAATACCATATATAATATATTCTAATACCTATATATATCATTTATTTTTTTATTTTGAATATGTATATGTAATCATCGATATCTCAGGCCTCTAGATATGCCCTCAGGTACAATAAAGTTGAGTCATATCCGTTGCGCGTAAAAACATTAGACAAAGAGAGGAAGCAATACATTGTACAGTATGCGAGAGAATACCACGCCAATATTCGTCGCGGGATCGCTCACACCGAAAAGTACTGGCGAAACTTCTACTGGCGGCGATCCGTATTGGCATCGAAGTCATAATAATCGCGCGCGAAAGCCCTATCTAAGCCCTTATATATCGACGTGTGTAACCTGTAAATGTAATTGTATGTTTTGTTTGAGTACATGTATATTGCAAAGTTCAGAAGCTAGGTCGTCGTACTGACAGTGGCCGAGTGTCGTTTTTTTTTTTTGAGAATTTTCTGTGTATTTTTTAATTAAGCTGCGGGTAGCGATTTCACAATCTGCGACCCCCGGAAGCTTTCATACTTGTGATAGCGCAGTATCATGGTCCTTATAAAAGTTTGTATAGAGTATAGTACCTTGTATTCGCTAAAATCTGACCAGATGGGGAACCTCCGGGGTTTTTTGTTGATTATTCCTAAAATTGCTTTCTGCGCCCTAATTGCAGGTTTAATATCGTGCGTGTGCAACCCCCACATACCAAAATACCTTTAGATAGACACACTGTTCACAAGCGCAAAATACGTCTGCTTTAATAAAATTCTCGATAAAATTATCCTCGGCAGTTTAAAGGCATCGTATTCCTGATTCCTGACATCGTCAGACAACTTTAACGCTCTTTCCAAAAGTGTAGACGTTATTATCGAAAAATCGAAAGTACTTTTTTTTTCTATGATAATTTTTGAGGGCGATAGAGTCTGCGCTAAGCTCTTATGGTAGGAGCCTGGATTAGACGGCCAAAAAACATATGTCTCATGTTTTTTTTTTACTTTCAGATGAAATTTATTTATGAATCTTAGATAGCTGCAAGTGTAAAAAACTTACTTTTCTGTAAATATACTTTAAAGGCGTTTTTTTTACAACCATATTTTTCAGTATTGCGCTGGTGATAAAAAAAACTATTTGACGAATTGAGTTGTTCCAAAAAACAATTAAAGATTATAAATGACTTATATATGAATTTAAAAAATAGAAAAAAATGTTTTTATATAATTTTTATTTACTAGTAAATTTTTGGGGCAAATATCTATTTTATTATTATTATTTTTTATTCCGTAGTCCTGTCGTTCTGTCGGTGCCGCTGGATCTCGTACACCATTAACGATTCGCTTCCATTCTTGACGATTTTTTGCCACGTCTCGAGCATCCCTAGCCGATAATTTTTGATTCTTAAGGTCGTCTTTGATGTTATTTCTCCATTCTGTCGGACGGTCTCGCCAAAGAAGTTTACGTGGCAAGCGATTATCGTTCATTCGGTAAACATGGCCGAAATATTATAGTCGACGTTTTTGTACTTCTTCTTCGATCGTCTTCGAAGGTCTCGTTTCGAATTCGGTCGCGGAGTGAGACACCGAGAATCTGCCTCAAGCATCGCATTTGGAAGACTTCGAACTTTTTGAGGTCCGATTGTAGTAAGGGCCTCGTTTCCGATCCATAAAGAAGAATGGGAAGGATCAACGTTCGGTATAGTCATACTTTGGTTTTGATGGTAATATTTTATTTTTTAAATGCTTGAAAAGTTATTAAACAGATACCGTCATTTCTGCAGCGGTAGAAACATTTGCAATTCAATATCTCAAAAATGTTTTTTTTGGTATTGCAAAAAATATTTTTCTATAATCAAACTGATATAAAAGATGCATGATCAGATCTCAACTTTAAGTTTTTAAAAAAACATGAAAAACATGTTTTTTTGGGCCTTCTAAACAAGGCTCCCCAAAAGATGCTTTTATTGCATACTGAGATGCCAAATTTTGTCATCCCTGAAGGCACATGCTGCCTGCACTACTAATGTTGTCGTTTGGCGAAAATAACCTAGTTAGGGAAGGCGAGGGGAGGAAAGGAGGGAGGAGGGAGGTTACGTCCGGTATCATCAGCCAACTTCCCCAGTTAACTTGGCCGTGTTCGATATCGGGTAGGATGATATGGCCATATATGGCAGTCGCGCAATTGCTCAATCTCGTCGATAAGTTGCATAATGACGAAACTTCCCAACTACCCAACAGCCTCATCGCTTGTCACGTAAATTAGATTAGACTGCACGACGAAGCTACATACTGCAATATACAATATTTCATTCAAAAGTTTCAAGCGCGTTTATCCCAAAATCACAAGTTTTCCGATACCCTAAGTACACTCAGTTGGGCTCCAATTAATACAACTATCAGTATACTATTATACGTAAAATTCACAGTATACCAAATTAGAACAGTCAGCGCCCTCTGAGTAGCAAGCGTTGCGGGGATAGGGTGCTAGGTGAGTGAGCAGAGGGATACGTTACGGCAAACGCCTGTGCCTGTGTGGAGTTGTCGAATTTTGTCCCACAGTGATACAGTGGCGACCATATGCGCAAGCGCGTCTCTATCGACGCTCTTGCGCCTTTACTTTTAAGTATCCCACTCAACGGCACCACACTCGCTTAATCGTGTTACGATTTGTGGTATCCCTTACGACCTTGCCCTTGCACACTTCAATTTCAATTTTGTTCTAAGAGAAGCTACTGTCTATATACCGTGTAAAGTGGTCCATTCGGGTCAGGATATGCAGGCGTTTGTTTTCTCAGACGCGCAATATCCACGTCACGCGACCCTCGCGCGCAATATCACGTCATCTCACCTGAACGGCTTCATTTATTTACGCACAAAAAAGGGCGGGAATTAAAATTCGGGGGAAAAGGTGAGGCGAGCGCGCCCCGCGAAATTGGTCGTCGCTAGTCCGGTTAATGGGCATAGTTGGCCCTTTCCCGGAATGTTTTCAGCCGCAAAGTGGGTCACGGCTGCGAGCCCCCAAATTTATCGGCCGTTAGATTTATGCGAATTTCCGTAAGGGGGCATAAACCATCTGTCGCCATAAATTGCACGGCGACAAAGGCCCGCGTCAGAGGGTGCCCTTCAAATGCAGATCCGGCCGCATAATAGCTGTCACCGCCTCCGCAGCTCAATTAAAATGTAAACTAAAAGATGCCAGCGATCCACTTGTCGCTCTTTCATGATGAAGCTTAGCGCGTCGATGATATACAACGTGTATTCAACGAGAATTAATGAATGCTTCCGTCGTTGGGCCCAGATGACTATGCCTATGACGAACTTTGCAGTTTCCGTTCAGTGTATCCCAATTTGTACCATTCTAAGCAGGGGAAAATCGCCTGGAAATACCGCGTGATTGTCTAAGGGAGTATATTGCATTATTTTTTGCTGGAATTTTAAATAACCCTTTTATACCTGAAGTATTTGATCTTTAGGAAATCTTGTTTTTAGGCACATTTGAATAATTCCCCAAAGTGCATTTATAGAGCTCATAAATCAAATTTGTCAAATCGCCTATTACCTAGTAGGCCATATTGCCTATAATAAAGGTATCGGACATTAATTAAAGTTCTAGTATAAAAGGATAATTTTTATTAAAAATTTATTTATTTTGATGTAGGTAGTCTTGATTATATTTTCTTATTAAAGTTTATTGAGACGAACCTCGCCGATCGTCGTATGGATGCCAACAACTAGTTGGTACTCGAACACCCACTCTTGGAAATTATTTATGAACTTCTACTCATTTTAAATCCCACTTACCTCGAAAAATTCATGTATTTTTGTACTTATTGTTAGTTTTAGTTACAAATCTTAAATTAGGTATTTAATATTCCATATTTTTTAAAAGTTGCCACGTTGCTTTTGGACCTTGGCTCAGTGGGCAGTTCTGCTTAGCTGTCAAAATACGATGAGTGGCAATTATAATAACACACTAATTTACGAAATAATGTCAAAATAACAACTTCGTTACATCTTCGTTTAAAATCACATGATGCGTGACGTCACTTGTTAATTATAGATCTGCTATCTCCTCTATCACAAAATTGCAATACATAAAAAAATATCTTTAAGACTCACTCCAAGGTTCCCGTCATCATCATCATAAAGCCGTTAATCGCAACGCGGGATCTCGGACAAGAAAGGTCGGTCAATTTCCCATTATATTTTACAAGTAGGGCTTTGCATTTTATGTCAGATTTATCCCCAGAGGGGGCGAAGCAGAGAATCGAGGGAAATTCCGGGCGTAGGATTTGTCTAAGTATATAGGCTGAGGGTGTTAAATAAATTAATTTGTAGTTGTTGGAGAAATAATATTAAAAGCGACTCGGCCTACTGTTATCTGATCCACTGGTGTTCAATTTATCTATATCCACTTCCTAGACAAGGTGTTCCATTTAAGGTTCATAAAGCTATCGCGGTTATTTGATATTTTATTAAAATAAATTTGATTCATACGGCGACCACCATACAAAACCCGAAACGGAACCCCTCAGGCACCAATTCCTACTACAGTCTTTTTTCGTAACAGATCGTATGAGCAAACTGCTGAACAAGTGTGGTATCAATACGATCTTTAGATGATCGCCAAGCTGTCAATGCCAAGCTAAGACGATCTCCATGGTGTTTACAAAACCCGTGGTATTTGAAAAACAAATATGTAAAAAAATAAATAAGATGTACACCTACTCACATACATTATCTATCGGCTACATCTACTATGAAATCGGAAATCGACATTAAAGTTTTACTTGGAAATGCCAGGCAAAAAATGTTTTTTTAATCAGTTATAAATAATTAAAATAGTTAAAATAATGCAAGGGTTATAGTAAGGAAACATTAACCTTGCTGTGGCGTACCAAAAAGCCTTGCAAACATAATGCTCAAACAAATATGTTTAGAACAATCCGTCAACCACTGCAACAACACGCCTGGGTTGAATCAATCCAAAGCATTAATTAAAGCTTACGACCGTAAGACAGCCCGTGAGGCCTTATCGCTGAATAGGAACAATCTACATATACTGGTGAGGGCGCTCACGGGGCATTGTGGCCTTAACAAACACATGTACAACCTCAAGCTCCAAGACAGAAAAATACGCATGTTCTGCCAAGGGGCAGAACATGCGTAGGAAACTCCCCTGCACCTCATGTGCGAGTGTGGCCCGCTGATGCGTAAAGGATATACCTACTTGGGTGGTTATTACCTCCAACCTGAGGAGGTAAAACAATCTGGCGCCAAAAGCCTGTTGCGGTTCTTAAATAGCACAAGGCGTAGCGCAGAACTATAGTAGGTGACGAACACAATAGATCAGCAATGGTCGCAGTGGTACAAGGCTCATAAAGATCTTTAAAAAACCCCACACAACAAATTAAAAAAAATAGGAAACATTAAAAAGTACAAGAAATAACTAGGTACATACTTTCGATTATTAGGTAAAACCAATCCCAAAAACCAATTTATCTTTAACCCTTAAATAGGCTCACAGTGAATCTTAGGTAAGGAGGCATATGTTATCAAACTGACCCCAAATGTAATAACAATTAGAAAAGTGACCTAAAAGTGAAATTTCAGTCATATATTGTTGATTCACACGTCTTAAAAACATTTTAAAAAAACAATATATTTGTGTCAATAACTGTTTATTGTATTTATCCATTACAAATAACCATTTGCTTGAATCAATGTATTTAAATCAAATCACATTACTCGTTTTATACTGTGTACACACATCTCTCTATCCTTTCTCTCTCGCTCTCTCTCTCTCTCTCTCTCTCTCTCTCTCTCTCTCTCTCTCTCTCTCTCTCTCTGTTCCTCACTTTTTCAGTACTCTTTCAGTAAAAAAACGACAGTGCGAAGAATAATTTATGTAGCATTCAAATTCAATTACATTAGTGAGTGCACTTTGCAGGACGCAACTTGCAAAGCGGAAGTCACCTATAAAGCGTACCGCGCGGCCGCAATTTCCGGCCGAGAGCCACAACTTCTAGCCGACTTATGAATACCAATAAGTCTTTTGCACGAGTATCTCGTATTATGGCAGCCGTGCGCTTGAAGAGCGGCCAGTGTAGAGCACTTTTAGAAATGAGCTCGTCTAGCAGTAACATGAAATGTACAACTACTTATTATAAATATATACAATATTAATAATATACAATATCATAAATATTCTATAATAATATTAATAATATTATATAATCAATAATTTATATTACTTTCCCGGCCCACCAATCGCATTTTTTTTTTCGTGATGAAGACAGAAATATCTATGTTGAGCCCTTCCGAGACGATTAAGACAATTTACAGACTGAAATCTGTGTATGTGAGTCTGTTGCTATTTGCTGGGAAAGACTTGGGACAAGACAGCCGATTTTTTTAAAGATACGGCTGCTCATGATCACTATTTTGCACCATCAAACTAAACTAGACTACTATCTCGACACAGACCTAAGCCTAGTGAGGCAGTAAAATCCAGATAGGCCTGTACATTTATTTTTAAAATATTGTAATGGATCTAACGTAGATCTCAACAATTGTTAGTAATGTTATGTTATGGATAAACAAATAAATAACGAATATTTGACGCGGCGGTTACTTCTACGACTAGGCCACAAATATTATTTTCCACTTCTCTTTATTTTTTTTACAAAAAACGTCATTTTAGACATATCTTTACTTTCCTGGTTATACATGCTATGTACGGAAATATAAAACCGATTTCAGCCGGTACCGTGTTTAAATATTGCCCTGTGCGCTTTTGCGGAGCTAATAAAAGTGTAATTTTGAGGTGGCAACCTAACTGAAGGGTAATATTCGATGCTAAGCTACAATGGACGGTCGATAAAGGCGATTATTTCGCTGCCCTACGCCAGTAGACCGGGAGACGACAGTTTTTTATTTCATTTCATTTTCATTTTAATTACTTCCAAAACAACTTGACGGATTAAACAGCCTAAGAGCTGTTTTGACACAGGCAACTAATAACAGTGATGTACTAAAAAGTCAAGATAGCGGAAAAATAATATCCAATATAATATAAGTAGTATTTACAATACTAGATAAAACAAAACGTAATACATAATAGTAGGTAGAATAATTTAATATTTAACTTGCACCTATGTATACCTCTAGGTGAAGCTTTGAAACTCCATTTTATTGATATATGTCTAGATTCGGCGGATATATACAAATATTCACAATAACCCTGTTGTTTTAGCCAGTATATTGGCAATAGGCATACCTATTTGTGTACTTTGGTGTACAATATTTTTTTTGAAGAATAACAACAGCGAGGATAAAATCTGTCGATCGGTTTGAAATGCTTTCACCGATTCAATTCTGTATGAAATACAGTGTTTCAAACAGTACACGTTAGCATTTTAAAAAGTGAAAAGGATATTTATAATAATGAGAATGTTTGGGTATATTTGGGAATACTCAGTTGTTAATATATATATAGAAAAGTTTGTTTATATTTTAGACAGTAAAATGTCTACAATTTAAGCCTAAACACGGCATGTTCAGAAGCTACCGAGCTTTACGGAAATTGGTAATGACTTCAAACACGCATAAAAACTTATGTACAATAAGAAACACAAATTCTTTGGAGATTCTGAATCCACTCATGGACATAGGGTGACTCGATGGAGGCTTAAATTATAGTAAATTTTTCTTAAAAAAAATGTCACTATTTCCGCAGGACGCATTATTTATAAAGTTAGAGTAATATACAGACAAGTACAAAATTTCGGAGTTTTTCAGGCATTGAGTGACTTGCTCAGGTCTTTTGAAGCTGTAAAGACGTTGTTTGGACTATTGGCATAGGTTCTAAGAACATATAAATATTTTTAGTATTAAAAATGAGTTTGACTGGTGTGCCAGATAACGTCTTTATACTCCCTACGGCTGCCCGTCGATATAAGACGAGCGGATGCAACGTAGCGTGCTTTACCTCACTTAGCTGCACAGAAATCGATAAGCCCATTTCAGGTTTGACCGCTTATGACCGGCTAAATTGCAAGTAAAGCTGGAATTACTAGTTGGCTGACCAAAAATCGATATGCTTTTCCTTCGATTAAATTACTCTAGGACGGACAAACTGCTGCCTTATATTTTGCTTTCTTTGCCTCTGTTGCTTTTAACACTTCCGTGTGGAATTTGCATATGGTCGTTTACAGGGTGCGAAGGACCAAGTATTACTAACTTCATCCTGTATTCAAATGTGGATGGCGCGATGACAGCGGGCCACTTTGAGCTCAAACGTCAGATGGAGTTCGCTCTAACATAAATAAAATTGGTTGTGTCACCCTAACACTTTCCAGGCAGGTAGGCCTTAAAAAGGATTTTGAGCTTAAAGTTCCTTCGGGAAAACAGGTTGACCTAATTAAAAGTTTAAGTTAAAGACAACAAGACTAACATAGGGTGAGCGAGCATAATATTTAGGCTCGATTTAGGATCGCTTTCGCTAAATACAAGTTTACTTCAATATTATTAGTGTAGATTGAATATGAGATATCCAATCAAAATTTTTAGTGTGATTTCGGCCCAAAAATTCATCTATGTACCATATTTTAACTTTATAACCAATATTTCAAGATTGTAATATGACCAGTGCGCCCCCAATGCGTAATATGACCAGTGTGGTTGAAATCGGTCCACCAGTGGGGTAGACCGATTTCAAGCACAACCTTTTTAACTTTTGCCATGACCAAATGATGTAAGCATGCAAAATTTCAGCTCAGTCGGATTAGGCATTTGGGTGCTATCGTGAAGTAATTCACACAGACACATATTCACAGACAAATATACAGACCCATCTAGAATTGGTCTTCACCAAACAGGCCAGTTGGATTAAGCGATTGAGCGCTATCGTAGACAAACAAACATAAAGACTTCAATTTGGAATTGATGTTAACCGTCTCGGGGGAAGGGGGGGGGGGGGGGTGGCGGGGGAGGGGGAGGGGGAGTAGGCATTCAAAACAGGTACAGGTATTTATGTAATCATATCCAAAAACAAAATTGCACGTTCACAATAATTTTCCTGCTCACTGGCTGGGTGGGCCGGGAAATTAAATGCTCGGAAATGTATTTACGAGTAAAATCGGTTGCCCCTATTGTTCGCTAAATGCAGCATCTCAGTGTTATCAAAACATGTGTGATCAAAATAGCATAGCACCAACCATTCGAGAATAACTAGTAGCCTTGCAAAATGCAATAATGACGGCGCTAAGCGCACAGAAAATTCCCGGGAGTGGCTCGAAATGTGAAGAGCCGAATTGTGCAAAATTCTCAGGAAATCTTAAGAAAATTGCCAAAAGATCTGAATGAGTCGTACTGGTGTATTCGTAACCTTAATACTGTAATGATATAAAATCGAACGCCTCCTGTCAAATAAAATACTTAATATCTAAACCAAACCATGCCAAGTAAGTACACCTATTGCCATCTATACGCAGCAACGGGAAGGCAAGGTGAATGGTCTTCAAAACGTAAAAGTAGTAATTAGACGATTCATTCATTATCCCAAAATTTAAATCAATTTCAAAACGTGTAGCGACATCTAGCGGGAAAAAAAACGAGAAATGTTACCGTCGATAAGCAGATAACTGTAAGAAAATTTTACCGACATGGCAACAAGAGAATATAAAATATATTAAAATAAGATTAAAACTCAATAAAACAATAAAACGTTTATATATTCGTTAAAAATGAAGCGTAATAGCAATAAACCACTAAATAAAATAAAACTAAATAGGCTTTAGAGAAAAATCAAGGAAAAATCGATGATTAAAAAAACGCCGAAATCACATACAAAAATGGGTCTTCAAAAGATGCATGATAGAAACACAGGATATTTAGAAAGATTTCAGCGACGACACGCACTATAGACGTAGTATAGAACAAGCACTATCCTCTGAAACGAAAGTAGAACCTGAAAACAGAATAAATAGTTAGCAATCGATTTAAATATCGAAGGGAACGAATTCGCAGCCAACCTCGAAGTGACAGTTCAAAATATGGTTAAATTGTCGTACTTTAACAAGAAAAATCGCCACTATAGACGATAATGCTAATTACAGCCGATATAGATAGAACACACAGTAGATAGACCTACTAGAATAAAGCCAATGAAATAAGCTATTTTATGAAGCAGAGCATATATTCCGTACGATAGTTTACAGGGAGAATTTAATGTTTGAAACTAAATAAATGACGATTTGACAGAAAAATAAATCAGAATTATCCACGGCAAGAAAGTGTTGCCATGTTTTGACACCAAATAGAGTCGGAATATCGTACAAATTTTGATCACTAGAGGCGCTGTAATTCAGAAATGAAGGAAATTTTAAGGTGGACAACTAACGAAAAACAGACGAGCGTCTTAAAGAGCGTCTCATTCATATTTGGCGGGAAAGTTTTGGAGGGAAAGCCATACCTCAAAAAGCAGACGATAATACAAATATTAGAGTATACAGAAAGAAGAAGCAAGTTAAAAAGGTCATAGGTGACATAATTTTAAAGAAAACGGATGAGTAAATTCGATGTAAAAAATTGTTTTCAAATTGGGTCACTGAAAAACCTACTAACGCCGAATAACTTTTTATAAAAACCATATAGGGTTATAGTAGAAAAAAAATGAATAATAATAGCCATAATAGTTAATGAAATAGACATATTTTATGGAAAAATATACACGTACCTTTAGAAGCACATAGCGCCGCGAGGAGGCAACATAAAATTAAGATATATGCAGAAATTAGATGCAGGGGGTACATATTAGAAGGGAAAAATAAGGAAATCAGCTCAAATGAGTGAATTAAAGAAATAAGAGTGCAAAGATAGCTCGATGTGCACGAAATGGTACGGAACCCCAATGCGGAAAAACGATAGTTGGTAACCAGAAAGAAAAAAGCATGATGGCCACGTTATTCTCATAGGAAGGGGTTGAAAAGCACATCTAAAAATGTAGAAATTGCCGTATTTTGAAGGGTATAAAAAGGCGATGGGCGATGCCAAAATCAATTCAGTTTACCAGAAGAACCACCGCGTAATAACCTCGTTACCCAAACGTCGAAAAAGTGCCGGAAAATGTAAAAGTTCAAGTTAAAACGAGGGAATGTTGGCAGATGTGCTGTCCAACATTCCCATAAAAAATCGTGTAGAATCTAAGTGAAGTTTTTTTAACACATATTTATTTTATTAGAAGCGGTACATCAAATATTTGGCGGGAAAGCCAACAAAATTAAACAGTGCTAAGATTCGACGAGAGATCGACTTAAAAACAGTAAAAACACATTTATATATAGACGCCACGTACATCAAATATTTGGCGGGAAAGCAAACAAAATTAAACAGTGCTAAAAATTCGACGAAAGATCGACGTAAAAAAAAACAGTAAAAAAACCCTCTATAAGAGACGCCACATACATCAAATTTTGGCTGGGAAACATAAGTATACAGAATCAAAGAGTAGTAAGATAGAAGAAAAATAAAAGAAAGACATTTCTTTTAAAATAAACATTCACGAGGAGATACAATAAGAAATAACAAGACAGACATTCGGAATAGACTTCGCATCACGAAGACAACGTACAATCAAATTTCGTCTTCGACAGAACGGGGTGAAAACAATCGTACTAGACGGCCGCCCGACATCCCTACGATGCAGCTGTCAAAAAAAATTAAAAAAACAGTTTTGAGTTGTGACGTGTTTAGTTATTAAGAAGTTGTAAATAGTGTAAAGTAATTGATATTGGATTGGATGGCTGCCTAAAACGAAGTAAGATTGTTCAAATTAATATAATTGCGTTATAATTGCGTTATAACTGCCGAAGCTGGCAATACTATAAAACTGTTATTGTCGATATTTTTTTAATATTTTAAGCAAATATGTATGTTGTTATAATTATGAATAACAGATGCGTCTTATACTGTTTCGCGCTATAATTGAAATAGAAAGCCAATACCATCTGCTTCTCGTACTGCCGCTACCAAATTGGTAAAGCGTGAACCTTTCTTAGAAGGCCAGTACTTGATTGAGACTGCAGGCCGTCAATAAAAGACGAAGCCTTATAGATTGAGATACTTGAAACTGCCTGGTTTCACAAGAGACGAAGTCCGTGAACCAGTGTAGCGATAAACTTAGAAGGAAATGTATATATGTATGTCGTAATTCACTCTACATACCAATTAATTTAGGATATGATAAGTTGTTTTTTTTGTGCTATATTGCGTATTGTTATATTATCATGTTATTTTAAGTTATTTAATGCAAAGCTACAAAAAGAGCCATAATATATGTAAATGAACTGTATAAACTAAAAATTTTATTTTACAATATATCGAATATTTTGCCGGAAAAAGTGTTCATATTTTTTAATCAAAAGGATACCATACCTGAGAATACAAATAGACTGAGCTAAATCATAATTAGAAATTGATTCGATAGATCAGAGGCAGCACTAACGGATGAACGAACGCAGTAATGGAGTAAGCGAGATTGGCGCCTTTATTATAAATTTATCTCGTGATCCAATATATTAACTCTTAGAGCGCCGCCGTCACATACGCTGTGCCAGACGATTTTTGTCCCTCGGCGCCGGCGTCACACCGTCTGTGACAGCAGATGCGGCGCTGATTTTTATTTTTTTTCTAGCTAATGGTTTACTAACAGCGTAATAAATTTAAGTACAGCCGCTTGCCAATAAAACTAGCAACCGAAAGAAATATCGCAGTTTACAAAATATCATTTTTGAGATGCCTAAACCGACCCTGAAATGCGTACATCATAATTTCTTAGGACGGCAACGTTTAAAGACGTTCCTAGAGTATCTGTATAAGTGATTTGTGTTGTGGATACCAGAAATAATGTAAGTAGATGTTGTTTTAATATTATTTAAATATATTATTATCATATATAAACCTTCAATTCTCCGAAATAGGAAGAAACAATAGGTATTATTCGCGATTCTATGCCGGTTCCTTGGAACAGTTAACACGAGCAAGCCGTTTATTGAGTAAAATCTCGTATTTTTTCAAATAATTTATAATAAATTATATATCATGTTATTAGAAATTTAGTCTAGATTACATATACTTAAATTAATCTGACTTTTCACAAGTAATTTCCTGGAAAACTTTAACTTACTGTAGCAACGCCCAAACACATCGCGACTATAGAGGATGTTTTATATTTGTTACATAATCATTACAAGAAAGTTTTTTTAAATTTATTTTTTTAACGAAAGATTTTTTAACCTAAAAAAGTGAGTTTATATCGCTATATTTTTTTTAAATTCAGACTTTGTTTCCCAGGATATTCAATTTCCGAGGATATATATTTTTTTATTATTTCCTTTTCTTTGTAACAAAAGTCTACGAAAAATAACCTGCACACGATTTTTAACAGTTTTTTAAGTACATAAACAAAAAGTATTTGATAAAATATTTAAAAAAAATTAGTATACATTTTTTAAAGTTTTTAACTATAGTTTTATGTATAGAATCAAGCTTACGTCTTTTACTCTCCAATAAATACTAAACTTGTATCTTCATTTTTGAGTCTTAAAATTCCTTGATGTCATAGATTTTTGATTTGAGAATTCCAAAGAGAGATTAGAGGTACAGTATTGTATAGGCAATTTCGGCGAGCAAGGATCTGCGGCAATTCGTAAAGTCCGTATTTATGATTTTGACATGTAACGGTATCGCCAGCGTTAACCACCAGACCACGCGTTTCCAAACTGTTAAAGTAATGTACAAAAAAAGAGACATACTATCTTATATGCAGAATCTTTAAAAATAAACATTAGTATAGAGGAAAAAACATAGCTCTATGCATATAGTAAATGTGCTAGCATATCCGAAATGAGGCGAAGTCGCACAACCAACTAGACCTATAAGGTCTGTATCTGGCTCTGCTGGAAATATATCTTTGAAATACATTGGTAAATCATTTACATAAACTAAAAATAGAATAGGGCCCAAAATTGAACCCTGCGGGACACCAAATTTATTAATTAAAGCAATCGAACAGTGTTTCGTAATGTTTTGATTTTGACAATGTGTAATTTCCACGATTAAAGTTCTATTTTTCAAATATGAATCAAACCATTTTAAGCAGTCCTCTCTAACTCCATAATGATTTAGTTTGTTTAGTAAAATATCACGTCCAACGCAATCAAGTCGCCTAGATAACCATAGTCAAAATAGTCGCCTAGATAACCATGTCAATGAGTCTCGGAAGGGTATAAAAGAATTTTGGTTACGAATGTATTCTATTCGTTAGAAGGTATTGTCTATTTTCGTCTACAATCAAGTCGCTTTAAATATAATATGTAAGTATAAGTTACTGCTTTTTGTGGGTAATTTTTATATTTTCATTATCAATGGTGCTTTATACTAGCTTATAATCCTAATACTAGCAGGTGCTTATAATCCTAATACTAGCAGTCCTACTTGTCAATGTTTCATAAATAATAACCCCCTTAAAATGTTGTAGGTATTCAAACACCCGACATGTATTTTATTATTTTAACTATAGAATATTGTATTGTCATCGGAACTTTTTATGTATGTAAAATTTAAAAATAATTGGTTATGTAAAAGTTCGTCAAAATCGAGTTACAAAAGTAGACCTACCTTCTGTCATCGTACTGAGAAACAAATGAAGTTCAATTAAAGCCATAAATAGTAAATACAACATTTTTGTACATATTATTGTTTTTGCTACGGACAATACCGAATAAATAATTGTTTTTACACCAAATCAAATAATGAACTCGATAATATACTTGAGATCATAGTTTTAAATTATAATATGAATATTTTGAAATAACTTTATTTATAATTCTAAAACTACTAACCATAAGTTAAAAAGTAATGTTTATAGTATCCATGCAATTTCTAGGACTTTCATTTGCCAGCGGTCAGTGGAATTATTTTGGAATAAATGTTTTCTTTAATAAATTTTACATGACATAAATCACGATGTTATTTGTTGCTCTTGATCTCTTTCAGACTTTTAAGCTAAATTTTATATGGACATTATTTCTGAGTTGCCGAATATTTCGTGTCATCTCAGAAAATCAACCTGGTGAGTTATAATTGTAAGGTATGTTGACATTTTTGAATGTAAACTTTATCTTTATTATTGGTACTTAACTATCACTATCAAACAATCGTCATTGAGTACCTGTCTTATATTCGTATAGTAAAATAAATCTAAAACGGTAACAGTAAGTTGTATTTTTGTTATCTACTTAATCAAGATAAGAATTATTATAAAATTATGAAATAACTAAATCTCAAAATATCACGACAATAATCACTGGTAAAATATTTTGTTTACAATGATGAAAAATAATAATCAGTAGACTATTAATACGCTAGTGTTCGTAAATATAGATGAGTACAATAAGTAACCCTAATGAAAATTTATTTCTTAAAACGTTGACAATGATTCTAATACGTTAACGCAAGTCCAAATGTGACACGGTGTCTAATTAAAAAGGACAAATTTAAAAGAAATGATTGACGAAGTAAGAGTTGTTGCAGATTAAAGTTTTGGAAACAGAGTACAGACCCTTGGTCCCAACGCAGGGATATCGATGCTTCGACCTTCATAGGACTTCGTCATTGTATCGGTCGGTCGCGTGGGAAGTGACAAACAGATGTTAGACATTACGATTCGACTTGAGTAACCTAAAAAAAGGAGTGGCCTTTTAAAACGCCTTTTGCAGGTATATTATAGTCAGTTACTAGAAGCATGGCTACTAATAAATTAGGCGCTAAAATATGAACGGTGTGATTCTTTTACAACTGTTTTATTTATTTACGAATGATGGTTTTACACAAAATGTGGGATAGTTGCAATCTATAAGTAAAAAAGTACCTACCCAGGAAGTACCTAGGTACAATTTTTTTAATTAATTATATATTTTATACTATATTCCCTTATTAATATTATTAATAATAATTACACTTATATTTTTACTATACTTTAATTTTATTGGAAAATACCTAGGTATTTTTTTTTCAAAAATAGCTATAATGATATTGATGAAATTTTTCGAAAATTATATTTTTATGGATAATCATAACACACCCTTACTAATTACTTTGAGAAAACTGTTTCTGGGTAGTGTTTTGTAGCTACCTAGCTATTCAACGAAATTGGTATTAAAAATACGAAATAAATGGATATATAGTTGGGGATAAAAAGGGATTTTACTAGGTAGATTACCTAGTAAAACTTTGTCTTGGTAGCCGTTATGTTTAGTTTCAAGATTTCAGAGGCATTACAGAGAGTCTAACTAAAATAATATATCGATCGTTTACAAACACCCTATGTTTTGAGTCACGTAAACTCCGCCGGAAAAAGTAAAACCAAAAATATTGACAAATTGAAATTAATATTACACTACTTATTAGTACTATAATGTTATACGATTTTATTTTTATTCTAAAGATAATTTATTTAGCTTTCTGATAATTTAAAAAAAGTGAAAAAATATGCTCAAACAATTAATTGTGGGTGTTTCATTTACGTTCGGGAGAAGATGACACTCGTTTGAATAAATCATGATTCTGATCAAACGACCTTGGCTATCACTGTGAAATTTTGATAAATAGGTTAACAAGTAAATAAGTTAGGCAATTCATTGATAGATATTTAGTAGTTTTGATCGATATGATGGTAATGTGGAAAATACTTAGTATAAACACAGCGCGGCGCTCGCCCTTCTTTTCAAAACAGGCTGGCGCGGGGCGTATAATTGCTTTCTGGAGGGCCGGCGGCTGAAAGGTTAAAAAAAAAATAACTCCTGAGTTCACAACGCCCTGACGGAAGACTGTAGCATCCGTCAGTGTGATAAATAGTGCAGCGACAAATCAAACGATGTCAGATATTCAGTAATGATCAACAGCGTACTTATAAGGACATTATAAAAAAAACCCATCTGATTGGAGCAATCGTCAACCGATATTGAGAAAGTGACGTAAAACTATTAGCATACATTGATCTGGAAGTATTTAACTATAGAACACCTTTGATAATCCACTATATAAGAATTGTGTCATAGAACATCAAAAATCAATATTATTCTTCGGGATGAGATCTTAAAAGTGTATGTTACAAGCCGATCCTAATTTATAAACCTCAAATTGATTCAAACTATCTAAAACCAAGTGCATAAGGGTCTAACAAATTGGTCTAGACACATAGAATACTCCTTATTATTCTTCTTCTTCTTTTGGAGAATACATTTTAGTCAGGACAGGAGAATTTCATATATGAGGGAGATCGTACAAGAGAAAACAGGGCTATTCACTTGAAATCTCTATTCTCTGCATACTTTGAATATCTTTATACATATATATTAGCATCATCCTCTTCTTTTAGTCACTTTTCCTTTCAATTTTATCTTCTTCATCAAGCGCTTATCGCTGATGACACATCGCGAGCACGTTTAAATAAGTAATAAAAGAAATAAAAGTTATACGCTACAAATGTCTCCCAACTGGTGAGATTGTTTGAAGATTGTTTGAAGATAGATTGAAGATTGATTAGCATAGATATTAAAATTATAATTCATAAAAATAACAAATTATATAAAGATAAAATAAAAATTATTCGCTACAAATGGCTTGCCCAAAGTGTGGCCGATCATGACCATTGCGATATATTGACATCTCACAAATCATACAAATCTTACAAATGAATTAAAAAATTAATAAAAAATTAAAACGCTACAAAATGGCAAATCATATTATATGTAATCATACAAATCTTACAAATGAATTAAAAAATACAAATATAATAATAATAAAAAAATTCGCTACAATACTTACAACATAAAAAAGTGCAAAACATTCTTTCAATGTAGATAAAAGTGTAGTTGAATAGAGCCCATGCACTAAAACGCTCGCACGCGAGTGAGGCTTTACCAACATAGATGTATTTTATGATTCCATAAATATAATAAAAGATACGATCATATATAGCCTATCTCCTACTTTTTAAGATTCCACTAACTGCCATCCTATATGATTATTTTAATTATAACATACTATTTTATTATATCATATTATATATAATAAATATTATTATTCAATTACTCATACTTCTATTTTGCTCTATCCAAATAACCTTATTACCATTACTTATTTATTATTTTTGGTGACTATTGTTTGATATTATTTGACATTTTATTTTATTTTAATTTTATTAACACGATTATTTATGTTTTGTGTTTTATTTCCTATTGTGATTATTAGTTATAATTTGTAATGGTGACGGAAATATATATTTATATATATAGATATATATATATATATATATATATATATATATATATATATATATATATATATATATATATATATATATATATATATATATATATATATATATATATATATATATATATATATATATATATATATATATATATATATATATATATATATATATATATATATATATATATATATATATATATATATATATATATATATATATTATTTTTTATTCAAATTACCGAATATATGTGATCTAAAAACTAGAGAGCTAGCTGT
The DNA here is from genome assembly GCA_944548615.1 of Micropterix aruncella. Classification (NCBI taxonomy): domain Eukaryota; kingdom Metazoa; phylum Arthropoda; class Insecta; order Lepidoptera; family Micropterigidae; genus Micropterix; species Micropterix aruncella. Next base: position 76,959,278 of record OX155980.1, on the reverse strand, counting down.
CCTGGCACTTAGTTGGGCAGCAGCAGTACTTAAATGCTAATGCTCATACCGGCCGTGTTCAAATTTAATTTTAATTTGAAATATATATGTATATAAATATATATATATATATATATATATATATATATATATATATATATATATATATATATATATATATATATATATATATATATATATATATATATATATATATATATATATATATATATATATATATATATATATATATATATATATATATATATATATATATATATATATATATATATATATATATATATATATATATATATATATATATACATATATAGAGAAATGTCATAGAGATGAATACGACTAGTGTCGAAATATTCTCAGTCATATAATTTCTTCTAAAATAAGTTACTAACATCCATTTCTGTTACAGAAACCATCCTCCTATACTTATTACATCCAAGGGCATACAGTAATTCGGCTGCTAAGAACATCAAGTAACTAATAACATCATAAGTTATCAATTGCGGAAACAGGTACTGCTGCCCTAAGTATTTAAAGAGGACATTAACTATCGTTTAAATGTTTCTGGTCCACCAGGACCCCAGATAAGTAACTTTTCATGAATCTAATTTTACATATTATTGAAAATAATTTAAAAAAATTTACACCCTTAAAATATCAATATATATATATATATATATATATATATATATATATATATATATATATATATATATATTGTCACGCGATTTCTGTAAATTAAATACAGAATTTCCATAATTTATCGCGTGTTGAGTCCCAATCCTCGCCATTGTTGTTGTTTCACGACACTGACACCGATCGTTTGACATATATGCAGTTTTGCCAATTCCATACAACCGAATTTCGTCTACCAACCGCAAGAGTCGAAATCAGCGACTTAATATTTAATAATTTTTTATAATTTATGCGATAAATTGCTATGGGATTGGGTTATTAAAATGCAAAATAAATAAAACATTGAATATTTTAAAACAGCAATTTTTATTTTGATAAAATACTTATTTCTAATAAAGTAACCATTTTACGACATAGAGTCAAGGTGGTCCTGTCCTTGTATTGAATTTTGGGATAAATAAATTCAAAAAGGTTTTTATAATAAAATTAATCTCGGTTTTGACTTCTTTATTAAATTAATAAAATTTAGAAATTAGCTACACAATTTATACTCAGCAAACGGTGAACCGGATATGATCGATTGTTCGAGTATGAACTAGAAAATTCTGGAACATTTGATATGAGCCTATATGAAGCGCCAAAAACTCGTTTTCCGGGCATTTTAAATCGGAGCCGTGGCGCTAGTTAGTGGAAGTTCCGAGTTGGTCTTCATTCTCTGTTGTGTTAGACATTATATTTCTCGGTGAGTACGTTCGATAATTATATCTTGGTATTGCTTCTTGAAGGGTTTATCTGGCTGAGTTGGGGGAGCGAGATTCGATTTCCTCGGAACGCAGGGTGCCGTCTCTGCTTCCCTTATTCGCTCCTACCCCAACACCTGAATCCCTAGTCTAAGTGGAGGATAATTTCAGGAACTTCCACGGGGAGAATTTCCACGGGGCAAACTTCTGGGAGCCTTGCCTACTTCAATCGTTCCAGCCGTTTTGAAGAGTACTCCCGAATTCAACCGTTCCAGCCGGTCGGGGTACAAGGGTACAGCTGAAGAACTCCAGAAATCAAGAATACGCCCATTCCAGCTTTCCTGAAGATCAGCCCGAGCCGGGTTGGTCGATCGCCAGCGCCGCTATTCGTCGTCGTACCGTACGATACGATTACTGCTTAAATAGTACCAGTCACCGCCACGTAACCACGTGACGTCGCCGCGACCATCGAGCTGAAGGCGGGAAGTTTGAATCCACTTTCCAGAACATTCTATCACTGAAATTTTATCGTACTTACCCTACTGCTCTTTTCTACCTACCACTCGTCTGACTGTTGACCCTTCATGATCAGCCGGCCTCTGAGAAAAGTCCCATTGTTCTGAGCTAGATTCCAGAGTTTTTGAAATGTATTAAATATTAATTTCCAAAGTTTTTAATTGTTTTCAAAGTTTTTAATCAAATATTATAGTTGTAAATATAGATTTCACTTCTAGAGTTCTTTAAAATTCATATTTTCTTATTGTTATCTGCCTTTTACTAATTAAATGTCATCGTTCAAGTGATTTAATGTTTTCTTTATAATTTTAGTTTCTACAAACAAGCGACCACATCGATTTCTAGGTATCCTAAGTACCGAGAAATCGTGTCGGTCACAATATATATATATATATATATATATACTTATATATATATATATATATATATATATATATATATATATATATATATATATATATATATATATATATATATATATATATATATATATATATATATATATATATATATATATATATATATATATATATATATATATATATACTTATATATATATATATATATATATATATATATATATATATATATATATATATATATATATATATATATATATATATATATATATATATATATATATATATATATATATATATATATATATATATATATATATATATATATATATATATATATATATATATATATATATATATATTTTAATGATATGATTATTAGTGATACTTATGCACTGTAAATGAATTGTTATTAATTAATTAAATAAATAAATAAATAAACAACTTATTTAATTATTTCTTTTCTTATCCTTATATTATTATTAGATTTATTATATTTTTTTCTACTATCAACGTGTTCATGTTATTTCTATGTTAATGTGTAATGCAAGCATTGCAAACTATTCATAGGATAGTAAATTTGTTTCGTTTGAATATGTTTTTAAGATACTAGTATCATATATTTACTATCTGTAAGTTTGCTATAAAATAAAATAAATAAATAAACATGAAAAAAATCACCGTACAGCAGTACATAAACTAGCAAAATTACCGAGGAAGTCAAACGATAATCTCGAATAAAAAATAATAACCAGGAAAATAGGACCAGCTTCAGTTATGGTTTGGGCCGCAATGACTGCTCAAGATCGATCTTCAGTCGTTTGCATCGACCATGGTTAACAAGACCGTGTATCTCGAAACAGTCGAAACCCATGGACAAATATAAAATTGAAGCCTAGTTCATAGACATGCCTTATTCTAATGCCATAATACTCCATTTTTTGAGTAGACTCGAGAGGTCTACTCAATAAAAAGTCTTAGAGAGGTCACAAAAAAAATATGTCTTTCCTCCCAGCATTTATAAAATATACAATATAGCGTGATGAAACATATTTCGAAATGAGTTCTACCCATTTTATTTGTGAAGAAAATTAAATTTTGGACCCTTCTGACTTGACTTAATAAAATCGGATATTTTGGCGGAATGACGCGATTCGATATATTTTTAGACTGCCCGACAAAAAATGAGTTCAATGTGTTCATGTGTCTTTATTCCACCATAACTTCTAAATGCTTGAACCAATTTAAAAGTGTGTACTGTTGTTAGAATCCGTATGTCATCTCGAGTATCATAGGGTACCTTTATTGTCCTAATATCAAGAAAATAGTTATCTAAATATCCAAATATCCAAATGTCAATGAATTAATATAATATTATCTTGTTTAGTTTCAAATGAAAGGTCTGATTGTGTACATTCAGGAAATAAACAAGTTTCTATATGAATAAATACATAAAGTACCAATATTTTATTAAAAAAATACGTGTGGCACTCGGGAACTGCCGCGGTAAAGCTATTGCATAGCATTTTTAACAACTTATGCAATTATATTTATTTATTAAGCTATTGCATAGCTTTTATCGTGGGCCTAGGCCAGCGCGGCGACCGAATGAAGAAATTTCTTAACGAAAATTAATGATTTTAAACTGATAATTACGTCTAAACGAGTACTGCTTACGATTCCAAAAAAATATATGTTAAACAAGAACAATTTCCTAATATTCTAAGCTTTGAATATTTTAGATTTTGTTTATATTACATAGTGTAATTAATTTGTGAAATTAGGTCTAACCGAAGACAAAAACGACTACTACGCAAATACTATCTGGCGTATTATTATGAAACCTGCACTATATTAAAGATCATTTATTTATCTATCTTTTTATCTACGAATTTTTTCGAATAATCCGTTTTTTTTTGCTTTATCGAATAAAAAAATCTTGCGCGGCGCTCTATCGGAAAAGGTTTAAATTATTCCGAATCATTTGCTTCCGCAGCCGCAAATGATTCGGAATAATTTCAACGTTTTCCGATAGAGCGCAGTTATCTGGGGGCTAACGGGCCCATGATGAGTTGGCCACGATGACCCATGTGTCCAGGGTCGGTCACACTCACGGGTCAACACCCATCCGACGGCCTCCTCGCATGGGGTGCGAGTCCTGGGTAGGACACTGGGTCAACCAGTCTCCCCTGGGAATCAAGCCTCTGGCGCCCCTGGACGGTCTGCGCACCGTGCGGGGTTTGCTCCAATCGGTTGTGCTCTCCGACTAACAGTCGGGGGAGTCTGGGAACTGTACTGTTTCCTATAGAGCGGGGGTGGTTGCGTACCTTATGGCGACTGCTCTGGAATTGACCATTGGCCATCCGATCCCGGGTAAGAGGCGGGCAAAGGACGCCTTGGTCCGCGAAGATTGTACGGTCTGCGCACCGTGCGGGGTTTGCTCCAATCGGTTGTGCTCTCCGTTTCACCGCTTCATAAGGGAGAGGACCGCGCAAGCGACCTCGAACTCGGTACCAATCGAGAGACCGGAGAAATCTGGTCACAATTGGAAGTGAGGGCGCGAGTATCTCGAGCCCGCCGGGTTTACTCCTGGCTAACTCGCGGTAAGGCGTTGGACTCTCACGGGTTGTTGACGTAGCTGGACGTAGAATGTACTGTCCAAAGTCTCTACGTTCACTGCAGGGCGATAGAACGACTAATCGTTAAAACGTCCTGTGGTGACGGGCTCGCCCGTTGTAGTTGACACCGCAAGAAGAGCGCAGTTATCTGATATCAGAAAAAATAAAATAAATAAATAATTATAATTGCATAAGTTGTTAAAAATGCTATGCAATAGCTTTACCGCGGCAGTCCCCGAGTGCCACGCGTATTTTTTTTATTTTATTTATTTTATTTTTTCTGATATCAGATAACTGCGCTCTATCGGAAAACGTTGAAATTATTCCGAATCATTTGCGGCTGCGACGTATTCCGATAGAGCGCCGCGCACGAATTTTTTATTCGATAAAGCAAAAAAACCCGATTATTCGAAAAAAATCGTAGATAAAAAGATAGATAATTAAATCATCTTTAAAATGGTGCAGGTTTCATAATAATACGCCAGATAGTATTTGCGTAGTAGTCGTTTTTGTGTTCGGTTAGACCTAATTTCACAAATTAATTACACTATGTAATATAAACAAAATCTAAAATATTCAAAGGTAGGAATATTAGGAAAATGTTCTTGTTTAACACATATTTTTTTCGAATCGTAAGCAGTACTCGTTTAGACGTAATTATCAGTTTAAAATAATTAATTTTCGTTAAGAAATTTCTTCATTCGGTCGCCGCGCTGGCCTAGCTAGGCCCGCGATAAAAGCTATGCAATAGCTTAAAAACCGTAATAAAAATAATCATAAATACAATAGCTCAGTTTCTGTAGCGGCAGTCGTGTTTTTAATTATTTTTAATATATTTACTTGTTACCCTACACATAAAACAATATTTGTGACACTATCTGAAACAATCATTCTACTATTAACTTAAGCGCAATAAATATTTAAATACCTGCTAAAAGAAGAGCTAATAGATATAGAGTATGCGGTAATATTGCAGTGACAGTTCCTAGTAATAGCAGCATAATCGAATTGTACGTACATGATTGTATGTCACGCAGTTGTAGTGATTCCACAGACCATTATCATGCATACGCCTTACAAACGGATTTACATGAATACTTTTAATCGCGTCATTAGGCGAACTAAGCATAATAAAAAATACGTGTGGCACTCGGGGACAGCCGCGGTAAAGCTATTGCATAGCATTTTTAACAACTTATTCAATTATAATTATTTATTTATTTTATTTTTTCTGATATCAGGTAACTGCGCTCTATCGGAAAACGTTGAAATTATTCCGAATCATCTGCGGAAGCAAATTATTCGGAATAATTTAAACGTCTTCCGATAGAGCGCCGCGCACGAATTTTTTATTCGATAAAGCAAAAAAAAACGAATTATTCAAAAAAATGCGTAGATAAAAAGATAGATAATTAAATTATCTTTAAAATGGTGCAGGTTTCATAATAATATGCCAGCAAGAATTTGGGTAGTAGTCGTTTTTGTGTTCGGTTAGACCAAATTTCACAAATTAATTACACTATGTAATATAAACAAAATCTAAAATATTCAAAGCTAAGAATATTAGGAAAATGTTCTTGTTTAACCTATATTTTTTTCAAATCGTAAGCAGTACTCGTTTAGACGTAATTATCAGTTTAAAATCATTCATTTTCGATAAGAAATTTTTTCATTCGGTCGCCGCGCTGGCCTAGGCCTGCGATAAAAGCTATGCAATAGCTTAAAAAACCTTCACTACTTTAAGCCGGTATAATTATTGAGAAAATTCTAAATTACTAAACTACGTAATATCTCAATAAATATAAAACAAAGCCCCCCCCCCTCCCCGTATGTCGGTCTGATCGCGCTATATTAAAAATGCTATACACATTTTGATACGGTTTCCACTGTTCTTTAGAGTTTCTTTCGAGGAAGTTTTATGTTTATTACCATCAATATATATAAAAAGGGGACCTGAAAAAAGGCAAGCTAGATGTTAAATAGATGATAACCTGCCGTTTTTTGGACATTCTGTCCCCCGTAATCTCAAGAATCGCTGGAAAAATTCTAATTTAGTTTTCACCGTTGATTAGGTTATTCTTTAAGAAGGCTTAAATTGTAAAGAAAATACACAACTGTAACAAGTAAAGATATTAAAAAGAATAAAAAAATACGTGTGGCACTCGGGGACTGCCGCGGTAAAGCTATTGCATAGCATTTTTAACAACTTATGCAATTATCATTATTTATTTATTTTATTTTTTCTGATATCAGATAACTGCGCTCTATCGGAAAACGTTGAAATTATTCTGAATCATTTGCTACCGCAGCCGTAATTGATTCGGAATAATTTAAACGTCTTCCGATAGAGCGCCGCGCACGAATTTTTTATTCGATAAAGCAAAAAAAACGGATTATTCGAAAAAAATCGTAGATAAAAAGATAGATAATTAAATTATCTTTTAAATGGTGGAGGTTTCATAATAATACGCCAGATAGTATTTGCGTAGTAGTCGTTTTTGTGTTCGGTTAGACCTAATTTCACATATTAATTACACTATGTAATATAAACAAAATCTAAAATATTCAAAGCTAAGAATATTAGGAAAATGTTCTTGTTTAACATATATTTTTTTCGAATCGTAATCAATACTCGTTTAGACGTAATTATCAGTTTAAAATCATTAATTTAAGAAATTTCTTCATTCAATCGCCGCGCTGGCCTAGGGCCGCGATAAAAGCTATGCAATAGCTTAAAAATACGTCACCCGTTACAGAAAGTGAACTATTGTATTTATAATTATTTTAATTAAGTGTTTTTAAGCTATTGCATAGCTTTTATCGCGGGCCTAGGCCAGCGCGGCGACCGAATGAAGAAATTTCTTAACGAAAATTTATGATTTTAAACGATAATTACGTCTAAACGAGTACTGTTTACGATTCGAAAAAAATATATGTTTAACAAGAACATTTTCCTAATATTCTTAGCTTTGAATATTTTAGATTTTGTTTATATTCCATAGTGTAATGCTTTTTGTGAAATTAGGTCTAACCGAACACAAAAACGACTACTACGCAAATACTATCTGGCGTATTATTATGAAACCTGCACCATTTTAAAGATAATTTAATTATCTATCTTTTAAGCTATTGCATAGCTTTTATCGCGGGCCTAGGCCAGCGCGGCGACCGAATGAAGAAATTTTAAAATGATTTTAAACTGATAATTTCGTCTAAACGAGTGATGCTTACGATTCGAAAAAAATATATGTTAAACAAGAACATTTTCCTAATATTCTTAGCTTTGAATATTTTAGATTTTGTTTATATTACATAGTGTAATTAATTTGTGAAATTAGGTCTAACCGAACACAAAAACGACTACTACGCAAATACTATCTGGCGTATTATTATGAAACCTGCACCATTTTAAAGATAATTTAATTATCTATCTTTTTATCTACGATTTTTTTCGAATAATCCGTTTTTTTTGCTTTATCGAATAAAAAATTCGTGCGCGGCGCTCTATCGGAAGACGTTTAAATTATTCCGAATCATTTCCTTTCGCAGCCGCAAATGATTCGGAATAATTTTAACGTTTTCCGATAGAGCGCAGTTATCCGATATCAGAAAAAATAAAATAAATAAATAATTATAATTGCATAAGTTGTTAAAAATGCTATGCAACAGCTTTACCGCGGCAGTCCCCGAGTGCCACACGTATTTTTTTATCTACGATTTTTTCGAATAATCCGTTTTTAAGCTATTGCATAGCTTTTATCGCGGGCCTAGGCCAGCGCGGCGACCGAATGAAGAAATTTCTTAACGAAAATTAATGATTTTAAACTGATAATTACGTCTAAACGAGCACTGCTTACGATTCGAAAAAAATATATGTTAAACAAGAACATTTTCCTAATATTCTTAGCTTTGATAATTTTAGATTTTGTTTATATTACATAGTGTAATTAATTTGTGAAATTAGGTCTAACCCAACACAAAAACGACTACTACGCAAATACTATCTGGCGTATTATTATGAAACCTGCACGATTTTAAAGATAATTTGATTATCTATCTTTTTATCTACGATTTTTTTCGAATATTCCGTTTTCTCTGCTTTATCGAATAAAAAATTCGTGCGCGGCGATTTATCGGAAGACGTTTAAATTATTCCGAATCATTTGCTTTCGCAGCCGCAAATGATTCGGAATAATTTCAACGTTTTCCGATAGAGCGCAGTTATCTGATATCAGAAAAAATAAAATAAATAAATAATTATAATTGCATAAGTTGTTAAAAATGCTATGCAATAGCTTTACCGCGGCAGTCCCCGAGTGCCACACGTTTTTTTTTTGATTTATCGAATAAAAAATTCGTGCGCGGCGCTCTATCGGAAGACGTTTAAATTATTCCGAATAATTTCAACGTTTTCCGACAGAGCGCAGTTATCTGATATCAGAAAAAAATAAATAGATAAAATAAATAAATAATTATAATTGCATAAGTTGTTAAAAATGCTATGCAATAGCTTTACCGCGGCAGTCCCCGAGTGCCACACGTATTTTTTTCTTTTAATTAATCAAAGCGGTTTTATCATCCGGTAAATTATGATTGTAAAATTTGATATGTTCCTCAGTTTTGTGAAATGCTTTTATGGAATGAATAAATGATGATGATGATGATGATGATTGATGTGGGATGCGCCCAGGAATAAAAATAAATACGTGTGGCACTCGGAGACTGCCGCGGTAAAGCTATTGCATAGCATTTTTAACAACTTATGCAATTATAATTATTTATTTATTTTATTTGTTTTATTTTTTCTGATATCAGATAACTGCGCTCTATCGGAAAACGTTGAAATTATTCCGAATCATTTGCGGCTGCAGAAGCAAATGATTCGGAATAATTTAAACGTCTTCCGATAGAGCGCCGCGCACGAATTTTATTCAATACAGCAAAAAACGGATTATTCGAAAAAAACGTAGATAAAAATATAGATAATTAAATTATCTTTAAAATGGTGCAGGTTTCATAATAATACGCCAGATAGTATTTGCGTAGTAGTCGTTTTTGTGTTCGGTTAGACCTAATTTCACAAATTAATTACACTATGCAATATAAACAAAATCTAAAATATTCAAAGCTAAGCATATTAGAAAAATGTTCTTGTTTAACATATATTTTTTTCGAATCGTAAGCAGTACTCGTTTAGACGTAATTATCAGTTTAAAATCATTAATTTTCGTTAAGAAATTTCTTCGTTCGGTCGCCGCGCTGGCCAGGCCCGCGATAAAAGCTATGCAATAGCTTAACTGATTTGCTATGCGACTTGTTTTATGTGTGGTTGGAATAATTATTGGAATATGATATGTATATGTATAAGTCATTGGTTTTTGTTTAGTGCTTAGCTTAAGCCTGCAACGGACTAGGATATTATTTCCCTTTAGTCGTCGTTCATGAGAAATTCAAGTGTCATTTATGTGCAGAATGCAATCGGGGCTTCGGACGTCGATCACATGTGATTGTAAATTTAAAGATAATACAATCATGGGTAATATAGATCAGATTCAAATTCGTTTGATAATAGAAAGTTGCCCGCAGTAACAGCGGCAGTCGCTAAAAAAACGAATCATTTAGTATAATTTATTTTTAAAAGCTATTGCATAGCTTTTATCGCGGGCCTAGGCCAGCGCGGCGACCGAATGAAGAAATTTCTTAACGAAAATTAATGATTTTAAACTGATTTGCTACCGCAGCCGCAAATGATTCGGAATAATTTCAACGTTTTCCGATAGAGCGCAGTTATCTGATATCAGAAAAATAAAATAAATAAATTATTATAATTGCATAAGTTGTTAAAAATGCTATGCAATGGCTTTACCGCGGCAGTCCCCGAGTGCCACACGTATTTTTTTTATTAAATATTTGGGGTTTATGGATTTATCCATATAGATAGATGTATATTTTCGGATTGACCATTCATTTGACACTAAACACGACATATTTATGTTGATTTATAGACAAAATTTAGACAAGTATTTTTTGACATTTGGAAAGTTTATGTACCCTATGACACTCGAGATGACATAAAGATTCTAACAATATCACACAATGCTAAATCGGTTCAAGATTTAAAAGTTATGGTGAAGTAAAAAACATTATTTCAACATTAATAGAAACCGGATTTTTTCCGAGTACAACTGCTTAATTTTTTAATTTACCAAAACGTTGGATTGTAATAAATTGGTAAGAACCAAAAAACGGTTACTAAAAATTCGGTATTATTTTGTGGAGTGTAATAATTAAACACTTTGTACAAATTATGTTGCTAAATTAATATTCCAAATATTTCTCTTCGTTACTAGGCCTACCGGATCTATTCCTGACGGCCGCGAAGAGGAAGAACGAAAAAAATTACTGTCAAATGATGAATGTCAACGCGCACTGCTTAGCATGGCGATTTATATTAATAACTTTACATTATACAGAACAATTTAATATTATACAGAACGCTGCTTTCTCCTGACATGAAAGCAAGTGGTCGGGCCACGTACCCTATGACACTCGGGAGGACAAAATGATTCAATCAATACAACACACTTCTAAATCGGTTCAAGTGTTTAGAGGTTATAGTGGAATAAAGAAACGGAAAACATACATAGATGAATCCTGGACACATAACACTCCTTTTGGGCAGTAGTGTAAAAAGAGGGCCTGATAAGTGGCAAGTTGAGTGTTAAATTGATGAAAATCTGCTGTTTTCAGACATTCTGTCCCCAGTAAACTAAAGAACCGCTAGGAGGATTCTAATTTCGTTTTTACAGTTGGTTAGGTCATCTTGCGGGGGCGGCTAAATTGTAAAGACACACATCTGTTAAAGAGAAATGTTAAGTTCTCTAAAAATTGAATTACATCAATATGTATACATTGAGGAGTTAAATTAACATCAATAGAAAATGCCACGCGCGGCATTTAACCATTTATAATTTAAAAACTGATTCGTTGGCCCATATATTTTTATTTTATAATTGTAAATTTGGAAATCGATATCACTGAGTGGATTGCTATATATTCTTAAATGGTACGATATGAGCAAAAACCTCGACTTCTTCAAAACAACTTCTAATATTAAAACTATTTTTGATCGCAATCTATTAATCCTTTCAAAACGCTAGTTTTTCTTAGCTCAGACATCTAATCTACAGTAAAAATGGACAACATGCACAATTAAAATGTTATAGACAAAAATCCCGTAGCAAAAAAGTTGATACCATGATATGCCAAAAGCCGTAGCCAGTGATAATATTACAATGTCACCTGATTAACCTGTAGACACCAATAGACTGTTTTAGGTGCACTTTTAAATTGTTAATAATATTTAAATAGTTAATCTATGAAAAAAAGAAGTAAAAAATAGCATATTAAATTTAAAAGTATTATACAATATTGGTTATTATTAATCCTTTTGAGCTGCTGGACAATCATAGTAAAATTCAAAAGATTAAAATGTTGTTAACAATAATCGCAATAAAAAAAAGGAATATACAAAGACATATTATTTAAATATACATATTTGCTAAACAATAAAGTGTATCGACAACAAATAAATCAAATAAAAAATCTGGTGAAAATATAAAAAAATAAAATACGTGTGGCACTCGGGGACTGCCGCGGTAAAGCTATTGCATAGCATTTTTAACAACTTATGCAATTAAAAATATTTATTTATTTAATTTTTACTGATATCAGATAACTGCGCTCTATCGGAATAACTTAAACGTCTTCCGATAGAGCGCCGCGCACGAATTTTTTATTCGATAAAGCAAAAAAAAAACAGATTATTCGAAAAAAATCGTAGATAAAAAGATAGATAATTAAATTATAGTTATATAAAATAGTGCAGGTTTCATAATAATACGCCAGATAGTATTTGCGTAGTAGTCGTTTTTGTGTTCGGTTAGACCTAATTTCACAAATTAATTACACTATGTAATATAAACAAAATATAAAATATTCAAAGCTAAGAATATTAGGGAAATGTTCTTGTTTAACATATATTTTTTTCGAATCGTAAGCAGTACTCGTTTAGACGTAATTATCAGTTTAAAATCATTAATTTTCGTTAAGAAATTTCTTCATTCGGTCGCCGCGCTGGCCTAGGCCCGCGATAAAAGCTATGCAATAGCTTAACAAATGTGATTTAATTGACTATATATATGTATATATATGTATGTATTAAAATAATAAATTTAGATAAAATGTCTTTTGAAATATGTTGTTATTTACAGTATGTAGTTACAGGATATTTTAAAAGTGACGATTTTAATAACGACTAAAAAGTAAGGTCGTCGCTTTCGTTTTCGAAATATTCAGTTTCATCATTCTTACTCGTGTACGAGATTATTAGATACGACATAAAAAGCTGCGAATATGGCTGGGTTTTCATTTAAAATTTTTGCATATAAATAGCCCTCAAAAAATATTTAAATCAGCGTAAAAAAATGAAATAAATCGTATATTTTACTGGTTGTTTGTAAAGGACGCCAGAGAGGTGAAATTTTTTGAATGGATTTTCGTCGGTATTTCAAAGTGTTTGTTACTGCACCTTTAGCTTTATTTTGCGTGTGATTTTAAAATTGTATATGTTTACTTCTGTTACGGTTTTAAAGTTATGAGTCGGATAAGGTGATATGATAAGAAGGCAAAAATTGTAGTCTAAAATCCCCATTGGAAAACATTTATGTTTATCTGTTATTTGAATGAAATGCTATTTAAAAAAAAATAAGTGTGGCACTCGGGGACTGCCGCGGTAAAGCTATTGCATAGCATTTTTAACAACTTATGCAATTATAATTATTTATTTATTTTATTTTTTCTGATATCAGATAACTGCGCTCTATCGGAAAACGTTGAAATTATTCCGAATCATTTGCGGCTGCGGTAGCAAATGATTCGGAATAATTTAAATGTCTTCCGATAGAGCGCCGCGCACGAATTTTTAATTCGATAAAGCAAAAAAACGGATTATTCGAAAAAAAACGTAGATAAAAAGAAATATAATTAAATTATCTTTAAAATGGTGCAGGTTTCATAATAATACGCCAGATAGTATTTGCGTAGTAGTCGTTTTTGTGTTCGGTTGGACCTAATTTCACAAATTAATTACACTATGTAATATAAACAAAATCTAAAATATTCAAAGCTAAGAATATTAGTAAAATTTACTTGTTTAACATATATTTTTTTCGAATCGTAAACAGTACTCGTTTAGACGTAATTATCAGTTTAAAATCATTAATTTTCGTTAAGACATTTCTTCATTCGGTAGCTGCGCTGGCCTAGGCCCGCGATAAAAGCTATGCAATAGCTTAATAAATAATTATAATTGCATAAGTTGTTAAAAAATGCTGTGCAATAGCTTTAACGCGGCAGTCCCCGAGTGCCACACGTATTTTTTTTATTAACTAAATGTGGTTTATCTCTGCTTTGTAGACATCTTAGCAGGATATTACTAATATACGGTTTAGTGATGTTCAATGATAGTATTAGTACCTATCAGGATTAGTAGCATTATAAACATAGCACTTATCTGTCTTAACAAAATCTAACTTCCATTTTAATATATTCCTAGCTCGTTTCGGGGCATTCAGATTTATGCAAATTGATGCAGCTACCCCGAATTTTTATTTTTTATTTTTACCCACAATGCATGTGCATTTTCATGGAACATGCCTTGTTGCCTATTGGTACCATCTTCTAGGTGGACATTCGTAGCACCACGCAGTCAAATACTCAGTCGGTCCCCCATCCAATTATTGATCGCGCCCAACGCTGCTTAACTTCAGTAATAACGAGGAAAACCGGTGTCAACGTGGCCACGGACGCTACAATTACGGATTCACTCAAATGAGGATTCCACTATATATAGATGTTTAACTTAAGGGAGCCCCGACGAAATATAGAAAAATATATGTACGGGGATATAATCCAGTAATAATAATAGATTATTAGTAAATAATATTATAATTATAGTTAGAATAATGCAAATATACGTATTTTCTATTTTCAAGGTTTTATACTTAAAGGAAGTAAATTAATGTTTTTTTTAAATCCCTATTATTCTACATGGTATTTATTAGGAGTATTTATTTGTAAAATGTATATACTAAATATTATGAAATGATTTAATTTTATACAAAAAATATGTTTTTGTAATTATTTAATTTTATTATTTATTATATTGCAATGGTGACGAGATATAAATCGAAAAAGAGCTTTTCATGGAAAACATAATTTGATAGTAATGCTTTACATTGAGGATTAATTTTAATTAATATTTCTGAAGATTTTTTTTATTTTTTTTTCTAACTATTTTTATAGGAGATTATTACCATTGAAATTGATGATATGCCTTCCGGATACTGCCTTAATACAATACGACGAAAGCTGATAATCGTGCTTCTCGTTAAAAATAGGATGTCCGTTCGCGTGCAGATCTGAGATAGCTCTAATAGAAATTGGCGCGGGAAAA
Organism: Micropterix aruncella; assembly: GCA_944548615.1. Taxonomy (NCBI): domain Eukaryota; kingdom Metazoa; phylum Arthropoda; class Insecta; order Lepidoptera; family Micropterigidae; genus Micropterix; species Micropterix aruncella. The sequence continues at coordinate 76,943,893 of OX155980.1, read as the reverse complement.
GCTTTCTTGTTAAAAGGCAGTACGGCATGCTCGGTTACAGGCAACCAGAAAAACAACCAAATACTCGCGGTTGCAAGAACATGCAAAATGAACTAAAGCACTTCACTTTATTTCACAAGTACTACAAATGGAACTACTTGTTGCGCGTTGTAATGAATTCAAAGGAAAAGACTTGAAAAAGAGATCGTGCTAGCTCAATCGAAATTCCGAGCCGAATAAAATTCTTTATCTTTTATTTATGTATAAAAACTCAGCCTGTGTATGTTTGTTCATAAAACTCGAACAGTAGTCGGTCGATACTACTTTGACATAATATGAAATGAATCACCTATTTTGCTTACTCCATTTATTACAGGATAATGAATGGACTAATAGGATCATAATGACTATTTTACATATCACAATTACAAAAGACAACGCTAAAAATAAGATTATAGATAAAGCCGGCTACGTTTCACTTTAGCTCAGTCAGATATGAAATGGATGGGAAACGCACTGATGTCGAAGCTTTCCGAAGATTTCACGGGTGCGGGAAGACTTTTCGCGCAACTTTGTATCAAAATTTTATTTCACTATAAAAACACGCGCGTTTTCGAATAGCACGTTATGTCGAAACTTTAAGTCAATCTGACTGACTGAAAGACTGCATGCTTTTCGAGTTTTGAGGGCATAAACATGCACAAACTGGATTTTTATAAATATAGATTAACAAAGAAAAAATCTGCAATAATGGTAATAATAAATAGTTAAAAATAATCAACGTGATTCAAAAATAAATATATAGTCAAAATATTCAAACTATAAAAATATATACAATACAAATATAAAAATATATATACATCATTTATTGCGTTACATTTTTTAGGACTACTTTTTACTAAAACTTTTAAATAATGTATTGAAATATTAGAGCCCTGTCCACACTAGAATGGGCTAGACCCAGTTGGGTGACAAGGGAAGAGTCATGTCGACCCGTTTTTAAAAGGCTAAGAATCCTCACCTTAACCTCACTCTATCTCTTTAAGTTACTAACTGAGTTTTTTAAGAATAAAGAAACACATTATAAAAAGTTTTCAGATACACATACTAAAAATACGAGAAATAAATTAAACATTTTTATACCATGTATTAAACTAAACACAGCAAGGCAAGACAAAAAATACTCAGGGCCATATTACTTTAACAGACTACCAGAAAGTTTAAAAACTATTCAAGTGGAAAGCTTATTCAAAAAGTGACTTAAAGAATTCTTATTAGACAAAGCTTTTTACTCGATCGATGAGTTTGTTAATTTTAAATAATTTTTCAAATTTTTTGGTCATTTTTTTGACAATTTTAAGTAGCATTTTTTAATTATTCTGACTTTTTCTGATTTTAATTTCTTGATTATTTTTATCAATTATTTTAATTTGTGGTTTTAGTAAATAAATCTTAAAAATGATTTGGATGCCCTAAAAGCAATAATGAAGTAACTGTATGTACGTGGTGATAAATTTAAATATTGTAAAAACGAACTAATATACTGTAATTTAAATGTACCTAAATATTAAGTTTCTACAATCTGTTAAGATTTTTTTGGAAATAAAATAAATTGAAAAAAAAAATTGAAAAATTGACCAAATAAGCAAAAGGTTCTGGTTTTGCCATTCTGTTGCTGTTATTTTTGTGAGCAAAATCAATGTTTTGTATTAATTAATTCTTAAATAAATGAATCGCTACACAGGGATACTTTGTCAATCTTTTTCTTTTGCCTTCCATAACTCATCAACCAATGCGTCAGTATTTTTTATTGATTTTTGCAATGTATCATTTTAATTTCGTGGATTTTATTGAACTAAGGTGCCAAGTATAAAAAGTATATTAGAGTGAAATTGATATGCCTTGTGTTTTCATTATATACCGATGTTGTGGTAATATTCTATTCCCTTTTCTGAGTTATGCAATATGTTTATGATAAAATAATAATATCGATTTATCAAATGTGATTTACCAAATACGAAAATATAATAATATCGATTTATCAAATATCGTATATAGGAAAAGAGAATTCCCTAAAAATTGACGTAACTCTCTAAAACGGATGTATATCTATGAGTCCATCCTTTTAATCCCACCCTAAACATTCATAAATGCTTTTTACGTTGGTATTGCGTGACCGCGTGGCACGTACTACCACTGTACAGCCATAATAGGGTTATAACTCGCCTCAATTCAACCCATTCGTCGCTTCATTAGAAGTGATTTTTTATGATATGGAAATTTCGTCCGTAATTTCCGCGGCTAACATTCTATTCAGGGCGAGCCTTGATTTTTAACCTTCAACCGGGGACGTAAGGTCGCTGTGATCCTCATTTTTATTGGCGCATTTTATTTCCCTATTCGGAGTAGTGATATTTTATATTTATCCCGGTGCGTGTCATGGTTCTTCCATGTTCTTGCGTAGTTATAATCGTTTTATTTTATACTAGCTGACCCGTGCCCACTTCGTTGGGCGGTAAACATTTTTACTTGTGATGAAATTAAGAGTGTGATTCGGTTAGTACTGTGTACTATGATTTATTTCCTGACTGCCAAAAGGAGGGTTATATTTTTACTGCATATGTATGTATGTATTTGCATGCCGATTTGGCTATATTACCGGGTTTCAAATGAGTGAATGAAATAATTATGATTGAATAAATTATGTTTATTTTAATTGTTTAAAACTTCTCTGTATACTATATTAGATGTAATGTTATTATTTGGTACCATTCTTTCAGGAGTTGCAACCCAAAATACGGTCGCGGTTCCATACCTATGTCGTATTATCTCTTTAACCATTTATGCAGTAAAAGGAAAATTATATGCAAAAAAAGGAAAAGTCCTCTGTTTTAAACAATTGAGATAAATTTACTTATTTTGATAAGAATTAATAATTGCTGCTAATATGACCAATAAACTTGACCTAACGATTTAAATTATTTTTCAATATGAAAAACTACTTTTTGTGATCTAAATATAAAAGTTACACATATGCTGTCGCTGACTTTTTTGTAGGCATTAATATATAGCCTATAGCACTCACAATTAACGTGGCTTTCTATTGTTAAAAGAATTTTCAAAATCGGTTCAGTAGATCCAGAGATTACTTCCTACAACCTAACAAACTTTACCTCTTTATGATATTAGTATAGATCAATGCATTATAGCCACTATATTTTTATTAAACGAATATTACCTCATGAAATAATAAAATCCTAAACTTTCGTCAGAATTACATTTACCATCTTCTCCGGCAGAATGGTAGAAGTCTCTATCGCTACAATAAATACACACGGTCCTACTATAGAATTCACCGACCGGAGTCGGGCTCTTTGTAATACTATTATTACACTTCTGAGGATAGCGGTAGACTCCAGACTAACGACCGGGGATTATATTGCTTTCATAACACCTCCCACTATTTCTGGTACTAATATTGTGTGAGGGACCACCCCTCACTAGACTCCAATTGCTCGTGAGTGAGGGAGTGGTGTCATCAGTGGTTTTCTCCGTAGTAAAAGTCGTCTTGTTGCAGTTGTAGTAGTTTATTGCAGAAGGTATTTGATGCTTGCCAGTTGTAACGCTTCGAATGATAAGTCGCGGTGTGTGTAGTGTGTGAAGTGACTGCTTAATGATGATGATAGCGAGGTATAAGCGCGGCGGTTGTCGACTCGAAGATGATCGCGAAGTACTATGCGTGTGGCTGACTGGCCAGAGGATGATGATGATGTGTGAGCGTGGTAGCCGTCCACTAGAGGATGATGATGAGCGCGTGTACTTGTGAACGATGCGGTTGACTGCCGCTAGAGGATGATGATGATGAGTGATCGCGGTAGCCGTCCACTAGAGGATGATAAATAATCGATCGAATGTATGTGCTTTTATACATTGCTAAATTATGCAATGCCGTAGGTGTGGGGCAGTGAGTATGTCCGATTGAATCGATTAGGAAAAATGATATTAGTCATCGGCTGTGTCTGCATTAATTGCCGCAATTATATGGAATTCAATGTTGGTTGGCGCGTGTAATATTGTGTTTGCGGTTATGGATTTCTAGAATCTAATTCTTTTGTTGACTCGATATGTTGGGCGAAGTACCAACAATTGCATACTAAATTAGTGAACATGATGTTTTAGAATACATCCCTTAAAACCCATAACATAGGCACCTGAAATTAACAACTGTTCTAAAGGCACAGAATATTGAAAATTATAAATCGGTATCAAAATCGCGTTGGGCCTAATGATATAGTATAATACTTAGAGTAATAATACTTTTTTTTAAATCAAGCTATTCCAAAAGGATCCTCCAAATAAAACGTGCACATCATTACATTTCGTTTGGTTCTCTAAGACGTGGTACTTTCGCCACGCGGCCACCTGGGAACTAAAGCGAGTGTCGCGCGTGCACTGAAGTGTTAACATATTGCCAGCCAATTGTAATTGCGTGGGCTAATTCACAAGCCTGCCCGCCATTCGGGGCTTTTTAAGTGAACGTGTAATCTGGGGGCTTGGCAAGCTAATGAGAATTCCCTCAATTTCGAGGTTGGTCGATGACTTAAAGTTACAATAATGGGCTACTAATAAAATCACGACATTAAACACTCTTTATGTGTACTTAATATTTAAAAAACGGTTGCGACTGTAGCGAAATGCACAGTCGAGGGATGAACGTGAATATGTTCCAAATCAAATTCAAATTGAATTACCGCTGTAATATAACAGATAGAGGACTTCGTAAGCGACTTCGGACCCGTAACCGCTCGGGAGGACGGAGGTATTCTGAAGGTTAATTCCATCCTGCCAAAACTGGTAGCTAGGGGGCGAGTCTGCCCGCTGTTACCTCGCCGTAAGGCGTCGGACTCTAACGGGTTGCTGGTGAACTAGACAGTAGATTGTCTTGTCCCCAAGTGTTCTACGCTCATCCCACGGCTGTAAGAACGATCATATATCGTTATACCTGCTCTTGAAATGACCATTGGCCATCCGATCCCGGTTCAGAGGCGGGCAAAGGACGCCATGGTCCGCGATAGATTCGGTATTCACCGTTTCACCGCTTCGTAAGGGAGACGACCGCGCAAGCGACCTCGAACTCGGAACCAATTGAGAGACCGGAGAAATCTGGTCACAATTGGTAGCAAGGGCGCGAGTGTCGCCCGCCAGGTAGCATTCCTGGCTATCTTGCGTTAAGGCGTTGGTCTCTTACGGGTTGTGGCGTAGCTAGACGTCGGATTGTTTTGTCCAAAGTCTTCTACGCTCACTGCAGGTCGATAGAACTACTAATCGTTAAAACTTCCTGTGGTGATGGGCTCGCCCGTTGTAGTCGACACCTCAAGATACCTGGGGTGACGGGTTCGCCCGTTGTATTCGACACCGCCTCTCAGCCACATTACCCACAGACGCTTCATTGTTGACTTTTTTGGCACCGGTACTTTCTAAAATTCGGTTTGAAATATATTTTGAACTTTGCTGTAGGAGTTTGTACGAAAATAAACACAGACAATAGAAATTTGGTGAACTTCGAGTATTATTCAACTTCGAACTTTCAACACGTGCACCAACACCGATAATTAGTTCCGCCCTTTTCCGTTTCGTAGAAGGGGGTTCAGTGTTGCCACTCGGGCTTTTGAGAATTCCCTATTTTTTTTACGCATTTGAACTTTGGGATGCGTGACTTATTTCACAGCCCGAGTACTTTGTTCCATCTAAAATTCCTCTTTCCTTAGTTTCGTTCCTCTAATTAAGACGGAGGCTTGGATCTCATTGCAATGATGTTTAATAAAATACCCTTGTATTTCAGAAAACCTTCTAACTAACTTCTAACGAGCAAGAAAGGAAAATAATTTTTTTTTTTATTATTTTTATTTTTGTTAAAAACATACATCATAAAAAATAACGTATAAGCATAATATATAACAGTAGTAAAGCCAATGATGTTTTAAATTATTTGCTATATAACGATTACAAAATATGCTAAACAATACAGTAGAAAGAAAACCAAAAAGAATTTAAAACTAACAGTTAAAATCGCTATGTGCGAGTGTATGTGTGTTGGTGTGTGTTTGTGTGATGGAGAGCGTGTATGTGAGTGTGTGTGTATGTATGTGTGTATTTGTATGTGTGTGTGCGTGTATGTATGTCTGTGTGGGTGTGTGTATCTGTAGTGCGAATGTGCTTGTGAGTGCTTGTATGTCATGTAATTCAATCCGATCTGATAATCAGCTTTTCACGCACATCCTTAACAAAGGATCGACTATTTTGATGATGTAACTCAAAGATATTAGTAGAAATATTGTATTTAGATTTTAAAACTAGTTTATTTTTGTCTATCGGTGTATAACCTAGATAAGTATTATTCTACACAGTTTTACTTATCAAAAAATGATGTTTTGATGAGTTTAATGCTTTTGCCAGTTCGCACAGTTTTAAGCAAATTTTATTAGGTGTATTATTCATAACGCTTTGTGTTCATAACGCAAATATTTAAAACCAATTCGGCCACATACATGTTAGAAAAATATATTTTGTTAGTAGAAAAACATTTGGACACCCTTACCTGCAGGTAATCTAACTGAAACACTCCTCTTTAGTTCCGGTATAAAAGTTTCGAAGATTTCTGCATTTAAATAGAAACAATAAATATATTAGGATACCAGAAATAAGTAAAGATATGTGCCAAAATTAAATATTCCATTTAAGAATTCGCTAGTAAATGCCAATGACAATATTCCAATAGAATGTAAGTTACGCTGTAGCTGTCCTACTTAGTATCCTACATAGCCATCGATTCGACAATAAACTATCATCGAATAATAAGATATTGTGAAGCATCTTTCTATAATTTTAATATCATTTGAATTAGGCGATAACAATGTTACTTTAATTTAAAATCCCCTATGAATGGATTAATTAGTATACACTGAGTATTGATGATAATGAGAAGCATAATGAAGTACGTAACCATAAAGCTTTAAATGCGGTTATCTCCATTTTTCGTTTTTGGCACTTACCCCTTTTTTATTTGTGGCATTCTTTAAAATTAGCAGTTAGAAAAAACCGTAAACGTGTTTAACAGTCTTGTATATTCCAAAGTGATTATAGTTTTCCGGTGCGAAAAACAACTAATTACGGCGCTCAGTCACGAGAAACAATACGATTTCTCGATTTTCTTTCCGTTCCGTCTGAAAGTGACAGGTTCGGGATACTTTTTCGAGTATACCCATTAAAAAGTTTCGGGGAACTGTTCTTCAGGCGTCACTCAAATATTAATGAAGGGATTTTGGAATAATGCAAATTCAGCTGAAAATGAGTAAAGGGACTTAAGAATTAATCTTAATCCTGAGCCACTGCGAAATTTTGCCTCATCAGATTTAACGTTTTTAAGTATAAGGTAAGATAATATAAGGTAAGGATCTGTATTTTTGGAGGTTTCTCGCCTGGAAACGAGGAGTTTGCTTGTCAGTCAGTATTCTGCTTTTGAAAGTATTGATAAGCTGGTGCATCTTCGAATCCTAACCCTTGCTTTTCAAGGTTTATCCACTTTTCCTCATTTCTATCCTTCATCGCTAAAGTGTGTAAGGTTTTACATTGTATGGGCCTTTATCACAGCGGCTAATATACGGTATAAGTGTCAGTATAAGGGTATAAGTGTATAAATGATAAGAAACTGTCCCTCAAAATGAATATTAGGCCAGTCTTGAAAACTTTAAAGGGCCGCGATACCGAGGCACCTTACTACTCCACGGATACACATCACGCCGCAGACCATAGAAGAGTGGTCCGGAGAGTTTAAGTGAGTTTAATACAATTGGGAGCAATGAATCCGGCTCACCAATATAAACCTTAATATCTCGGATACAAAGAACGCTAGCTTATTTAATTTAAAAGTCTTTAATAGACTAGTACTCAAACAAAATTAATAAAACTTTTTATTTTACTTATTGTTTTACTTTATTAAAAAAATATAAACTAAAAATTCATCAATTCTATCGCAAAACAAAAATCGAAAATAACCATCTTTGGTTGCATTTTCTTACATTTTATTGTATTGCATTATGCACATGTTTTGTATTGTTTTTGTTCCATTTAATAATATGGTAATTATGTCATTTACAACCACGAAGAATGTACAAGAATTCTTACAATCGACATCGTCAGTGTGATACAGCAAAGACAGTCGGTGTATCGTTGTCAATAGTACAGTGGGTTGTTCAACGGTTCCAGGAAACCGTCTCTAGTCTACACAGACCAGGAACAGGAAGGTCCAGTTATTAGGTATAAATGTATTCTGGTTAAATAATAAGTTTATAAGCGGCTGCTGTTGTCTAAGCGTGAATGGCTAACGTCTGTGTGGATATGTCAGCCGGAGAAGAAGTTTAGATGATCGCTAGTTGGTGATCGCTAAGAACTATCCTTGTTGGACCGCTAAAAACGATCACCCGCCAGGCGATTATAATTTGTTTTTGTGTGTTGGGAAATACTGGAAAATAAGTTTTACATGGTAGTATTTACTACCTGAAATACTGATGTTTATTATTTTACTTAAGGGAGTTGGACGACTCCATTTGAATGGATACGTCCACTGTCTCTAGTGTACGCGCGTAAGCTGTACGGAATGAATAATCCCGATGGGTGCCACGGTCCGGGATAAATTTGAACTGATCAGGTAGAGGCTCGCTAACATCAGGTGGAGGCCGCGTAAGCAACTTCGAATCTCTGACCAGAGTGGTGGTTCCTCTTCTCAAAGCCTCGCGGTAAGGCGTTGGACTCTTATGTTTGTTTGTGGTTAAGACAGTGGACTGTCCTTTGTTCGCTAGCTTTCACGTTCACTCCATGAGAGATAGAACGACTTAATGCCATTAAAACTCCCTGGGGTAACGAGTTCACCCGTTGTGTTAGTCATCACCATTGTTACTGTCATTATTATATTATTTAGAAATCAGCAACTTGTCTAGTTACATCTGCTTTGTCTTAAAGTCGGGTAAAAGTAAAAGTGGAACATAGTACACCGAGGGGATACCCTAGCAAGAGAAAGTTTAACCTGAAAATCGCTCGTAGTATGGTCTATTTTGTTACAATAACAGGCCAAAACCGTTAAACACGTTTTAATTTTTATATTATCCACAAACTTTACCTCCAAGTGGCTGTGGCTGTCCGAGATTCACGTAAAACAGCATGTCCTTTTCGTAACTATCTTCTTCTATGATATGCAGAGGGATGAATTTCCTAGAAAGAAAGAAAATTAATTATTAGCAAATATTTAAATTCTAAATAAACATCATCATTATCTAAGATAAACATATTCATAAATCTAACTCATTTACTTTTATACTTATTTCCAATACAACAATACCTACTATACATATCTACATCTATATATTCACTTTACAACGTATCTGTATTATATGTATATCTATATATCCATTTACCATTCTAAAGAAAGAAAGAAAGAAAGAAAATTGACCGACTCAATTGTCTATTGTCCAACTTCTTCTTAATCACTTCAAATTCTCTGACTTCCTCAGCGACTTTCTATTTAGAAACTCAAAATCTAATTTGTTTTTTTTTCTTCTGAATAAGTGTGTATAACACGTTTGATTCTTGTATGCTCTGTATATTTGCTGAAATGATAAAATAAATAAATAAATATTATTTTGTAAAAAAGATGATTAATTGTTCGCGTAGTTGAATTTCCAATAGGCTTAAATGTAAAATGGGTTGATGTAGTACCGGCCTTTATTTATTTTACACGTAAACTATAATCGCGTTACTAACGTTAATCCAGATGAGGTCCAAAACATCACGCACAACACGTTCAGGCACGTGAAAACGAAAAACATGTAACAAGCTCGGTGATACGTTGGACTGAATTGCGGGATACGTCGATACAATAAAGAATATTAGAATGGAATGATGAAGAATGTCGTAATTTACGATACTACGGCGAGACACGGTAGAACCTTGGTAACAACACTTGTCGATGAATGTGAAGAATGTCTATACTTTCGGCTAACCGGCTAGACCTAGGTGGTACCTTAGGTAACGTCACTGGAGGAACTAGGAAAGCAAATAATGGCGATGACTAAAAATGGCGATAGTTTTGGCTAACCGACGAGACACGGTAGCACCCGAAGAATCGTCACGTGGTCAAGAAGAATCGCCAATCGGCATGTATCAAATGAGAGACCTCTCACTGAGATCGAACAGAACGAACTGAATTGAGTTCATTATTCCAGTCTGTTAAAGGCCCGTGACGTCTTTCGCTAGCTGTATAAGCTTTTAACGGGGAATCTCAAGAGCCGAGTCCATGTTTCTCTCCAGGTCCAGGTTCAGGTTTCTCTTCCCTTCATAGTTGAGTGTACTCGACTTCAGTCGAAAATACCGCTGCCGCTGCTCCCTTCTTGGGGTACAAATCCGCGCGGCGCGACGACGCGACGCAGCGACCCGGAGACCCCCAGGGCAGTGCGTAGAAGTCGCTGGACCAAGACTCGCACATCTGGTCTCTTCTTGCGGCTGTTCCGGTGGCTCGGGCTTTGGACCTTCCAAGACTTGTCCATCCAAGTAGGTACTTGTGCGCTTCCTCTCCGACGCGGCTTTCCAAAAGAGGTGTACTAACGCCTTTCCCGCGACAAATTGGGCGTTAAGACGTTCCCAGTATTGATCCGCAGAAGTATGTACACGCGGGGTTCTACGCCGGCGGGACCGCACGACGGGATCGCTCGCGGCTGTCCTTCGAGTGTCCGACTCTGAATTGACCTTGGTCAGGCTCTCTTGCCTATGCGGCTATAAATATAAATGCCGGAAGGTCGCGTACTTGCTGGAAGTGTGTTAGAGAAAATAAGTGGATTGAATGGCGCGCCATTCAAGGGTCTCCACTCCGGGTCGCCACTCCGGTCTCTCGACTGGTTACGAGTTCGAGGTCGCTTGCACGGTCCTCTCCGTTACGAAGCGGTGAAACGTTGTAAACCGAATCTATCGCGGACCACGTCAGTGATTATTCCTCCCCGAAATGCTTCATCCGATAGGCCTGAAATTTGGCATGCAGGCATGATTTAGTTATGGCAAGAATTGAAAAGATTGCGGTTGAAATCGGTTCACCAGAGGGCGCGCTAGTCATACTTCAATCTCGAAATATTGTACTTACTTGGGCTTGAAAAACATTATTAGGCTGAAATCATGTGAAATTTTTGGTTGGAATATTTCATATGCAAGCGATTTAAATATAATTTAAAACCCGCCATATATTAATTAAATAGTAAGGCCCTTAAATGCGGCAATGCTTGCCATGCGTGGATCGTTCGAAATTTTCAGACACAACAAATTTTACAGGGCATGGAAAAAACTAAATAACATCGTTCACGAGTTGTTTGTATTAGTTGTGTAAATGAAGCAAAATTAAAAAATATATGTATTAGTTTACTGAACTAACGAGTCAAACCATCAAAGAGTTAAATTGTTTGCGAGGAATCACTACTAATCACTAAGATGTATCATTGGATAAAATCATTTGCTCATACCTACGAGATGCCACTTCAATGAGCATTACAATAAGAACACTAAGCAAACTGAACCCTCGGGACACGAGCAGAACGATCCGGAGTGTGATTTTATACCGACAACAATAAAAAACGCAAATTACAATTTTCGGCCCGTACGAGGTCTCTGGCATATAGATAGACGATACTTTATAGAAGATTGTTAAATTAACTTTAGGTAAATAAAACTCTAAATCATTATCTAATAAAACTAGGGAGCTAACGGGCCCATGATGGGTTGGCCACGATGTCCCATGTGTTCAGGGTCGGTCATACTCACGGGTCAACACCCATCCGACGGCCTCCACGCACGGGGTGCGAACTTGGGTAGGACTCTGGGGGGCGAATCCAGTTTCCCCCGGGAATCAAACCTCTGGCACTACCCTAGACGGTCTGCGCACCGTGCGGCGCAAGCCAATCGATCGTGCACTCCGACTAACAGTCGGGGGAGTCTGGAAACTGTGTTGTTTCCTAGAGAGCGGGGGTGGTTGCGTACCTTACGGCGACTGCTCTTGAAATGACCATTGGCCATCCGATCCCGGTTCAGAGCCGGGCAAAGGACGTCTTGATCCGCGATAGATTCGGTATACACCGTTTCACCGCTTCGTAAGGGAGAGGACCGCGCAAGCGACCTCGAACTCGGAACCAATCGAGAGACCGGAGAAATCTGGTCGCGCGAGTGTCTCGAGCCGCCGGGTATCTGAAACATACCTGGCTATCTCGCGGTAAGGCGTTGGACTCTTACGGGTTGTGGAGTAGCTAGACGTTGGATTGTTTGTCCAAAGTCTTCTACGCTCACTGCAGGTCGATAGAACGACTAATCGTTAAAACGTCCTGTGGTGACGGGCTCGCCCTTTGTAGTCGACACCTCAATATATATCTAATAAAACTGTAATAACAAAATGGTAATGACTGGTATGCATAGTTAAATTGTATATCTTTTATTTTGATTATGCAATGTAATATTTAGGGCGGAGACTCTCCATAAACGTGACATTTATGACAATGTCTTCGCCAATAAGCTACATTCATATATGTATGACGTATGTATGTACATTTTATATAAGGGTTAGGTCGGTTTTGTCGTAACTTTGTTTTATCCTTGGCTGAGGAGAGCATGTGACTCATCTTTCGGCTTACGTACTTGCATTGGCTCCTTTAAATATGCAGGTCCCGTACCGTCATTATTCTCAATTTACTTCATGGACGCTTTCTCGACTATCTTGCTTTATATAAATCGAGTTTATCCTAGTGGCGACAAGGATAACAAGATAACAACAAAAGTACAACTGCTATGACGATGCTCGTCTTGTCTCGTCATTAGCTCAAAAATGACTAAAGAGCAGCTCTTCTTCTTCTTCTTCCTAGACCCTGTCCCATTTACTTGGGGTCGGCCTTCCTTGTCCTTCTACTCCACTGAGCAAATCATGTGCTGTGTCGGCGTCGAGTTGAGCTTCTCTCACGTTTTCTTCGACCGTCGTCAACCAGGTGGCGGGTGGTCTTCCACGAGTACGTGTCGTCGTTGGCAGGTCTAGGGTGTGTGATCATCTGGGCGTCGCTGGACGTGACCGTATCACCGTAAGCGTCTTTCTATGACTTTATCGATTATCGGAGCGACTTTAAAACTTACCCTTATGCAATCATTTCGGATTTTGTATAATATTGTGACACCCGCTAGCCAGGTCAGCATGCGCATTTCTGTGTGTATGTAGTTTATTAAGATTAAAATGTTAGTTGCGCAACATTTTGATCCATATGGGACAGCAGGTCTAATGGCTGTCTTATACTTTTACCAATTGATCTGTGTCGCACATAACGCATTTTAGTCGTCTTCACTTACTTAATCCACCCTGTATATCTAAGAGTGACTGCGTTGCTAATTTTGCCATCTTTGCTTAGTATTGGGCCCAAGTATTTATATTATGTCATCGTTGGTAAATCTGTAATTCCTAAAGAGATCTTTATGTTAAAGAGATCAAACAAAAGAGCAGCTCTATCTCTCAATATTAGCAGAGTACTACGGCGTTCAATAAACAATAATAATGTGTATGAGGAAGTTAACGTTTATTGAATGTTCTTTTATTTTTCGACATAGTCACCTTTTAGGTTTATTATACTTGATATATCTTATTCTAAATAAAATATCCTTCCTAAATTCTCTTCTTTTCGATCTTTAAAAAATTCTTGCCTATCATCTCATATGCTTCTTTAATAACGAAAATTAATGGAAATCACCGAGGGTTACGTCCGGTGACTATGGAGGTTGTTCCAGTACTTCAACGACAGCTGTTTGAAGGCAGTCCTCGCAGCTCTGGACTTTTGTGCTGGGACGTTATCTTGGTGAGACAAAACAATATAAGCACTTCGTTCTTCGCGAATCACAAAACGTTTTTAGCCTCTTTGTTTTTCACGAATTCCTTTTCGTTTTTTTTTCAGCATGTACAGCCCCAGTTATAGTAGCTCCATGATCAAGGTATTCAATCATCACAACCCTCTCGACTTTCCCAGAAAAGAAAGCCCGAAAGCCGATCTTACTAGCGGATGGAATGGTCTTTAATTTTTAGGAGTAGGAGATGTCATTTTGTTGCCATGTGAATTTGTCGAACTTGTGTTGGGACGATGTGAACTTTTGTTTTGTTTCAGTTTCGTAATAGTGAAGCCATGTTTCATTCATAGATGCCATAAAACGGTCAAGCGATGCCATAAAACAGAATCATGTTTCAGGGTCATGTTGTAACAAATGCGAAGAACGTTGAGAAATGTTCAGTGTAGTGATTTTTTGCGTCCGTAAGCATTCTATGTGTACCCAGCGTTCAAGTTCCCCAAGCGATCCCTAAGTGATCATGTAAAATAACTATTCGCACTGGTTATTGAATCTTTACTTCTTCAGCACTAAAACGAACCGCGATATGATGATTCGTCAAAACATTTTTTTCACGTTTATAACCACTTCTTCAGTGACTGCCGTCCTAGGGCGACCCAAACTAAGTTAACAACATCTATCAGCGCACAACGACATTTGTAGATACTTTGGAAAAAACAGTGTACTGACTAATGTAAAGAGAATGGACATTTCGGGTCCACTTTGCCAATAGCTGTAAATCATATACCAATGGAAAAATTTCTTCATAAAGAACATTTACTACACAAACGTCTCATTTCAGTTATGAGCCGTATCTGAGTTATATCCTATTAAATATGGCTAATTACCTGATATCCCTTAGCCCTTCCTATGTGAGCTAACCATTTTTGGTTAGACTGCTAACTGTAATATTTATTCATTATTATCTTAATTGTTTTACGAGATAATGTTGTAACGTTATAATATTTCAAATTTCAATGTGATCATTTTGCAGTTATTCTTTTTACGATCCGTATAGTAGTTTAAAAGTTATGCGCAAAACTATCCCGGGCAGAAATTTTACCCCGCCATAGGCACCTCTTTAATTCAGGCATTGACAAAACTATTTAAACGAAAACCATCGCAGAATAACCGAAATGATATAGTATATACGCTTTGTGAGTACAAACTCTACATAATATATATTGTTAGGAATGCTCGAGTTTGTCAACAGTATATGTAGGGGAAACACTGGGATATGTTGCTTGACATCTGTAATGTGTCTCATGATTTTATTGCCGCTCTGTATACGATGTATGTAATGCTAAGGTCAGCTGTCCAACATAATGTGTCCAGTACATCATAATATATTATATTTTATGGAATTTTCCTAGATATAATATATTTTAAATAAATAATTGTCATTATTACGTGTGATTGGCCATATTTAAGAAGATTTCGAACGTCAACACTCCGATGTTGAGGTAAGTTGAGGTAAGTTGTAGTAGTCATAAATATTTTAGATAAATAGATCTTCCCAATGGTAAATACGTTATTGTCAATGGAGAGGTGGGCCCAGCGGCCATACATTTTTGCCCATTAACTATATTTCTTTTTAGTGTCGATTGTTATATTATATTCTTTTTTTTTTGTTAATTGAAATATTTAGGAGTAATTTATTATATTTTATAATTTGCATAATTCAGTAACTAATTTACGATTTTTTTAAATATACTAAATTATCACAGAGCCGCGAAGTTGTAATAGAAATATATAAATAAAGAAATAACAACAGAATCAACACCTACAGGGTTTATTACGAAGAATTTTAACGTGGGCAGTTATCATACAGTTATTTATAAATAAACCTTTGTTTCTATGAAGCGGTTACTCGAACATGGCAGGTTTGTTAAACATTATTTCTTGACGTATAGATAATATCCATTTCCCCGCACGTTGGTTAGTCGGCATTAAATCTCGGCCGCGTGCATCATTTTCAGTCGGCCGAGTGCGGTTTTGTAACTTTGGGGTCGGTCCGCGGTCGACCGAGTAGCACGTCGCGCCGCATCGCTCTCTAACATATGCCGCACTAACTTTCAGCGCTCGAATTTTCTTATTATAAATGTTCTGTGTTTATGGAACAATGCTGCAACGCAATATTATTTATTTTATCATTTAGGTGTTTAAACATTAGTTGTACTAAAAATGATTTAGAACGGATTTCACCGCGTGAAGCTAGTGGCACGCGAGAATCCGGCGTTATTTCAAACACCGTTTTCCATAATGGACAACGGGTGTTTGCAACAATTTTGAAGCGCAGGATACAACCAGCTTCATGGGAGAAATTCCAGCAGTTTTTCATATTAACATTTTTAATTTAATAATAATAAAACGCCTTATTCGTACGAAAAAGGCGAGCTTATTGCCTGCAGGCAATATTTTAGAGCTAATCTATTTACAGCAAAAGGGCTATAATATTCGGTAAACATTATAAATCGTGCAGCAGTAACAAACTAAACCCATAGCCATTGGCTCATAACCTAACATCGTATACCTAACTAAGCAAAAACGCCCGTATCTACTTATCTAGGGCTGCTGACATTTTACTTAAGTTATAGCACACACACTAATACACACACACAGATAATTACAGACATACATACCTACATTTATTTATTTATTTATTTATTTTATTTATCCCTAGTATTACATGATTAAATTTCCTATAGTATATTTTTAATGATTTAGTCCTACATACAAAATGTAGAACCCTGGAAATTTACTAAAGGTGCGGCTTCGGCTGGATTTTATCACCTCACTAGGCAGAGCCTGTATTGAGGTGATATTTAGTACTGCGTTCATCTGTCGGGTGTATAGGTAATTTCTGTAATCTTGGGAAATCCTATAAGTGTATATTGTATAACTATTATAGTATATATATTACACAAAAAAATATATTTAATAAATTAAATGAGATATAATATATATGGGAGATATATAAATACAGTTATGAGGCTAATGAGATAATAGTAACAATAATAAGTATTATAAATCATCTGTGCACCTATTTAATAACGTTAGTTACTAACGACTCACAGTGCTCCCCCGTCGAGTGTAACAACCATAATGTTACCTGTCTTTTGTAGTGAGCGTCATTTTGAATCATTGTAGCTTGGCCTAATTGCGTGGTAAATATGTTATGGAGTTTTTTCGCTAGGTTAATATAGTGTCTTTGTCCAAAGGTCGTTCTCATTTTTGGTTGTACATGTCTGTCTTTAAGTCTTGTGTCGTGTCTATGGGCGTTACTGGTCGGCTTGCCATACATACATACATACATACATACATATGTGAGTGTGGCCACCCTTCACTAGACTCCAATTGATTGTGAGCGAAGGGTGGTTCTCATCAGGAAGTTTTCTCCGTTATTGAAAGTCGTGGATGTTGAAGTTGAAGTATTTATTCAGAAGGTCTATAGTAGGTTGCCTGTAGAAATTACTTTTTTGTTGTGGGTATGTTGGACTGAAGCTCCAACACATACATACATACATACATACATACATACATACATACATAGATACATACATACATACATACATTCATACATACATACATACATATCTAAATACGACATTATTTATTTATTTATTTAAGTCCATAAAAATACATTTAATTACAAAAACATTCTCTTAGCCTAATATTTCATAATTAATTAAACAGTTTTTTAATTTACCTAACTCGGAAAGAGATTCAGAAATAATAGTTTGTGGTTTACCACCTCACAGGAATAACCTGTATCGAGGTGGTACCAACAGAAATCGTATATTGCCTGCCGAAAGAGCATGATATACCCGCTCTTAGTTTTTCATTTTATTTTAATAATTATTTTAATAGTATTTACAATTAATAATTACACGGATGGGGGTAGTTACTTTATTCTAAAATTTAAAAATGTTGACGATACCAAATTAAACGGAAGGTGTTTTTGTTCAAATATTCATAAATAAATATTCTTACATCTAATATAATACATACATAGATACGATAATCGCATAAACTTTACATGAATTTATATTAAAAGTATATATAAATAAAAATTATTATAAATAACTACATACATATAATATGATAATTAAAAAATATTATTATGATAATACGAGTATATATTTACATATTATGCAAAAGTGCCTTGAAAACTATTTATCAAAGGAAATGACAATTTGCAATGCCATTTTATTATATAATATAGAAGTTAATTAAGAATGTAGGTAGGTACTACAATATAATACAATATAGCCGTAAATTTGCATAATACATATAAATAGAAATTAAATTCCATCAATTGTTCAATTTCACTTGGTGTTTTTTATCTGCTCTCTGTATGCGATATAATTACGTATGCACACGGTTCGAATGTATTAATGTCTGGTATGAAGATCTATGTGACAGCTGTGAATTAAACCGCAAATTCCATCCAATCAGCCGCGTCGCCTGCTAACTAGGTAGAGTGCGGTATAGTGGCTTACATAGTTAGAAGGCTTAAGGCTTTATACATTCCGTTTCCGGGAGCATAGCATTAATTATACGACCAAGTAACTGGCAACTCGCTTAAATTGATGTAATTTTAATGAGCCTTCCCACGAGAGACGCCTTCGCTTCTTCCGGTTTATGACATCTCGCATAAAACAGGACGCAAACCATATTCAATGAAACATTATACAGGAACGGCTTAAAGGGGGAATTATGCGGATACAAGCATCAAAAGAACACATCGCATAAACAAAACAAAGGATGTAGTTACAACAATCTCGGTATAACTGCAGTATAGGAACCTCGCATGGATTTTTGATTTTTAAACATCACCGGACTATTTTCGCCACGCAGATTTCGAACCTGCAATAATCTTTTGTCGCTCTCAATAAATAAGCGAGATATAGGCATTTAAAGTGTGCATACTATACGTCAACAAAATGGCCATATTGTTTCAAAAGTAGTGTCAGAAAAAAGGTCGATATATCGCGAGTTCTCTAATATCTATAACAATTCGCGATATTACAAAAATGATGGCATGTCATGAAAAAAAATGTGCGATATTTAAAAAATGAGATAATTTTCGAGGTTTTATCCATTGACTTTTCGTTTTGATAACAAAAGGTATCCTGAAACAATAGAAAATTCCCAAATATTTGAATATCACTGCAAGTAATTTTTTTTTTTTCGAATTTCGCGCAAAATACGAAAAAAAATTTTTGCCTGCGGCGCTAGATGAACGTGACAATGTGTTAGCGATAATTCGGTTTTTATTTGAGGTTTTTACAAAATGACTTTGGTGATGATGACAAAAGCTGACCTGAAACAAACTAAATTTCAAATTCAAATTCAATATCAAATTAACACCATGTGTTAGTGCCAAGTGTTAGCGATCATCTAAAACAATTGAACAATTTTCGAAGTTTTTACGAAATGACTTGGTGTATTAATGACTAAAGGTAACCTGAAATAAACGACATTTCAGGATATCTTCTGTCGTCAATATGCAGTCATTGAAGAAACATCGAAAATAGTGCCCTTTTTTTAAGTTTCGCGAAAACATGTATTTTTCCAATCGCTTTTTTTTCAAAATATTTCCATTAATCTAAAAACTCTGCACAATATCATAATTTCTGTAATATCGCTAATTGTTATCGACATTACGATATACTCGAATGTGTCCAACATGGTAAGTACAAACAAAATGGCCGCAACATTCTGGACATTGGGATGAAAAATTTGAACGCCTATATCTCGCTTATTTATTGAGATCGAATAAAGATTATGGAAGGTTCGGAATCAGCGTGGTGAATATAGCGTGGTGATTTTTTTTGCCTATTTTGGCCTTACATATAAAATTTAAACTTTGAATGCCTATATCTCGCTTATTTATGGCGACCGAAACAATGTTCTTCCAGATTTAGCATTAAAATGAGACAATGGGAGAGAGGTTCCTATACTGCAGTTATTCCAAAGTGCTAACTAAAAACTTCAAAAGAATCTAAAGTTTTATTTAATAAACACCTATATCTTATGAGCGGAAAAATATCGATAAAACCAGACAAAAACGCCTTATGTTTTTTATAATTTAATCTTTAATATTACGTCCCTATATCAATGTCTAAACAGTAAGTTAATAAACCCTCTAAAAGAGTTTAAATATCTTCAGTTATTTCATTTGATTTTCATTACCAAACAAACTTGCAAAATAATAAAGTCAGAATTAATTTTCACTGAATTTTAATGAAAAACTTGTACATTCTGAAAGGGATTTATTTTAGAACAATTTTCGATGTATTGTTTTTGAGATGAAATACATTTTGGTCAGGAGTTCAACCAAAATATTGTTCGACATTGTAACCTCATCAATATATTATACGCTGTGTGAATATATAACTGTTGACAAACCGACAGCTACTCTTATTTAGTTTATGTTGCTTATATTTTTAACATTACCAAAATATATTACATTGTTTTCGTAAAGCCGGGGTAAAAAGATGTTTAAATAATCTTGTAACTAATTATAGGTACGTTCTTTTACATTACTTAAATAAATAAAAAAATCAAATAAAAAAGGTAAGTGGCGTTAAAATCAACAATATACAGATGATCCTATACTAATTTCCAGCAGCGTGAAACAACCCCAGCTTCTCGTAAACAATGTTGACCCTGTTGAGACCACTATAAGACCTATGAGCAAGGCAAGGAGATGAAAACCTACTTCAAATAATCCAGAAATGCATTCTTTAAAATAAAAAATGTGTTTGTCGGAAGAATTATAAATCTACATTCTAAATTTTCTATATAATATAATTTAAGAAGAAAAGCTAGATACATATAGACAAGCTGTCAGGAAAGCTTGAAACCTTCAATGAGCCTATCGAAGAATGCTACATATAACCTAGGTTACCTAAATCAGGTATGGAGGTGTCTTTAATATCGAGGTTCTAACACTTTAAAGAATTTAAAACTGAACACTTCGCTCATGTCATGCGTCATCCCGAAAGATACAACAATATTCATCTCTTTTTTCAGGGTAAAATAACCGAAAGAAGAGGCCTGGATTGAAGAAGAGCATTTTGGTTACGTAATCTACGGGTAGGGTTTCAAAAATCTACCACGTTCTTGTTTCGAGCGGGGTCCAATATAATTGTTATAGTTAAAGTTCGATAGCGGACAAGGCACCAGATGAATAACAATAATAAATATATACCAAACTATAAACCTACTTTTATACTATATATTCCTACATGCATTATTTCTAAATATCTCTTAAATAGAACAGTCAGAATTGACGGTTTCTTTCGAGTTTTCACATAGTGTCATTTTTTATTTATTTTTTGTACTCACAAGGCTGATGCTTTTTCGTGGAACCCGCCTTGTTGCTCATCGGCAATATCTTCTAGGTGGACATTTTTATAGCATCACGCAGTCAAACACATAGACGGTCACCCATTCCAGTATTGACCGCGCCCAATGCTGCTTAACTTCGGTAACAACGAGAAGAACCGGTATCTACGCGGCTACGGACGCTACTCATTTAAAACATGCCACCGATTTTCTGGAGTGCAACAGCCAGTATATTGCAGCAGTCGATCCTGACTGTTCCCAAATAGAAAGTAGGGGAAAATGTAACGAGCTCTTGATCTATTAACCGCAAGCGTCCTTCGAACTGCAAGAAACCCGTGACTGCAGCGGTTAAATTTATTCTCGAAATTGCCGCCGAACGTCGTCAAACATTGCCCCTAGATAAACAGATTTTGACAGCTATAAAGAACAGTCAATGCGGGATAACGGAGCCGCATTGAAGTGAGCGAATGGAAACAAATGACCGCTATTTCCATTTCGTTCATTAATAGCAGTTATTGCGACAGTCCCAGAGCCAGAGTCAAAAACGTGTCGTCATGCTAGGACAAACATATTATGATTCCTTGTCCTCGTATATTTAAAATGGCAGCCTGGTTACTAAGAACGGGTGCAATTAGCGTAACTCTGCATTGAATTACATCCTATAGAAGTTGCTTTAGCCAGTCTGTTCAGGTTATCCTGCCTCTAGGGTAATAAAGTACAGAGAGCGGATTAACGCCGGATGAGAGGCGGTGAAAAACCTAGGAACCGTCGGAGGGACAAAGGCAATCGGCGGAGAAGCTCCCCGTGGCAGAATGATAATCCCTTATGTTATTATGGTATTCATTTTACTTTCCTGGACCGCCAACCGACCAAAAGGGAAAGTGTTGTGAAAGCGCAAATATTTTTTTTCGAAATGGACTGAAATATCCATTTTGAGCTTCCGTGGGACGATTAATATAATTTCCAGACTGAAGTTTGTGCATCTCTGTATGTATTCTTCCATGATAGCGCCCAAACGCTTAATCCGATTGAGCTGAAATTTGGTATGCAAGCATGATTTGGTCATGGCAAGAGTTTAAAAAGGTTGAAAATGGACCACCTTGGTTTTAATTGGTCCACCAGGGTGGGTACTAGTCATATACTCAATTTAAAGACCTGGAATTTGGCAGTACTTCAAAAACCTCTAAATATTCAATTTAAAGACTTGGAATTTGGCAGATGCTCTTGTTAAGCCGAAATCACGTTGTGAAATGTTGGTTGAAGTACTTCATATACAAGCTACAATATTAATATTTAAAATCCGATATACAAATTATATCAAATATTTGCGCGAAGCCGCGCCAGGCTAGCCGAGAAACGAACCGCGCCACTTGAGGCGGTTTTGTAACAGAACCCGAGCGAGGGCGCTCATCGATTTTATATATGTTATTATTATTTAGATGAAATCAGTCTTTGGCTACTTGCCGGGAAAGTTGGGTGGTGACGGAACCGAGTTTTTATATACTAGTAAAGTAATATTACAAAAACTTATCGAACTTGACGAGCCCAGGTCACGGTCGAGGTCCCTGCGCGGGCCTCTACTTCATGCCCAAGATGGAAATTCCCCTCTAGGACAGGGTGGACCACAACTGGTTTTAAAAGTATTACGTTGACTTCTAGGTGATTGCTCCGCCATCCTGTTAGTTTGTTTGAAAAATGTACACAATAGAGTATAACATGGTATGCCTATTGCCAAGTGGCAATATCTTACGACTATACCGCCAGTGTTATTGTAACTAAATGTTTATGTAGACAAATGAATATATAACAAGAGTATTTTTTGCAAAGTAGTGGTCATAATAAATGAGTACAATACATAGAGTACTTTAAAACATAATAATGAAAATAAGAATGAAATTACGACATATACGTATGTAAACTCAATATCGAAAAGAGGAATGGTACATAAGACAAGCTAGGACACAAGTTGGAGATTTATACGTTAAGTAAATGTCTCTTAGTAGTCTTTTTCGAACTGGGCAGTTCACGTTGTCTTTAGCATATTATAATGTAAGCATTAATTCTCAGGATTCGCCCGATTGGTATGGTTACGCACATCGCGTCTAAAAAACCGCCGCGTTTTCGATATTACATAAATCGACGACAAACGGCGTTTGTGAATGTTTTCCTTACGGATAAATTTACGTGACCCTTTCGCTTGTCACGGCAAGACGTAATATTTAAGTCTATGCGTTAGAAACTAACACAGCAAATACAGCATATGGATGAATTTTATAAAAAATCAACTAGAAAAACTTTGAAATTATTGAAGTACTGCCAATATAAGGAACAAAAAAACCTCATTAAATTTATTTATTTATTTATTTATTTATTTATAACGTACAAGAACAAAAAAATACAAGGACATGCATACTGTTGTACATGAGGAATAATTAAGAACAAACATTATAATAGCGAAAAACATAGCTCTATGGATATAAATATGCTAGCATATCCGAATGAGGCGAAATCGCACAACCAACTAGACCTAGAAGGTCTGTCTCTGGCTGTGCTGTGTTATACCAACTGTATTTTTGTAACTCGCGAACTGACGAAGGTGATCAATTTTAAATATTTCTAAATCTAACAAATGTGTTGTTAAAATAAGTTTAAAATATTAAAATATTGTTAAAATAAGTTTAAACAGGCAATATTTTTTTCGTATTCCTTAATATTTACAGTATCTTTTAGCGCACCGGTGCGCGAACGTCCTATGTTGTCGCGACACTGTACGGGTTAAATAGAGTATGCAAAATGTTGGCCAGAAATTCGATCAATATTTTGTGTGACATTATGACTTTACCTAAAGCAATCATCATCATCATCATCATTTATTCATTCCATCAAAGCATTTCACAATACTGAGGAACATGTCAAATTTTTTCAATCATAATTTACCGCATGATAAAACCGCTTTGATTAATTAAAACAAAAAAAATAATTGTAATCATAGGTGATTACTTAAAAATAGTCAAAATTACAAAATAATCAATAATCAAACAAATAATAATCAATACCATAAAAATAATAAAATAAAAAAATTCTGAAACATGCGTAATTAAAAACAATGTCAATAAAATCTAAAACTTAATGCGAAAGTATAGTCATAATATGGTTATTTATAATCAAGCAATTGTGGACGGAATATCATAAAAGTCGTCCAGTTTGTAAAGGGCATGTTTGACTAACTGATTTTTCAAGCAGATTTTATATGCTGCCATCTCAAGTCTTTTCGTCGATGATGGCAAAGCATTGAACAATTTAAAACTAATATATAAATATGTTTTTTGATATTTAGTCAAGCGTACTTTAGGCAATAACACATTGTTTTTATGTCGCGTATAATGGCTATGCCGAGTGGAGTGAAGCTCGCAATTTAAAAGATTCTCTTTGGCGTATAAAAAGCACTGATATATGTACATGGACGACATGGTAAGGATACCAGCTTTAATAAAAAAAGAGGCGCAATGTGTTTCTCTGCTTACACCAAAAATAGATTTGCATTCATCCTGTGCCAAGTTAGGGAGGGTAGTTTATTTTGATAATACATTCTTCACGAGCCCAAAAAATATTATTATTCGATTAATGTTTTAGTTACGTATTCGATGTGAAAACACGTAAGAAAAAGTGGTGACACAAAATAGCACAGATATGTGATATACGATCCCCTCTTCGTGGATGCTGCAACGCGGAGTCATCCCCGATCCACTTTAAATGACGGAGACCATTAAACTATATTCAGTCGGTGTGACTGGTCATCAAATCATGAATGCGACTGTCGCTGTTTGTGGAGTAGATTCCTGATGGCTGACCTTATATAGCTAACCGCCAGTGACCATGGGTTGTAATTTTTACTACAAATATGTAGGAGTTCGCGCAAGTTTTTCCCAAAACTGATAAGCAATGAGCGTGGACGCCACACTGGAATGCGCCAAGCTGTTGAGATAGGATTCTGCTGGACAGGAGCGTAACTAACCACATCTGTATATTGTTTACGTCTCAGTCTTTGTCACTCACCTCAGGGTAAAAATACGACAACGATCGTTATAACATGCCGAGATGGCGGATTCGTCCGCAGCATCGACAATCTCAATCGATTTTCGTTTACGTCGCCTCGACCACACCCTTTCTCGCTCGCATTACTAGCTCCCTCTCGCCCTCCCCTTGGTCGTATCTTCTCCATGTTACTTGTCGCGAACAAACAGCGCGATATTTTCCGATTAACCGTGCATGCGGCACAGGGATATGCTATTAAGTTTAGAAGTCTTTTGCTTATGAAGTTTTACTGCTACAATATTTCACCACGAGAAACACTATATACACTTTCACACCGCACGCACTGCTCTGACAAATATATACCGGGAATTGTTCGATAAAACAAAAAAAAATATAACGATGTACATGTCGGACATGACATATTTCAACAAGGATTACGTATGTAAATCAGGCTGTGGTCCATGCGTATGAATTGACATGGCACGTACGGTGTTGGCTTGATGGTAGTTGCCGTGCCGTAATGTTAAAATATAATGTTATTTCATTACTTCGCGGCCATGGGATCTCGCTTCTAACATGACAGCATGTAGTAGGATACGTACGGATATACTCGGAGATATGAATCACGTAGAAACATTATACTGTTATTTCCATATTAACCGTACGGAAAATGTAGATACATATAGTCGAATAATGGAATTCTGACCAAATTCCTTGTTATTCAACAAAATTACGACTGAAACATCGTTATTCTGTATAAAACCGTAATATCAACATGGTAATGTAAGAATCAATCCAATATTTTTCTCAGTTTATTGGCTTAACCATCCAAATATATGTCAGTCACTTTCTATTTAGTCCATTTAGTCACCAAATACACCCTATTTTATGCGATATACTTACTCTAACGCATAATCCAGTCGTTGCGTCACTTTTATGGGCATTTTCTGATACGACCTTCAGCTCCCTTTGCTAATTATATTTTATGGCTTCAATAGACTCAGGACGTTTTACACGAAACGCTTCGGAACACTCAACGGAAAGTCACATGAAGTGAATATGTTACTCGGTCAAAGATATTCGTTGTTTTTGGTTTAAAAAAACGTGTACTTCTCGATATGTCGGGTGAATCATTTTCGCGGTACAAATGTTAAGTTGCAATATTTTCGCGGTGCAAGTATTGAGTTTGAATTTGTATTAACCTTCGTTAATTTATCGAAGAGCGCATAATAGTTTTACTGACATACTTAAATACTAAAAGGCTAAAAAGAAAATAAAAATACTAACTTATACCCAGAGGAGGGAGTCTTTACAGTCAAGCACTGGTGGCATAGTGGCTAGGTCATACATTGAAGGGTCCTGATCTTATATTGTAAGGTCCCGGGTTCAATTTCCGGCTGGGTCACCATTTTCCGTTGGGATAAAATTAACGGATATGCATTTTCAACTCTGTCGATCGAATGCAATAACAAGATACACACTTACACACATGTTACACACTTACACACACACACACATATCAACATTTAATAGTAGGGTTGGTTGTAAGAAATTGTCGTATAACAATAAACCCGCCCATTGTGAAATTTTACAATCAAGAGTTTTACAATCAACAAACAATCAAATTACAATCAAGTTACAATCAAATTTTACAATCAACAAACAAACAAAATAGGAATTAGCATGTAAATGTCACATTATTATGAATAAAGAATACGTAACGAGAAAGATGACGTGAGGTGCGGCTAGTTAGTAATTTCAATTAATTAGTATCCTATTTAAGTCAAATAAGCAATCGTAGCCATGTATTGTTAAGTAAACATTCTGTAATGGCAACCTTCGAGGGAAAGCCAACAAATTTCCGAAAGTAACTCAGCAACTCAGTCTAAGTGTATTCAGCCGTCTGTGTATTCCTCCACGATAGTGTTCAAAAGTTTATTCCGAATGAGCTGATTTTGAATTTGGCATGCTGGCATCATTTGGTCATGGCAAGAGTTGAAAAGGTGGTGGCTGAAATCGGTTCACCAGGGGGCGCACTAGACATATTTCAATCTCAAAATTTTGGACTTATAGACTTGCAATTTGGTACACAGATGTCTTGTTGGGCCGAAATTACATTGTCTTTTTGCTGGTCAGTATATTTTCGTTTTGACTCGAACGTGTTTAATGCGTTAGTTTCTCACTATTCGAGCTCGTATATGACTATCCCTTTCCACAAGGTCAAACTCGTTCCCAAAGGAATATCCCGCTGAAACTCCTTCCATAACTCCTCGGCTACTGGCCAGGAAAGCTTTCTGGTAGCAACCGATTTTTTATGTATAATTGTATGTAGTTTGAATGTAGGGGATATCTAATGGCCCCTTGCTGAGTTGGCCACGAAGACCCATTCTGTTCAGGGTTCGTCACACTCACGGGTCAACACCCATCCGGCGGCCTCCATGCATGAAGTGCGAGCCCGGGTAGGACTCTGGCCTTACGGATAGTTTCCCCTAAGAATCAACCTTCTGGTGCTCCTGAACGGTCTGCGCACGGTGCAGCGTAAGCCAATCGACTGTGCACTCTGACTAACAGTCGGGGGAGTCTGGAAGCAGTACTGTTTCCTATAGAGCGGGGGTGGTTGCGGACCTTACAGCGACTGCTCTTGAAACGACCATCGGCTCTCCGATCCTTGGTGAACATCCGGGCAAAGGACGCTGTGGTCCATGATAGATTCGGTATACACCGTTTCACCGCTTCGTAAGGGAGAGCTCCGCGCAAGCGACCTCGAACTCGTAACCAATCGAGAGACCAGAGTAATCTGGTCGCAATTGGGAGTAAGTGAGTGAGTGTAAGCCCGCTGGGTAACACACCTAGTTATCTCGCGGTTAAGGCGTTGGCCTCTTACGGGCATGTGGCGGAGCTTGACGGTGGATTGTTTTATCCAAGTTTTCTGCGTTCACTTCACGGGAGAGAGAACGACTAACACCACACCAATCGGTTGTGCACTCTGACTTATTGCTGAAGGGGTCTGGAGACTATGATAATATACTGCCTCCTAAGCATTGGGGGAAGATGCTGATCTGCTGTCATGCCACTCTTGAAATGATATTGAGCCACCCGATCCCATCTGGCACTACGGGCAAAGGATGCCCAGGTCCGCGATAAATTCAAACTGAATTACCTCTGTAATACAGCAGGTAAAGACCGCGTAAGCGACTTCGGACCTGTAACCAGTCGGGAGTACGTAGATATCCTGAAGGTTAACTCTAGACGTAGATATCCCACCAAAACTGGTAGTCAAGGGGCGAGCCTGCCCGCTGGGTACCTTTCCCGGTGCTTCGCCGTAAGGTGTTGGTCTCTGACGGGTATGTTGGCATAATTAGACAGTAGATTTGTATTGTCTCTACGTCTTCTACGTTCATCCCACGGCTGAAAGAACGATCACATATCGTTATACCAGTCTGGGGTGACAGGTTCGCCCGTTGTAGTGGATACCGCCTTACTGTATATAAATAACGACATCTTAAAATACTTTGAAAACAACGTCATACTTGCCGATGTAATTTAATATACTATTTTTTATTGTCAATTTTTAAAGCTATTGCATAGCTTTTATCGCGGGCCTAGGCCAGCGCGGCGACCGAATGAAAAAATTTATTAACGAAAATTAATGATTTTAAACTGATAATTACGTCTAAACGAGTACTGCTTACGATTCAAAAAAAATATATGTTAAACAAGAACATTCTCCTAATATTCTTAGCTTTGAATATTTTAGATTTTGTTTATATTACATAGTGTAATTAATTTGTGAAATTAGGTCTAACCGAACACAAAAACGACTACTACGCAAATACTATCTGGCGTATTATTATGAAACCTACACCATTTTAAAGATAATTTAATTACCTATCTTTTTATCTACGATTTTTTTCGAATAATCCGGTTTTTTGCTTTATCGAATAAAAAATTCATGCGCGGCGCTCTATCTGAAGACGTTTAAATTATTCCGAATCATTTGCTTCCGCAACCGCAAATGATTCGGAATAATT
The DNA here is from genome assembly GCA_944548615.1 of Micropterix aruncella. NCBI lineage: Eukaryota > Metazoa > Arthropoda > Insecta > Lepidoptera > Micropterigidae > Micropterix > Micropterix aruncella. Next base: position 76,914,554 of record OX155980.1, on the reverse strand, counting down.
CCAACGTTTTCCGATAGAGCGCAGTTATCTGATAATAAATATAATTGCATAAGTTGTTAAAAATGCTATGCAATAGCTTTACCGCGGCAGTCTCCGAGTGCCACAAGTATTTTTTTATTTTTTTATTTATGATGCTGCCAAAAGGCATTATTCTGTGAAATTTCACCTAAACAGAAGAGGCGTGGTACAAAATACCGACGAAGTCATGCGTCAGGTTAAGATAACATGGATGGAGTTCAGCCAAATCAGTATGTTGGCTTCTTCGTTCAGATTTGGTCTATTTTCAGAATTTGTGGAAAGCGTGGCGGTGGGATGTTTCGCGCGGATGTGACACGCCACGGGGAAACATGTAAATTTCCGAGCACCTCTGCCTCATACATTATTTATTCCTCCACCGCACGCGGCCGAGGGCTGGATTGGGCGAGGAGGAAATAATGAGCGAGCGCGGGCGGGCGGCAGACGACGAGCCAAACCGGGCGGCGAGACAAATGACCCCCACTGTCGCCGTATCATTCACATTTGACCGACTTCTGTTAAAGAGTAGCAGGATGGAGGGTGATATCGTGGGCTCGCCCCCAAAGCGGCCTCCTATTGTTCATACTGTCAAATAAATACCGGTAATTATTACTTTTTAAAAAAATACGTGTGGCACTCGGGGACTGCCACGGTAAAGCTATTGCATAGCATTTTTAACAACTTATGCAATTATATTTATTTATTTATTTTATTTATTTTATTTTTCCTGATATCAGATAACTGCGCTCTATCGGAAAACGTTGAAATTATTCCGAATCATTTGCTTCCGCAGCCGCATAATTTAAACGTCTTCCGATAGAGCACCGCGCATGTTTTTTTTATTAGATAAAGCAAAAAAAAACGAATATTATTCGAAAAAACTACTATTCGAAAAAAATCGTAGATAAAAAGATAGATAATTAAATTATCTTTAAAATAGTGCAGGTTTCATAATAATACGCTAGACAGTATTTGCGTAGTAGTCGTTTTTGTGTTCGGTTAGACCTAATTTCACAAATTAATTACACTATGTACTGTAAACAAAATCTAAAATATTCAAAGCTAAGAATATTAGGAAATTGTTGTTGTTTAACATATATTTTTTTCGAATCGTAAGCAGTACTCGTTTAGACGTAATTATCAGTTTAAATTCATTAATATTCGTTAAGAAATTTCTTCATTCGGTCGCCGCGCTGGCCTAAGGCCCGCGATAAAAGCTATGTAATAGCTTAAAATCCATTTACAAGCTAAGCAAAAGAAGGATTGCTGTTAGTCGGTAGCACTTTAAATTTATTTAATAATATATTCAATGCTTGTACAAATAAATACGTGTGGCACTCGGGGACTGCCGCGGTAAAGCTATTGCATAGCATTTTTAACAACTCATGCAATTATAATTATTTATTTATTTTATTTATTTAATTTTTTCTGATATCAGATAACTGCGCTCTATCGGAAAACGTTTAAATTATTCCGAATCATTTGCGGCTGCGAAAGCAAATGATTCGGAATAATTTAAACGTCTTCCGATAGAGCGCCGCGCACGAATTTTTTATTCGATAAAGCAAAAAAACGGATTATTCGAAAAAAAATCGTAGATAAAAAGATAGATAATTAAATTATCTTTAAAATGGTGCAGGTTTCATAATAATACGCCAGATAGTATTTGCGTAGTAGTCGTTTTTGTGTTCGGTTAGACCTAATTTCACAAATTAATTACACTATGTAATATAAACAAAATCTAAAATATTCAAAGCTAAGAATATTAGAAAAATGTTCTTGTTTAACATATATTTTTTTCGAATCGTAAGCAGTACTCCTTTAGACGTAATTATCAGTTTAAAATCATTAATTTTCGTTAAGAAATTTCTTCATTCGGTCGCCACGCTGGCCTACTAGGCCCGCGATAAAAGCTATGCAATAGCTTAAAAATGTAGTTACAATGCCACTGAAGTTAAAAAAGAAGAACATGGTGTGTTCTATCAAAACCTGAAAAGTGCTCAGTTTAAGGTTTATTTTGTCTAGATTGATAGAAAATGTGGCTAGCTGGTTTGTCTTTAGCGGTTTATTCCATTAGTGGTAATAGAATTCGCCAAAAAACTAATTTGAAATTAAATTCGCTGTTATTATTATCCATAGTAATTTATAGTAGCTTTCGGTAAACTCCGTAGCAAAGTCTTCAGCTCACACGACATCAAGCTGGGAACAAAAGTGTCTGTCTACATGACGATCGTCCTCCCAAACCTCCTCTACTCGTCAGAGACATGGTGCCCATACCGAAAGCACATTCGCGCACTTGACAAATTCCACCTTCGATGCCTACGCGACTTAATGAACATCAAGTGGTCGGACCGTGTGAGGAACACGGAAGTTCTTCGACGCGCTAAAGTCAGCGGAATAGAAGCATACATGATGCGACGACAGCTGAGATGGTGCGGACATGTCTCCCGTATGCCTGATGAGAAAGTGGCATAGCGTATCTTTTACGCTGAACTAAAGAACGGCAAGCGGAAACAAGGCGGCCAGCTCCTCAGATACAAGGATTCTCAGAAGAGGCATATGAAAAGGTGCAACATTGAACCCTCTCAGTGGGAGAGTAACGCGAAAGATCGCCCAGGATGGAGACTGCTAGTGCAGGTCAATGTAGATGATTTTGAAAAGAAGAGGTTGCTCGACTTAGATGCCAAGCGCGACGAGCAAAAGGCACGACCACCGGCGGCCATAAAGTATAATTACGTCGATGGTGTCTTGACTTGCGCCAAATGTGCACGCACATTCAAAGCCAAGATCGGCTACATCAGTCACCTGAGCGCTCACGAGCAAAACCCCCAACGATAAAAATAAAAAAAGAATCTAGAATGCAATCGCTATGGCCGAATACGGCTAGAAGGATATATATATATATGTATATATATATATATATATATATATATATATATATATATATATATATATATATATATATATATATATATATATATATATATATATATATATATATATATATATATATATATATATATATATATATATATATATATATATATATATATATATATATATATATATATATATATATATATATATATATATATATATATATATATATATATATATATATATTTGATAAGGTTTGTAAAGAAATCCGTTTATAGGATGATGTTTTTATTTAAAATAAAATTAGTAAACGCTACTTAAAAAGTAGCGAAGGAAATTCCAGCTTGTATTGGGAAATGCTTATGTTTGAATGAGATATACTTACGGATGTGCACGACTTTCGACGGTGCAATGTAAGTTTAAAGGTCCTTGGCGAAAGTCGTGCACATCCGTAAGTATATCTCATTCAAACATAAGCATTTCCCAATACAAGCTGGGATTTCCTTCGCTACTTTTTAAGTAGCGTTTACTAATTTTATTTTAAATAAAAACATCATTATATATATATATATATATATATATATATATATATATATATATATATATATATATATATATATATATATATATATATATATATATATATATATATATATATATATATATATATATGTATATGTATATATATATATATATATATATATATATATATATATATATATATATATATATATATATATATATATATATATATATATATATATATATATATATATATATATATATATATATATATATATATATATATATATATATATATATATATATATATATATATATATATATATATATATATATATATATATATATATATATATATATATATATATATATATATATATATATATATATATATATATATATATATATATATATATATATATATATGTGTGTATATAATGATTTAAAAATCACTTTCACTTAGAAAACGGCTTTGCCGAAGTGATCAATAGTTAAATTTTTTATTTTTTCGCTTAATTCGTCTCAATTGAAGGCATTTTGTGTTGCATAAGGATAAGCCCTATTTATGAGATATATGGATGAATAGTGATCGTTAGTCGACTGCAAAAGGACCTTTAAACTTACATTGCACCGTCGAAAGTCGTGCACATCCGTAAGTATATCTCATTCAAACATAAGCATTTCCCAATACAAGCTGGGATTTCCTTCGCTACTTTTTAAGTATCTTTTACTAATTTTATTTTAAATAAAAACATCATCCTATAAACGGATTTCTTTTCAAACCTTATCAAATATAACAATATTATACTGTTTTGTACAATATTTCTTTACAATTTTTTAATATTATGCAATTTTATATAGGTTTACCCTATTTTGATAACATTATACAACATTAACATCTTTATTATAAACTCCTCTGCCAGAAATTAAGATTGAAGTTTCTTCTTCCATTTCATTGAGCATATGGAGGTTTTTTTATTTTTATTTCGATTTAATGGCTCGTTGAAAACAAACTCAGCCAATTGTATCATATTTTAAATGTTGGTAGCATTCGAAATTTGAATTATTTCGTAATGTCACTTTCATTTAGAAAACGGCTTTGCAGAAGTGATCAATAGTTTAATTTTTTATTTTTTCGCTTAATTCGTCTCAATTGAAGGCATTTTGTGTTGCATAAGGATAAGCCCTATTTATGAGATATATGGATGAATAGTGATCGTTAGTCGACTGCAAAAGGACCTTTTAACTTACATTGCACCGTCGAAAGTCGTGCACATCCGTAAGTATATTTCATTCAAACATAAGCATTTCCCAATACAAGCTGGGATTTCCTTCGCTACTTTTTAAGTAGCTTTTACTAATTTTATTATATATATATATATATATATATATATATATATATATATATATATATATATATATATATATATATACATATATATATATATATATATATATATATATATATATATATATATATATATATATATATATATATATATATATATATATATATATATATATATATATATATATATATATATATATATATATATATATATATATATATATATATATATATATATATATATAATTTACAATCATCTTTTTGCTACGAAACACTATGGTATTTAATAAAGTGCGTCCTTCTTTCGGGGCCGCTCCCGTCTCGCCCTGGCCAAATCGCGAAAAAAAAATACATAAATATTTAATATACTATCATTGTCTTTTGACGTGCTAAGTAAGTAGGCTTATGATATATATTTACGTTAAATAAAAACATTTTTAATTTAAACTTGTTAGTGGATAAATTATGTGGGTTCGTAGCTAGTAGGTATAATATAGTCGCGGACGTGACCTTGGCTTCGAACGTCCGATAGAGGTCCGCAAGCCGCGTCCCAAACGTCTGTGCATACTATCAGTCGCGTCCGTAAGCCGCGGCTTACGGACGCGTCCGATAATATGTTTGCCTCTACGAGTCAAAAGAAATAACATTATCTGAAGCTGCGGCGTAAAATTCCGGCAAAAAATAACAAAGCGGAGAACGTACCCCAAGCGAAGCCACGCGGAAAGTGTGTTATGATAGTGGCTCAGAAATACCCGAGCCAAATAATAACTCATCTGGTCTTGACGACACTGCGCCATATTGTCTTTTACTAAACCATCATCTGCTGAATTACGCAGAAGGGGGACGATAACGTTTGTGTGGTTATTTGGCCCGAAGTGACTAAATATGTATTTGTGGAAGAAAAAACATAAATATGGGGTTTGACGTTTATATCGAACGCCTAGCCCGTGAGATGCGGTGAATATCTCCTCCCTATGCGAATAGAAAAATTTGTTTATAAATTACAGGTTTCAAAGGAACATGCGGGTTAAATTGTCGGGAATAGACAATGAAGTTGGTATTTATAAATTCAATGTAGTTGCGGATGCTTAAAAATATTGAAATTGAAGACTATCGCGGTTGTTTGACATTATAAATAGGATAGAATAGAATTTACCGCGTGAAGTTTGTAGCGCCCGATGTTTCAGCGACGTTGCAGCCGCCGTTGTCTAGGGCTGTCTAGGGCGACTGTCTGTCCCAGTCTACCCTGGACAACGGCGGCTGCTATGTCGCCGAAACGTCGGGTTCTATCCTGCTTAAAAATATTTTTTTCTAAAACTGGGATGGTGGGTTTCATTCGCGGTTATCAGCTGATAACTGACGATGTCATGTTTTTCTCTGTTGTGATTTTCGGCAGAATGGTTGCCATGGTAAATGTGTACGTAAACATGTACTAACAAAAGTAATGAGTAGTAGAGTATTATATGGACAATACGATAGATGGATATATTAGATAGCATGGATGGATATTTAAAAAAGAGCACACAAGAAAATTAGGATATTAGGAAACGGAAACACAATGAAATTTGGAAAGGCCAACGGATTTTAGGATAAAATAAAATTTTCAAAGAATTTCCCTGGTCCAAACAAATAATGTTCCGTTATTCAAACAATGACACTAAACCATTTCTCCCATGGTCAAACATCGCATCTGACATTTGGACTATTTTTACTTTTATCCATATACTAATTTAATAATAAATATATCAATATCAACTTCCGTATGCTGCAGATTGCGGAGTCGCGTTCGGCTGTTGCAATTTTTCAACATCGAGGTGTATTGGCCACAATGTATGGCCCATCAGATGCGCATAAATCCGTATTTCGATTTGTAAATGGCATTTTTCCGAGCGCTGAGCGCTTCGACCCGTTGAGGTCGTTGCGTGATTGGCTGTTGGTAAGATTCTAAAATCCACCCCCCAGAGCTCGCGGAGGGGTTATGTTATTTTTAAGCTATTGCATAGCTTTTATCGCGGGCCTAGCTAGGGCCAGCGCGGCGACCGAATGAAGAAATTTCTTAACGAAAATTAATGATTTTAAACTGATAATTACGTCTAAACCAGTACTGCTTACGATTCGAAAAAAATATATGTTAAACAAGAACATTTTATTAATATTCTTAGATTTATATATTTTAGATTTTTTTTATATTACATAGTGTAATTAATTTGTGAAATTAGGTCTAACCGAACACAAAAACGACTACTACTCAAATACTATCTGGCATATTATTATGAAACCTGCGCCATTTTAAAGGTAATTTAATTATCTATCTTTTTATCTACGATTTTTTTCGAATTATCCGTTTTTTTTTGCTTTATCGAATAAAATATTCGTGCGCGGCGCTCTATCGGAAGACATTTAAATTATTTCGAATCATTTGCTGCCGCAGCCGCAAATGATTCGGAATAATTTCAACGTTTTCCGATAGAGCGCAGTTATCCGATATCAGAAAAAATAAAATAAATAAAATAAATAAATAATTATAAATGCATAAGTTGTTAAAAATGCTATGCAATAGCTTTACCGCGGCAGTCCCCGAGTGCCACACGTATTTTTTTTTTTCGCTTGTCCCTCTCTACCTCTCTAACTCTACCTAAGTGGCTGGGCGTCTAGGTACTGTATTGTGGACTTTGCCATAGAATAATCTTAATCTCAACAGTTTTCAGTAGCATTTTTTTATAACATACGATTACGATACGATCTGTACATCACAGACAGTGCACAGATTAAGAGTGTATGAGAGTGAAAGTATTTTTTTTTCGCGTTTATCATAATTTTCTTTAGTGTGGAATAAGAAGAAACATTTGAAACATTTGCAAAAAACATAAAAAATGAGGTGCAAGATGCGCCAATGTTCCTTAGAGAGTGAATGCTAAGGAACATTGGCGCAGCGCCGATGGTGATTTGCGGTCTGAAGACAATTACGACAAAACGATTCAAACAATATTTGTTACCCTATTAATAAATTATTAAAAGATAAAAGTTACGACATCTATTGGAAGCAGCGAATAGGATGCCATATTCAGCCATGGTCTCCATTCGATCAATTTCCTGGTCCACTGACTATGATAATAATAATAATAATCAAAGCTTTATTCATACGTTAAGGCGAGCTTATTAACTGCAGGCATTATTCTAGAGCTAATGATATGAGAAAATTGTTTATGGATAGTTACTAACTTAAATTATAATAATGAGTCTGGCAACTGAGAAGATAATCAGACAAATACCAAAAACATAACTATTTGTGGACCAGAATGTGCCACAGCAAACTAAACTAAATCCTATAACGACGCAAGGGTATAAAGAAAGGGGAAATAGGATGGGTAGGAGAATCCATGTGGAAGATTTCAAATGTGCTTTGAGATATATTCGTCGTGATTCACACATTTTTCGGCAAAGCATTCCAGTTGCGGGCTCCATGCACAGTGAAAGAGAATGCAAAGAAGTCACTGCTGTGACCGCTGCTATGGTCCAATCTGGTCTGCCTCCACTTGCGACGTGCAATGGTTTCCACCGCGTTTTCAATCCGTGTCTTTCTGCAGATCCATTGGTTGCGTTTTCGGTCGCGCGGGCCGATTCTGAGAATGTTTTATTTCATTGTTCTTTGCGCACCTTCGAGTAAAAGTTATTGTCTACGACCGGTAAGTAAAGAAAGGCAAGACACATGGTTTGACAGTTTTGTATTAATTTTATTGTTAATTTTAATGTGAGTACTGCGCGCATCATGTTTTTATTTGCACCAAAAGCTGCCCAGACTTGAGATATCCGCCTCTTGCCGTTTGGTTTTTGCTACCAAGCAAGAATTGTGGCATGGGTAACTAGAATGGCTTACGGCTTCGACAGGTAATGAATAGTATTGTTCTATTCGAAGGTTCGTTGTGATCTTCGTGTAAGAAATGTTCAAAATAGCAACAATTAATGACGTTGTTGACATACATTGTAATCGCAATATATACTAAAATATAATATAATTCAAGAATGCATTCAAGAATACATCAAGAATATAATTAAATAATATGTATGACTGCATTATGGAACGTGTATCCACATACAATTTTTTTTACTTATTATGACTCCCCCCTTCCCAATTCCCACCTCCCCTTATGTGAGTTTATAATTCATAAAAAATGTTATGTGTTTAAATTATGAATGTTTAAGTGGAAACATGCTATCTTTGAAATTTAATAATTTTGTACCGAATGTATTGTAAAAGCTGTATGTTTCCTTAAAGACAATAAAATAAATAAATAAAAATAAAAATCACGGGCATTGTCCAAGGCTCGTTACGACTACTGTTGGGCAATTGTTGGGCAATTGTCTCTAAGCAGTATAAATTCCCTGAAAGTCTCGGATGCACAGCCCTGCGTCCAGATATAACTCTTTACTCTCTATCTCGGAAGATGGTCCTTATTGTAGAATTAACTGTTCCATGGGAATCAAATATCCCAAAAGACCACGAGTACAAATTAAATAAATACCATGACCTCGCAAATGCCGTCACCCGGAACGGCTTCACTGTTCACCTTCACGCGGTGGAAGTAGGCGCTCGTGGCCTGCCAGCTAAATCTTTGTTTCACCTTTTTAAAGATCTTGGTCTCTCCAGGAAAATAATCAACTCCTTTCTAGAAAATTATCTAAAACCGCGATTTCTGCATCTCAAATTCTATGGCTTCGAAGGGGGAGTGAATGGGTGGTATGGTGAACGCTCACATGTGGCAAGACAGCTGTCCTAAACCTACCACAGCCGGATCGTAAGTCCGGAATCCACTGCTCACCCCCCAGAAGTGTAAAAAAAATAGTATTATGATGGGCCCGACTCCGGTCGGTGAATTCCATGGCAGCTCCGTTTGTATTTTATTTTTTTTATTATTAGCAGGGCTTCACGTGAGATACCTGCACCAGGGCTGCTAGCCTATGAAAGGTATATATCTCATGACGATTACGCGCCATTCGTGACGCCTCGCACCGGACGCCGCAGCCACACGCAGTCGGTTGCCCTAGCTGCTCAAGTAATAAAACGGTTTTTTAATACATATTTTTAGTTTATATATTTACCCACGTTAACACTAAAGATTTTCGGGGTCTTTTTAATCATACCTTTTATTTGATCCTAAACACGATGTATTTATCCTATTTTTTTCATTATTTGGATTTTAGAGTTAATGTTATTTGTTATTTTAGGTACCATATGTCACCCCGGATGACAAACCGATTCTATCAATACTACACACTTCTAAATCGATTCAAGAATTTAAATAAAAAAATACGTGTGGCACTCGGGGACTGCCGCGGTAAAGCTGTTGCATAGCATTTCTAACAACTTATGCAATTATAATTATTTATTTATTTTATTTTCTCTGATATCAGATAACTGCGCTCTATCGGAAAACGTTGAAATTATTCCGAATCATTTGCGGCTGCGGTAGAAAATGATTCGGAATAATTTAAACGTCTTCCGATAGAGCGCCGCGCACGAATTTTTTAATCGATAAGGCAAAAAAAGGATTATTCGAAAAAAATCGTTGAAAAAAAGATAGACAATTAAATTATCTTTAAAATAGTGCAGGTTTCATAATAATACGCCAGATAGTATTTGCGTAGAAGTCGTTCTTGTGTTCGGTTAGACCTAATTTCACAAATTAATTACACTATGTAATTTAAACAAAATCTAAAATATTCAAAGATAAGAATATTAGAAAAATGTTCTTGTTTAACATATATTTTTTTCGAATCGTAATCAGTACTCGTTTAGACGTAATTATCAGTTTAAAATCATTAATATTCGTTAGGAAATTTCTTCATTCGGTCGCCGCGCTGGCCTACTAGGCCCGCGATAAAAGCTATGCAATAGCTTAAAAACAGATTCGAGGTAACTACATAAGTATATTCTTTGTTTCCTGTAGCGCCCGTAGCTATGTTAACACCGGATCTCCTCGTTGTTACCGAAGATACTGGGATGGGTGACCGCCTGAGTATTTGACTACCTGACGCTATAAATGCCCACCTAGAAGATGTTGCCGAAAGGCAACATGGCGGGTTCCACGAAAAGGCATCAGCCTTGTGGGTAAAAAAATAGGTTTTGTTTATTATTTGATAGGTAAACTCTGTACAGCTGGCATGTACCGAACGATTAAACTGGGAGACGAAACGCGTTTTCGCCTCGGATGCGGTCGGTGAGTTTTGTCTTTCGATGTTCAAGCTCAATAGTCGTAACAGTTACTGCAAACATTTCACAGCCAATAACATTTGACGATACGCATTCTCAGCCGCCGAGACTATTCTGAGAAACCTAATTAGTATGACTCGCGGCTATACCCACCACATAAAACGGATGCTGGGGCAATGTTAAAGCTGACATTCGTGTTCGGTTTTGCTTCTGTTTATGCCAACCCAATTTTAAAGGTAAATTGGAGCCGTTTTCTAAAAGCGACGGATACCGATCGGTATCGGTTTCCTAAATTCATTCATCCAATAATAAATACAAACGGAGCTGCCATGGAATTCACCGACCGGAGTCGGGCCCATCATAATACTATTTTTTACACTTCTGGGGGGTGAGCAGTGGATTCCGGACTTACGAACCGGCTGTGGTAGGTTTAGGACAGCTGTCTTGCCACATGTGAGCGTTCACCTTGCCACCCATTCACTCCCCCTTCGAAGCCATAGAATTTGAGATGCGCAAATCGCAGTTTTAGATAATTTTTCTAAGAAAGAGTTGATTATTTTTTTGGAAAGGCCAAGATCTTTAAAGAGGTGAAATAGAGATTTAGCTGGCAGGCCACGAGCGCCAACTTCCACCGCGTGAAGGTGAACAGTGAAGCCGTTCCGGGTTACGGCATTTGCAAGATCATGGTATTTATTTAATTTGTACTCGTGGTCTTTTGGGATATTTGATTCCCATGGAACAGTTAATTCTACAATAAGAGCCACCTTCCGAGATAGAGAGTAAAGAGTTATATCTGGACGGAGGGCTGTGCATCCGAGACTTTCATGGAATTTATACTGCTTAGAGACCTAATCAACCTCCAGAGTCCAATCTGTAGCTTTCTCGATTATTGAGAAAGGTTTTGTAGTTAAATGTTTTTTGCCTTTAGAGCCATCCCGCACAAACTGTATTGGGGGTTTGGAGGATACTGTCAAACCCTTGTTGGCACGAGCCACTGAGAGACTAATTACCTCGCGAATAACAGCGAGAACTTTGTCATGGCGGTAAGTGTACCGTCCTTGATCTAAGGCCACCTTGCAGCCAGCTAGAATGTGTCTAGCTGTGCAAGGGGTATTGCTACAGAGGGGACAAGAACTATCCTCGGCAAAGCTCCAACGAGCGAGGTTACTGGGGTCTGGAAGTGTATGCTGAAAGGCATTCAAATAAAATTTCAGCATCTCTGGCGTCCAGTCATAGAGCATTACCTTCCAGTGCATTGGAGGCGGAATGCAAAAGTCACCAATTGTTGTCCAGTCATTCTGGCATTGAAGGCCAATAGCATGAGCCATACTCTTGCTGTCGTAATCTCCCCGCAAAAGAGACTTCTTCAAGTCCACGTCGCTCGTGGTTGTACTGCCATACCCCAGACCAGTGCCATTCTGGCTGATTCCAGTAAGGAACCTTTTGTGGAAGTCTACGCGGGCTTGTAGTTCATTTGAATCACTACAGCCACTTATTACGTGCTTCGATATTGCCGGATCTTTGGAATTGCACAGAATCGAATTTTTGGTTATTCTGGAGTTGGCGTAGAGCAGAGAGGGCAGTTTAAGCGCTAGCCCAAAATTTTGTTTGGACCTGAAGAGAGTCGAGGGGTCAGCTGGTTTGGCTAAGGACAGCCAGGATTTTAAACTAGCTGTCACCAGTGCATCTAGACGGGACAGTTGGGTTTTGGTAAAATCGTAAATAAGAAAGGGCCATGACAAATGTGACGTTAGATAATTGTCATAGATCCAGGCCTTACGAGGGCCAGAAATTAGCAAGGCATCTATTTTCGCCAGGCAACTTTTGAAATGCTCTATAACATGATCGCCCGAGACGTCTTTTCCCTGATGGGTGATTTTTCTGCCGAGGAATTTGAAATGATTGTTTGGGTCTATAAGGAGATATTAGCATAAATCATTCATGATTGTCGTAATATGATGTAAATTATATTTTGCAGGGGATATAATATGAGCTGGGAATCAGCATAGATTGTCTAAGGCAAGGCGGAGAGGGGTACGGGAGGGAGAAGGGAGGGATTTTTAGTTGCAATAAAATCAAGGTATTGTTCAGATTAGGTAGTATACTCCCCAGTAGCAGTATCAGTTACGGACTAGCATTTCTATAATTCATAAATATTAGTGAATTCTACTATCAACAAAGTATTCGACATTTTATAAAGGTCAATTCTGGTGAAATTTTCCTCAAAGTATTCTTCTTCGGAAGCCACAACCTTCTTTCAGCGATCGTCTGACTTTCGAAGCACTCGTTATATCATATCCAACTAGAAGTATAGCTAACAGCTTCTTCGAGACATTCCCTTATTTATTTATTTATTGCATTCAGGAAGCAACACTTATAAACAATTATATTTATTGATTTATTTATTCATGTACATATATGCTTAAAACTATTATATAATTCATAATACATCAAAGTAATTGCTAACCTGTGAAAGGCTTTTGCCCATGCTAAAGCAGAATTTACATATTGTTAAATTTTTATTTTTATTTAGCTGTACGCGCAAATTATCAATGCAATTTTTACATTCGAAAACATTTACTTAAAACTTATAATATTATGAAAAACAAAACATTGAATAAAATAATAATGGGATGTAGATATAGATACGTATTCATATGTATATAGTATTTTAATTCATTAGGGTATATATTCAAGTTTATTATTTAAATAAATATACATACATAATTTTAGCTGTATATGTAACTAACTTTCAATTATATAATAATATATAAATAAAAGTTAGTTAAAATCAAGTAGGTACGTATAGTATTTAAAAACGTTTCAGTATCTTTTCTGCTTAGATTTGTTAACCACGATATTATTGCTCTACTGTTATTATTATTATTATTATAATTTTTTTTTGGATTTTTAATTCTGATAACCTGTTTCATACGTTGAGCTCAATTAAACTAAACTTTCTCTGTTCAAAGCTGTTGTTTCTTTTTTCCCTTGCGGCAGTTGCCTCAATAAACTTATCGTCACGATATCATGCTCGGGGGTATAATGTAAATCTATTTTTGTCAAAATAGATTACAAGAACTGTCTTCTTATATGCGTATCTAATAAAAAGAACTTTAATTCTTTTAGATAAAAGTTCATCTGATGAGTCAGGGTTCGTTATTTATAACCCTTATTCAAACTTTCTGGGTTTAAATAAGTGGGTCGAGTTCAGTAAGAGTAACACTCCCTTATTCCAAAATACCGTAAGAAAGGATTTTACGACACGATTCTATGATACGCGCATCTTACTACTTTTTAGATTGTTAGATTAGATTTTAGATAGCTTTTAGATAATTGGAATACAAAGATTGGTCAATCATACCACACAGTTTCCACTTAATACCTAATTTATATTCAAGTTTCAGATTAATATTTCGCGCTAACAACACGACGAGATAACAGGAAAGGGGAGGGGGTAGAAACGAAGCAATCATAAAAAAATACGTGTGGCACTCGGGGACTGCCGCGGTAAAGCTATTGCATAGCGTTTTTAACAACTTATGCAATTATAATTATTAATTTATTTTATTTTTTCTGATATCGGATAACTGCGCTCTATCGGAAAACGTTGATATTATTCCGAATCATTTGCGGCTGCGAAAGCAAATGATTCGGAATAATTTAAACGTCTTCTGATAGAGCGCCGTGCACGAATTTTTTATTCGATAAAGCAAAAAAAACGGATTATTCGAAAAAAATCGTAGATAAAAAGATAGATAATTAAATTATCTTTAAAATGGTGCAGGTTTCATAATAATACGCCAGATAGTATTTGCGTAGTAGTCGTTTTTGTGTTCGATTAGACCTAATTTCACAAATTAATTACACTATGTAATATAAACAAAATCTAAAATATTCAAAGCTAAGAATATTAAGAAAATGTTCTTGTTTAACATATATTTTTTTCGAATCGTAAGCAGTACTCGTTTAGACGTAATTATCAGGTTAAAATCATTAATTTTCGTTAAGAAATTTCTTTATTCGGTCGCCGCGCTGGCAGGCCCGCGATAAAAGCTATGCAATAGCTTAATAATTCTAGTGATGGAGTGGGTGAACGGTCTATTGGTGCTAACTGGTCGCCGTACACTTTACAGACACGATTGAACTATGAATGCAGTCCAAAATTAGAATTTAAGCGGCGAAAGGTATAGCTTAGCCTGCCTGATCGATTTGGCTGGGATACGAATGTTGATCATGGCTGGGATTCGAATGTTGATTAGACGTAAACAGCAACACTGTAATGTAGAATCACCAGTATTAATGAGGCCGCCATTAGCAGTCCGGAAAAGACTGTTTACCGTACATGTTTTTGTACGTCGAGATGCAACGGATACTCCAGATGGTACATACCTACAATTCAATGCATACAATACAATTTCATTCTCTTGCATCATCGCGTCTAATATTGTCAATAATGTTATTAACTATAGGAAATTAAATATCGTAGAGTTGTGATTTATAATCGGAAAGTATTATTCAAGTAATTTGTAATCGGTATTAGAATCATCAGTAATTACAAAATAAAGTAATAATAAAAATTGCTGATTTAATAAAGAGAACACTGTCTATAACAATAATTATCATAGTGATAACACAGTAATCGTATACCTACTAAAAATGTCAAAATTTAAATTGATAGTCAAATCCAACAATAGCCTTCGCCGATAAATTTAAAAATTACGCTCTTTGGAAAATGCCGACTAATAGAATATTTTCCTTTATTTTACAGCATGGTTTTTGACTAAACTATGGACTATATATTTTTATATTGTTCTTTCCAAGACTATCGATATGCGCAGGTACCTTATTATAAAATCATGAACAGGAGGGATTTGGTAAACTATCGCTCACCTTGCTAATCAGACGCCGGTTAAGGTGTGGGTCAAATTTACTTCACGTAGTATTGTGTGATGGAAATCACTATCCGCAGCGACCTCCGATTTATGTTTACGGGTGAACACAATATTTTGATCGATGTATGGTCGATACTGACTAGCAAGACAACTGACGGTTTTTAGCGTTTTGGCGATCAGACTGTTTCAGATAAGCAGTACGTATACCACGGCCAGAAACGCAAATTCATAAACTGTTATCAGTGAAACCTCCGTTTTGATTTCATTCCCAATTGTCGAGTTTTGTTTAGATGCGGTATGTTTGAAAGTGCGTTGTTTCGAGAAAATAAAGATACTATTCTGCAACTGCACTTAAGTTGTTGTTAACGTCGTCCGCTTCTTTTTCTGAATCCAGAACCTAAATTTATAATAATTTTTGAAATAAAATCTACATAAATCCATGCAACAGTCAGATTTTCAAAATAATTTTAAAATGGAATCTAAGACAATTCGTAATTTGACGTTGTAAATATGGTTAAGGTTTATTATTACTAGTTATATTTCTTTTAACCGCAAATACAAAGCTTTTTAGACATTGTTACCATTATACATTTGGGAGTAATAAATCCATGTCACCAACGTAATAACCTTAATATCTCAGAAACTAAGAATGCTATCTTACTCAAATAAAATTAATGAAACTCCTTGGTTGCTCTAAAGTAATACCATCAAAATGGCGAAAACAAAATAAATGATGTTTTAAAAAATCGAACTACGAATCGACTGGATTTGTTTTTAATTTTGTTTCTGTCCTGTTACAAAAAAGCAATAACAATCTTTCCTGGTATTGAATAACCATTTTAATGTGGTAATTACTGAATTAGCTAGCATTCTTAATTTCTGAAATATTAAGGTCTGCATTGGTGACCCGGATTCATTGCTCCCATGTGTATATTTAAAACGTAGGTATAAATTGTCAAACTTAAAATTTGCTAACTAGTTTGCCTATTTAGTTGATTTCTAAGAACGCGTGTATGGCACATGCCGAATCGGGACGCATAATGTATGTTTATAAAAATATCACCGCTATCTTCGATGCCGTAAGCGGGTTTTTAATTGGGTTTGCCGCTTTCTCGCCGACATGGAACGACTGCAGATTTTCGACTTGCTGCTGTAATACAACTGGTAGAGGTTGCGCAAGCAACTTCGGACCCGTAACCAGTCGGGAGAACGGAGGTATCCTGAAGGTTAATTCCAGAAGGAGATTTCCTGCCAAAACTGGTAGTTAGGGGGTGAGGCTACCAGCTGTTTACCTTTCCCGATGCCTCGCCGTAAGGTGTTGGTTTCTAACGGATTGCTGGTGAACTAGGCAGTAGATTGTCTTGTCCCCAAGTCTTTTACTCTCATCCCACGGCTGAAAGAACGATCTATATCGTTATACCAGCCTGGGGTGACGGGTTCGCCCATTGTATTCGACACTGCCATCCTGCCGATTTTCGTCACTATTCCTTATAGCCATTTTGATAAATGACAAAATTACGCTGTTTCTGCAGCTAAATGATGCTGCTCGCTACTGCTATTCCATTATGCATGAAACACTGATGAATCATTGTTTCACATATTTCATTAACACTGCTAAGACTGATATTGGCATTATTACTAATAATATTCGGGATTAAATTTTATATGGATAAGTAGATAAAGATTCAGTTACGATGTAAACAAATCGTATAACATACTGGTGACGTTATATTTTATATCGTATATTTTACATACCTTTACGATTATACCATGTGATCGAATACTACACTTTGCTTTTTGGGACAAAATAATAACATTAGGGGAGGGGCAGATTCCAACCTTCGCTGAGACAACTTACGGTGTCAACTACAACGGGCGAGCCCGTCACCACAGAACGTTTCAACGATTTTCTCGTTCTATCGCCCTGCAGTGAACGTAGAAGACTTTGGACAGAACAAATCCAACATCCAGCTACGTCACAACCCGCAAGAAGCCAACGCCTTACCGCGAGATAGCCAGTGTTACCTGGCGGGCCGACCCTCGCGCCCTTGCTTCCAATTGTGACCAGATTTCTCCGGTCTCTCGATTGGTTCCGAGTTCGAGGTCGCTTGCGCGGTCCTCTCCCTTACGAAGCGGTGAACCGAATCTATCGCGGACCAAGGCGTCCTTTGCCCGACTCTGAACCGGGATCGGATGGCCAATGGTCGCCGTAGACAACCACCACCGCTCTTTAGGAAACAATACAGTTCCCAGACTCCCCCGATTGTTAGTCGGAGAGCACAGTCGATTGGCTTGCGCCGCTCGGTGCGCAGACCGTCCAGGAGCGCCAGAGGTTTGATTCCCAGAGGAGACTGGTTGACCCAGTGTCCTACCCAGTCTCGCACCCCATGCGTGGAGGCCATCGGATGGGTGTTGACCCGTGAGTGTGACCGACCCTGAACACATGGGTCATCGTGGCCACCTCATCATGGGCCCATTAGCCCCTTCGCTGAGACACGCGGGAAGGGGAAAACGAGTCGGAGCTACAAAGTATGGGTGAAAGATGTACGAGAAGGAGCGAGAGAGTCGTAAGCGATCTGGCCCCGGCCTTACAAACGCGCATGTAATGGCCAAGATGAACGTTATATCCTTATTGTTTGTAAAAACTGACCAGTCTGTATATAAAATGTGTGGGATCGCACGGTCCCATGCAGCTTGTTTTGCCGGTCGCCCGACTTATGGATCAGCTCCCATCCCGTAGTATCCTCGGAGATGATACTACCTGCACTTGTAACCTGTAAGTGTAAGCAGTATTTTATCTGCGGTGTGCTGATGGGATTTCCTCGGTCGCTTAACGCGAGCAAAGGACGCCACAAATCCACGACGAAATTACCCTCACAAAAGATTGACTAACTTCGGTTTGTCACTTTTCGAAGTTTTAACGATTAGTCGTTCTATCTCCCTGGAGTGAGCGCAGAAGACTCGGACAAAACAGTCCACCGTCTAGCTCCGCCACAAACCCGTAAGAGGCCAACGCCTTAACCGCGAGATAGCGAGGAGTGTTACTCAGCGGGCAGATTACACCAGTCTCTCGATTGGTTACGAGTTCGAGGGCTCTTCCGCGGTCCTCTCCCTTACGAAGCGGTGAAACGGTGTATATCGAATCTATCGCGGACCACAGCATCCTTTGCCCGACTGTTCACCCAGGATCGGGTAGCCGATGGTCGTTTCAAGAGAAATCGCCGTAATGTCCACAACCACCCCCGCTCTATAGGAAGCAGTACTGCTTCCAAACTCCCCCGACTGTTAGAGTGCGCGATGGGAGCTAACGGGCCCATGATAAGTTGGCCACGATGACCCATATGTTCAGGGTCGGTCACACTCACGGGTCAACACCGATCCGACGGCCTCCACGTACGGGGTGCGAACCTGGGTAAGACACTGGGTCAACCAGTCTCCCCTGGGAATCAAACCTCTGGCGCTACTGGACGGTCTGCGCACCGTGCGGCGCAAGCCAATCGATTGTGCTCTCCGACTAACAGTCGGGGGAGTCTGGGAACGGTATTGTTTCCTATAGAGCGGGGGTGGTTGCGTACCTTACGGCGACTGCTCTTGAAATGACCATTGGCCATCCGATCCCGGTTCAGAGCCGGCCAAAGGACGCCTTGGTCCGCGATAGATTCGGTGTACACCGTTTCACCGCTTCGTAAAGGAGAGGAACACGCAAGCGACCTCGAACTCGGAACCAATTGAGAGACCGGAGAAATCTGGTCACAATTGGAAGTAAGGGCGCGAGTTTCTCAAGCCGCCGGGAAGCAATTCCTGGCTTCTCGCGGTAAGGAGTTGTTCTCTTACGGGTTGTGGCGTAGCTAGACGTCGGATTTGTTATGTCCAAAGTCTTCTACGCTCACTGCAGGTCGATAGAACGACTAATCGTTAAAACGTCCTGTGGTGACGGGCTCGCCCGTTGTGGTTGACATCTCAATATGTTAGAGTGCGCAATCGATTGATTTATGCCGCACGGTGCGCCAGTAGCGCCAGAAGGTTGATTCCCAGGGGAAACTAACCATAAGGCCAGAGTCCTACCCAAGCTCGCACTTTATGCGTGGAGGCCGTCGGAGGTGTTGACCCGTGAGTTTGACCAACCCTGAACGGAATGGGTATTCGTGGCCAACTCAGCAAGGGCCCATTAACTCCCTAAATATGCTAAATATGCTTTACCATTAACACCCTTATGCTACCACCGCGCAAAGACAGTTATTCTGTGCCAGAGCTGCGATCGAACGTTTAGCATGCGCCTGGTCACCGACGCGAGCGCACGTGGAATCGGCGGCTTGATGCTTCGTCAACGCTGGGTTTTTATTTTGATGATACCTTACAAAATTGACCGCCCATTTCGGATATTTTTCAGAGGTCTCATATCGCCTTATGAAATCCAAACAGAAAGCTATCGGCGAATAGCGTTTGACTGTTTATTCATTTCAGCGTCAAAAGATACTGATAAGCCAATCAAGAGCGATCGTCCCATTTATGAGTGGACGCCCCGATTTGTCGTGAGCATCGGCACTAAATGACCCGGTTAACGGAGAGGTAATGGCCGCAGGAACAAGGGTCGCTGTGACCCTTAAGCCCGTAAGAGGGTTAATTGTGACTACCGCCATGACATCGACGGAGCGACCGTAGATTTCCATCACTATGCCTTATCTTTCAGCCACTTTGATAAATGACAAATCGATGCTGCCTTCACCAGGCGGCGTTCGGCGGAAAACCACCGATCTTAAAAAAGAGACGCGGCCGTTTCGGACACGCTTTCACTCGAGGGTTGAATAAAATAAATGTGAATTGTATTTCTCGCAATGCAATCCTGGTAAGGAAAAAGTGGGCGTCTGGAAATGATATAGCACTGAGTGCCATATAACTATTTCATTTTATTTCATTTCGTTTATTTTGGACATACGGTATAAATAAATACAAACGGAGCTGCCATGGAATTCACCGACCGGAGTCGGGCCCATCATAATACTATTTTTACACTTCTGGGGGGTGAGCAGTGGATTCCGGACTTACGAACCGGCTGTGGTAGGTTTAGGACAGCTGTCTTGCCACATGTGAGCGTTCACCTTGCCACCCATTCACTCCCCCTTCGAAGCCATAGAATTTGAGATGCGCAAATCGCAGTTTTAGATAATTTTTCTAAGAAAGAGTTGATTATTTTTCTGGAAAGGCCAAGATCTTTAAAGAGGTGAAATAGAGATTTAGCTGGCAGGCCACGAGCGCCAACTTCCACCGCGTGAAGGTGAACAGTGAAGCCGTTCCGGGTTACGGCATTTGCAAGATCATGGTATTTATTTAATTTGTACTCGTGGTCTTTTGGGATATTTGATTCCCATGGAACAGTTAATTCTACAATAAGAGCCACCTTCCGAGATAGAGAGTAAAGAGTTATATCTGGACGGAGGGCTGTGCATCCGAGACTTTCAGGGAATTTATACTGCTTAGAGACCGAATCAACCTCCAGAATCCAATCTGTAGCTTTCTCGATTATGAGAAAGGTTTTGTAGTTAAATGTTTTTTGCCTTTAGAGCCATCCCGCACAAACTGTATTGGGGGTTTGGAGGATACTGTCAAACCCTTGTTGGCACGAGCCACTGAGAGACTAATTACCTCGCGAATAACAGCGAGAACTTTGTCATGGCGGTAAGTGTACCGTCCTTGATCTAAGGCCACCTTGCAGCCAGCTAGAATGTGTCTAGCTGTGCAAGGGGTATTGCCACAGAGGGGACAAGAACTATCCTCGGCAAAGCTCCAACGAGCGAGGTTACT
The DNA here is from genome assembly GCA_944548615.1 of Micropterix aruncella. Taxonomy (NCBI): domain Eukaryota; kingdom Metazoa; phylum Arthropoda; class Insecta; order Lepidoptera; family Micropterigidae; genus Micropterix; species Micropterix aruncella. The sequence continues at coordinate 76,892,884 of OX155980.1, read as the reverse complement.
GGGGTCTGGAAGTGTATGCTGAAAGGCATTCAAATAAAATTTCAGCATCTCTGGCGTCCAGTCATAGAGCATTACCTTCCAGTGCATTGGAGGCGGAATGCAAAAGTCCCCAATTGTTGTCCAATCATTCTGGCATTGAAGGCCAATAGCATGAGCCATACTCTTGCTGTCGTAATCTCCCCGCAAAAGAGACTTCTTCAAGTCCACGTGGCTCGTGGTTGTACTGCCATACCCCAGACCAGTGCCATTCTGGCTGATTCCAGTAAGGAACTTTTTGTGGAAGTCTACGCGGGCTTGTAGATCATTTGAATCACTACGGCCACTTATTACGTGCTTCGATATTGCCGGATCTTTGGAATTGCACAGAATCGAATTTTTGGTTATTCTGGAGTTGGCGTAGAGCAGAGAGGGCAGTTTAAGCGCTAGCCCAAAATTTTGTTTGGACCTGAAGAGAGTCGAGGGGTCAGCTGGTTTGGCTAAGGACAGCCAGGATTTTAAACTAGCTGTCACCAGCGCATCTAGACGGGACAGTTGGGTTTTGGTAAAATCGTAAATAAGAAAGGGCCATGACAAATGTGACGTTAGATAATTGTCATAGATCCAGGCCTTACGAGGGCCAGAAATTAGCAAGGCATCTATTTTCGCCAGGCAACTTTTGAAATGCTCTATAACATGATCGCCCGAGACGTCTTTTCCCTGATGGGTGATTTTTCTGCCGAGGAATTTGAAATGATTGTTTGGGTCTATAAGGGAGATATTAGAGCCCTTATAGACCAATTTGGGGTCATAGGATGTAAATTTTGTGCCCATGCGGGCGAGTCCAAGGCAAAAACATTTGGAGGGCTTCACTTTTATACAGCCTGACCAGTCGCAGAAAAGCTCCACTTTCTGTAATAGCAGGGAAAGCTGCTTGGGGCTTCTGGTGATGAAAGTTAGGTCGTCGGCAAAAGCGAGGCACGACGAGGTGTATTGGCCGTCTGTTTTAAAACGGTAGCCCCACTTCCTGTCAAACTGGGTCAGGCTTTCCAGCAGTATATTAAAAACTATATTAAAAATCGTTGGGGAGAGGCAACAGCCCTGAAATAGTCCAATTGAATATGGTATAGAGCGGGTAGTCCATTCTTGCGTTTTAACATGGAAAGTCAGACAGTTGTAGTAGGAGGCTACAATGTCACGCACGACTGGTGGGAAGTTGTACCAGCGGAGTGCAAAGTGGAGGAGACTGTGTCGGACTGACCCAAAGGCATTCTCTAGGTCGAGCCAGCATACATTGATTTGGCGTTCGTGCTGTCTCGCATCCTTGATGGCAGCAGCCAGGAGAGAATTGTGCTCGAGGCAGCCCGAGACGCCACGCATGAAGCCTTTTTGAACTGATACTCCAAGGTACTCATTCCGGTGCATGAATTCGCTCATCCTCGTGTGGACTATGCTAAAAAAGATTTTGGCCACAGTGTCTGTGAGAGCAATGGGCCGAGCGTCCTTTGGTCCGGTGCAAACTGGGACCTTCGGAATTAAGATGACTGTCGCTCGGCCAAAATTCTGTGGGACTACACCGCTATTCCATATATTTCGGAAGATGGATCCTAAATATTGCAGAAGGCAGGGGCATTTTTTGTATACTAAATAGGGAATACCATCGGGACCCGGAGTAGAGCCCGACGGCTTCCTCTTTACTTGATTAAGAATCTCATCTAGAGATGGAGGTTGAGAAGCAAAAGCTACCGTAGGCAGGGGCGGAGGTGTAATGCCCGGCGGAGGGCTGTAATTATGGAGCCGCATTGGGTCCTCATACGTGGTCGAAAAATATTCCGTGGCCATTTCTTCCGGGATTTGGATTTTTCCCTTGGCGGCAGACAAAACCGTTTTGCTGTAGTTAAAACGGTTTTTGTCGAACCGGGCTTCCTCTTTGGATTTGAGAAATGCTGCCTTGCGCTTGTCGTTTTGCGTTGCTACGCTCTGTATGAGTTTTAGTATAGAGCGGTACGCGCGCGAGAAGTTGTGGCAGAGGGCTTTATCCCCGGCTTTCTTGGCTTCACGTAACTGGCGACGAAGTAGCCGCTTTTGCCTACGGAGCTTTGCCTTAAATGCGTTTTCTCTGTGAACCGGGTCGACATGGGTAGATTTTGGGTAAACACCCGAGAAGTATTCATGGACCGCCACCTGGAAGGACGACAGCTGGACGCTGGCAGGGGCATTACGGTTCACAGAGTGGTCAAGAATAGAAGTTAAATTATTATTATGAAATTCCCAGTCCTCTTTCGCAAGTGAAGGGAATTTTAGAGGAGGGAAGGATACGATTTGCGCGGGTAGAGGAGACCGGTCGGGTGACAAACTGCGGGCAGATGTGGAGTCAAGGGACATGTGAGGTTCAACTCTGTACGTGACTCCTTGCGACGGTTTAAGACACTGACGTGCAGCGTCGCTATCATCGTGCCCAGCAATGTGTTTTTTTAACCATGCTAATCGTTTATATTGTTTCCCGCAGATAGGGCAAGCAAGGTCCGGTGTCGTTTTAGCCGTGTCGTTGTTTGGGGTTTCAACTGGGGTAGCGGGAATTCTCCCCCCCTGATAGGCCGCTTGGGGGCATATTTCCTTTTTTTTCTTTTTTGCTTTATATATAATCGGGTCTGGCTTGCAAGGCCATCGACCCGATGCGTTCTTTCACGCCGTCCACCGTCTCTCCGGCTGTCACAACTCTTTCGTTGTTGTCATCCTGATGATCAGGGGGTTTACAATAAATACAAACGGAGCTGCCATGGAATTCACCGACCGGAGTCGGGCCCATCATAATACTATTTTTACACTTCTGGGGGGTGAGCAGTGGATTCCGGACTTACGAACCGGCTGTGGTAGTTTTAGGACAGCTGTCTTGCCACATGTGAGCGTTCACCTTGCCACCCATTCACTCCCCCTTCGAAGCCATAGAATTTGAGATGCGCAAATCGCAGTTTTAGATAATTTTTCTAAGAAAGAGTTGATTATTTTTCTGGAAAGGCCAAGATCTTTAAAGAGGTGAAATAGAGATTTAGCTGGCAGGCCACGAGCGCCAACTTCCACCGCGTGAAGGTGAACAGTGAAGCCGTTCCGGGTTACGGCATTTGCAAGATCATGGTATTTATTTAATTTGTACTCGTGGTCTTTTGGGATATTTGATTCCCATGGAACAGTTAATTCTACAATAAGAGCCACCTTCCGAGATAGAGAGTAAAGAGTTATATCTGGACGGAGGGCTGTGCATCCGAGACTTTCAGGGAATTTATACTGCTTAGAGACCGAATCAACCTCCAGAATCCAATCTGTAGCTTTCTCGATTATTGAGAAAGGTTTTGTAGTTAAATGTTTTTTGCCTTTAGAGCCATCCCGCACAAACTGTATTGGGGGTTTGGAGGATACTGTCAAACCCTTGTTGGCACGAGCCACTGAGAGACTAATTACCTCGCGAATAACAGCGAGAACTTTGTCATAGTCAATAGTTATTGCTGTAATCGATTGTCTAATACCATTGATTATATAGGATACTAGCTGACCCGTGCCTACTTCGTTGGGCGGTAAACATTTTTACTTGTGATAAAATTATTAGTGTGGTTCGGTTAGTACTGAGTGCTACGATTTATTTCCTGACTGCCAAAAGGAGGGTTATATTTTTACTCCATATTTATGTATGTATTTGCATGCCAATTTGGCTATACTACCAGGTTTCAAATAAGTGAATGAAATGATTATGATTGAATAAATTATGTTTATTTTAATTGTTCAAAACTTATCTGTCTACTATATTAGATGTAATGTTATTATTTGGTGCCAAAATATATTGTCTTTCAGGAGTTTCAACCCGAGATACGGTCGCGGTTCCATACCTATGTCGTATTATCTCTTTAACCATTTATGCAGTAAAAGGGAAATTATATGCAGTAAAAGGGAAAAGTCTTTTGTTTTAAACATTTGAGACGATAAATTTACCTATTTTGATAAGAATTCTTAATTGTATGACCAATAAACATGACCTAACGATTTCAATTGTTTTTTTAATATGAAAAACTACTTTTTGTGACTTAAATATGAAAGTAAGACTAAATATGAAAGGTCGCGGTTCCATACCTATGTCGTATTATCTCTTTAACCATTTATGCAGTAAAAGGGAAAAGACTTTTGTTTTAAACACTTGAGGCAATAAATTTACTTATTTTGCTAATAATTCATAATTGTTGATAATATGACAAATAAACATGACCTAATGATTTAAATTATTTTTTTAATATGAAAAACTACTTTTGTGACTTAAATATAAAATTTAGACATATTTTGTCGCTGAATTTTTGTAGGCATTACCAAGCTCTACAACTTTTCTCTAGAACTCAATCATATATCTCTCATCGTTAAATCAGCGTTCATAAGAAACGTTTTCATTCGACCGTTCTTTCTCCGACTTACTTTGCACATCCGACTACCACGAGAAAGTCTTTTCATTTTTCGGATTAATATATAGCCTATGACACTCACAAATAACGTGGCTTTCTAATGATAAAAGAATTTTCAAAATCGGTTTAGTAGATCCAGAGAGTACTCCCTACAACCTCACAAAGTCACAAACTTTACCTCTTTATAATATTTGTATAGATTAGTCCAGGGGTTCCCAAAGTGTGCGCCGCGGCGCCCTGGTGCTCCGTAGAAAGTAAAGAGGGGTGCCGTGAGTCGATCCTCTATCATTATCCGAAACCACAAATATTCGCGGCCCGAAACCACAAACTACAAAGCAACAATTTTTATTTTGAGCGGTCTATAGAACATAGGTACATACTCGTCGCCGTCGCTAACTCGCCGAAAAATACCTACGGGCTTGAAAACCTAACGGTTTTCAAGCAAGGGACCCGTCCCACGTCTTTACCCGACGGCGACTGCTTGCTTGCAACACAATATCCGTTTACCAAGTCAGTAGTCAAGCTAGCCGCGCGAAGGGACGGACGTGTCGTCGTGTTGTGTTTCGCTTTATTTGCCGTTAAAAGTTTCACGCAAAATGGACAGATTTTTATTAAATAAACAAGTCGGTAGTTCAAGTGATAGTGATAAAGCATCTACCAGTGGCGGCGGGGAACCAAAGAAGCGAAAATATCATAAATACGATGATAGCTATTTGGACTTTGGTTTTACTTCAATAGAAGTAAACAATGAAGAAAAACCGCAGTGTGTTCTTTGTTTGAAAATACTTTCATCCGAAAGTATGCTTCCAAGTAAATTAAAGCGACATCTCGATACAATTCATCCAACTATGGCTGAAAAATCGCATGATTTTTTTCACCGGAAACTACAAAATTTAATAAAAACAAAAAACGTGTTCACTCAGCAAGCCACAGTACCTAACAACGCACTGTTAGCATCATTCAAGGTGGCATACAGGGTGGCAAAATGCAAAAAACCTCATACTATTGCAGAAGAGCTTATTCTACCGGCTGCTCTCGACATGGTGAATATTATGGTGGGAAAATCGGCTGGAAAATTAATTTCCAAGGTGCCCTTATCTAACAATACTATTAGTCGAAGAATCCATGACATAGCTGAGGATCTCAATTACCAATTAATTGAAAAAATGCAAAGCAAGGAATTTGGTTTGCAACTCGATGAGGCTACTGACAGTAATAATGATGCATATCTTATTTGCTATGTACGCTTTCTGGCTGACAATATTATTGTCGAAGACCTTTTATTCTGCAAAAGCATTACCAATAGTGCGAAGGCCCAAGACTTGTTTAAAATTCTTGACAATTTTATTGCAGAAAATGGTTTAGATTGGAAAAAGTGTATTGGTGTATGTACTGATGGTGCTCGATCCATGTCTGGCAGGTATGGAGGTATTTATGGCGCTTATTCGTGAAAAAGCACCGAATGCTATATGGATCCATTGCATCATCCATAGGGAAGTTCTTGCATCCAAGTCAATGAGCTCTAAACTGAACGAAGTACTAGAATGTGTCATTTGTGCAGTAAACTACATAAAAACTAGGCCTCTAAAGGCCAGACTTTTTAAAAAACTGTGCATAGATATGGGAGCTGAACATACGGCCCTGCTGTATTACTGCAATTCACGATGGCTTTCACGTGGAAATGTCCTATTTCGTGTGTTCGAATTACACGAAGAAATTCGCACTTTTTTACAGGAAGAACGTCATGAAAACGCCAAATATTTTACTGAACCAGATTTTTTGCTAAAACTAGCGTACTTATGCGATATATTTGAGAAACTAAATAATTTGAATCTTTCTTTACAAGGCAAAAACACGCACATTCTGAAACTATCGGAGAAAATTGCGGCGTTTAGGAAGAAACTGCAGTTGTGGATAAAAAAAATGAATGAAGGCAGCGGTCAAGATTGCTTCCCGCAATTGTATAAATATGCGGCAGCTAATGAACTGGTTGTCTCACAAGACCTGATGGCCCTTTTCACGGAACACCTATCGAAGCTCACAGAATGGTTCTCGAAGTACTTTGAAGATGATGATGTCGAAAAATATGCATGGATCCAAGATCCTTTCCATGCACAAGCTCCGCCAGGATTCACAACACAAGAGCAAGAGAGTCTCATTGAACTCTCTTGCGACAACAACCTCAAAACGAGATTCATCAGTTCCGATTTGGTGGAGTTTTGGTTATCGATTCAAAATGAATATCCAAATTTAACTTCGAAAGCTTTAAAAATTTTCATTCCTTTTGCCACATCATATTTATGTGAAGCTGGATTTTCAGCTGTAGCTGTAATCAAGAACAAATATCGATCAAAGATCAATGTGGAGCAAGAAATGAGAGTAGCAGTCTCAAGTCTTATTCCCCGCTTTGAAAAACTGTGCGGAAATCATCAATCTCACCCGTCACATTGAGTTGACTGAGTAACTATGGTATTTCATTTATTTCTTAAGTCTTTTTTGTTGTTCTCTGTTTCAATTCTGAATTCTTATAAATATAATAAAACTAAATTTCATATTGTGGATGTTTTATTTTTGTGCCTATCTACCTAACTACTATTATTAAAGGTACCTATTTCTTTCGACTATAATATATATTATATATATATATATATATATATATATATATATATATATATATATATATATATATATATATATATATATATATATATATATATATATATATATATATATATATATATATATATATATATATATATATATATATATATATATATTCACTATATCTATTCCACATAGCTTACTAAAGTAGGGCGCCGTGACAAAATACTAAACTTGTAAGTGCGCCGAGGGCTGAAAAAGATTGGGAACCCCTGGATTAGTCTGCTCAATGCCATACTACGTTTTGGCAACTAGAATTTTACGATTAAACGCTGTTATCCTGATTTGTACACAGGGAAAGACGACGACTTGCTAAAGAAACAAGCACGTCCTTAAGATACAACAAGGGAGGATCAGGGGATTAACCCTATAACCGCGATTTTCCTATCGGTTAGTCTATACTCTACGATACAGGTTATATCTTGTCCGTTCCCGTTAGCCCTGCGACTCAAGAACGTGGAAAATGCGACTGTCGATATTACATAGCAATAGAAATGATTCAACGGAGAAATTGCGGAAATACATAAATTATATGCAACGCGATAATAGCTTACAAAATCGAACTGAACGATCAGTGAGCGGCTCCCGCGGTTGGCGGGTTAATTAGTAGATTAAAATAGAATGGAGGGTGTATTGAGGGCGATTGGAGGTCCCGATCCGAGAGAAACATCTCGGGCGATACTGGCGGTTTGCGCACCGTGTATCGTTAGCCAATCCGCGATCCAGCTAATAAGCGGGGGAGTGTGGAAACGGACGTTTCCTAAGAAGCATGGCTAGTTGTTGATATGGCGAATTCTATATTGAAAAACGATCCGGTTGCCACCCGATTTCGCGTGATTTTGTCGGTCAAAGGGCGCCTCGGTCCGCGATGAATTCGACATGAATTACCGCTAACTGCATGTAGAAGCCGCGCAAGCGACCTCGAATCTGTGACCAGACTGGATGATGAAGACATTCGTCAAATTTGGTAGTAAGGGCACAAGGATGGCCCACAGGAATCACTTCCCAGTGTCTTACGGTAAGGCGTTGCACTGTGGATTGTAACTTTCACAAAGTACTTGCGTTCACTCCACGGGAGAGGGGATGGCATTATGTCGCTATAACTCCCTGTGGTGTTGGGTTCGCCTGTAGCAATCAACACCCCTCAATATCCATGGAGTAGTTACTATCCCTACTTACATGCCAGGAAAACGAGACCATTGGACTACGCAAAATTGCATATCGATGTGCTTTAGCACTGGCTGCGATAATCGGGGTTTACATTCATGTAGACCAGAGGTTCCCAAACTTTTTTCTCGTAAACCACTTTCATTTTTTTCTGGTTTCGATGGACCCCCTGCTGCTACATTAATGGGCCCACGCTGGGTTGGCCATGGAGACCCATGTGTTCAGGGTCGGTCACACTCACGGGTCAACACCTATCCGACGGCCTCCACGCACGAGGTGCGAACCTGGGTAGGACGTTCGGGCGAAGGACATTGTGCACTCCGACTAACAGTCGGGGGAGTCTGGAAGCTGTATTGTTTCCTATAGAGCGGGGGTGGTTGCGTACCTTACGGCGACTGCTCTTGAATTGACCATTGGCCATCCGATCCCGGGTAAGAGGCGGGCAAAGGACGCCATGGTCCGCGATAGATTCGGTATACACCGTTTCACCGCTTCGTAAGGGAGAGGATTGCGCAAGCGACCTCGAACTCGAAACCAATCGAGAGACCGGAGAAATCTGGTCACAATTGGTAGTTAGGGCGCGAGTGTCGGGCCCGCCAGGTAACATAACTGGCTATCTCGCGTTGGTCTCTAACGGGTTGTGGCGTAGCTAGACGCTGGATTGTTTTGTCCAAAGTCTTCTACGCTCACTCCAGGGAGATAGAACGACTAATCGTTAAAACTCCCTGACGGTGACGGGCTCGCCCGTTGTAGTCGACAACTCAAGTTGCTACATTTTTATTATATTCCCAAAACTCATTAAAAATGTGAAGATTAGATCTAACGATGAAAATTTTCGTCGCGGCTGAGTTCCAACACTAAATTTGGAATAGTAAAAATAAAAAGAAAAATAGTATAGTTTCTTGTGTTCTATTTATTAAAATATTATGATTACAGACTTATTATAATTAAAATTAAACATTAATAATCTACTGTAATTTCAACAATGTAAATCAACAATTTTTTAAAAATTGACATAATTTTAATGGGAAGGATGTACTTGATGGATTAACAGAAAATTATCAATATTTGGCGTCAGTTTTGTAAGAAATAACCGCAAATCTCCCCATTCTGTGATGTTCTATCTGCTCCTTTTTCTTTCTTAGATTTGTAACGACACAATTTTTTTTGTCGATCGAAATATATATAGCCATAGATAATAACAGATACACCTGGGTGGATGGAAACTTCCATAGAATCATTGATTATCTATCTATATATTTAACAATAAATGTTGGTACATTTGTGGTTGATACCGTTTGACGGAACTCAATGAAAATTGGCACATATATGTATTTTTTCGTGTAGAAGGTTTTTGTGGTATACGCGTTATTGAAACTCAAAATCTCAAAAACAAAAGGGTGGTTTAAAAAAAAGTAAATAAACGCTAAATAAACATTGACAGGTAAAGCCAAGCCAACGTTTTTGTTTTTTGCTATCGAAACCAGATAAATTTTCGTGGACCCCCACTTACAAATTCTGATCCCCCATTTTTTTCACGCCATCGTAGACCCCCGTGGAGTCTGCCGTGGACCTCTGGGGGTCCACCTGGACCACTTTGGGAATCACTGATCTAGACAGACAGACAGCAATTTCTCGCCGATAGTATTTTTTCGTTAACTGTATTTAGTCATTCACTGTTCGACTAATGTACTTAGTGGCTGTCTGTCAGTAGTTTTCACGTTCGGGGTATATTCGATCTGTACAGTTTTTTAGCCGAAAGGGATCGACTTGACGCACACCGAATTGACTTTGATAAATCGCATATCCAATTTCACGCCTCCCACTTGCTTTGCGCCGTGGATTGCTCTAATATATATGATAATATTCTTTTTTGTATTCACCAAGAGAAACTACATACAGTGTATCTTTGGTATTTCGAAATGAATAGAGTAGATAGGGTATTGCAAGTGATTAATTGCCAGGTATAGAAAAAAGGAAACTATTTGGAAGAAAAGTTATATCAATATATTAGTATATTCTAGGAAAAAAAATGCCTTTTCCCAATACGACTGTTACCTAATACGACTCTAAAATATTCATTCGCGGACTGATACACGCGCTCGTCCAAGAATGTACATCCTTGTATCAAAGCTCGAAAATAAAAACCGTTGTATATAGTTTAGCTCCTCTAAGTAGACTAGCCTCAAATTACAAACTCATATGAGTTCGCAAATCGTTTTACGCCTCGTCTCTCAAGTTCTCCTCCAGTTTCCGTTTTCAAAAAAACAGGTGACGTCGCGACGTCTCTGTCGCACAGCTGATTCTATTGTTTGGTGTTTCACCTCCTATTATTCACCAACCTTTATCTGTCATTATCTACAACGCCACACTGACATAGAAATATTCCGCGTTTAGGCGGTGGCTCTTATGTCACTCGGAGACCGGCGCGAACGGTCGCGTGAGCGATTTCGGCGACGAGGGAAGCGCAGGATACCAGTTTTGGACAGAACAATTCTGCGAAAACCGTCGAACAACCGCGTCGCCGAAACAGCCGCCCACTGCGGGAGTCATAAGCCAGACGTTTCGGATTCTGCGATACGCGGTATCGCGCTGCTGTTTGGTACCTTTGGAAGGTTGGAGGCAGATGCGGCTGGATTTGTGGATTCGGCGTGGAGCCGCCACGCCTGATGCTACCTGGGCTACCTGAGCTGGGTGTACTTGCCATGGCAAGACCACTTCGCGATCGGAGTTCACCACTCCGGGAAAACTGCGAATCCTACCATATGTAAGCCTGGGTAATTAAATATATTGTAATAATCCTCGCGTGGGTACCTAGACCAAGTAAAATACACGAAAACGAGAAACCAGATGCCCTGGCCAGGGGAGGATCATTGAAAGTCCACCTAGACCCAAAAGCAGCCATTTTATTTTTATTTTATTTTAATATTGTTAAGGAAACATACAGCTGTTACAATACATTTGGTTCAAAATTATTAAGTTTAAAAAATAAAGCTAATACTTAACATGTTTCCACTTAAACATTTATAATTTAAACACTAAACAATATCATATTTTTTCTGAAAAATAAACAAACTTAGGGAGAGGTGGGAACTGGTAAGAAAGGAGTTATAATAAGTAAATAAAATTTTATGTAAATACACGTTCCATAATATAGTCATACATATTATATAGAGATATTATTGAATACATATTATTATTATTATATTATATATAATTATTATTATTATATTATATTACAATTATACGTCAACACCAACATTAATTATGAGCGATAGATGACGTATTGAATACGTCATTATAGCCGAGCTGCTTATAACAAATTTCACATACCCTATGTATGAAACAGTTTTGTCCATAATTAGTGCTAACCTGCGGATGGTGGAATAACTCCGTTTGGCGAGTGTCGCGATAGTACACGGAAAGATACCATTCTAAGAAGATCAGAACAATCAATGTAACCTGTCAATAATTTATGGAAAAACACCACGTCTGCGCATTTTCCTTTTGATTGTAAGGATTGAAGCCCATGAAACATAGCTGCTTCGTTGTTATTGGGAAAGGACAAGAAGGAGCGATAATTTAAATAGGAAGGCACAATGCATCGCTACAGACACCGGAGCCATTAGGCGTTTGCCACACCATCAGCCGCCACCGAAGAAGAAGAACAAGGGTACCGGCTCATAGTCAAGACTTTGTTTATTCGTCATTAATGGCTCTCAAGACTTTGTTTCTTCATCATTAATGATGTTTTCGAGCATGTGTGAAGGCAGAACTTTTAATTGCCCGTTCTAGAATAAAATACAAATGAAGTATAATACGGGACTATACTGTTACAGTAGTAGCGTTCATAAAGTTCTGAATACATTTATGTTATCCGTGACCCTGACCCACAAGTGTCATTTACACGCCTCCATTTCCAATCTGTAACGCCAGCCAGCTTCGCTTCTAAAATATTGAATTTCAGCTTGGAAAAGCAAACAGCAAGTTGCTAACAGTGTATTATTTTCCTTCCGATGCGGGGGCGGGGCGGCGAATAAATAGAAACACCCCAAGTATAACGTTGTAGTATTTGGAGTCTATATTTGGAGGGATACGAGCGAAGCGTGAAGATTTTTGAATCAAAGCGGTAGACAAATACGAAAATATTTACACGATTTAAAGCTAGCTAATAAGAGAAGTATGCAAGAGAAATATAGCGCCGTAAATATTACTACTTTCTAAACATTGAAGTTACACAGGTTGTTTGTTTGTTTCTACCTTAGTTGTAAAATTTCACATTGGGCGGCTTTGGTAACTCTCTAAATTCTCTTTATACCAACCCAACTATGAAGTTTTAATATGTATTTGTGCGTGTAATATGTTTTTAAGTGTGAGTGTTATTGCATTCGATCAACAGAATTAAAATTCAATTCCGGTAATTTTATCCCAACGGAAAATAGTAACCCAGCCGAGAATCGAACTCGGAACCTGACAATATCTGAACAGGCGACCTAACTACTACGCCACCGGTTTTATGCCTCTCTCAGTATAGGTCTTCATACTAACATCTAAATGATCGGTATTTTACCACTTAGTACTTATAAATCATACACGGACATCAGAACAAGAGGTTACGGGCAGGTTGCTGCGAGAATAAATCCACAACCGATCAGTAGCCCTAGCACGAACGCTCTCGGGATCGAAACGCTTTAAGCGAGAGAAAAACGACACATGTCTAAAAAGGCATTACGGTCACTTGCTATCGCTAACGAAATATAAGAAAATATAAAGACCGATCTCTCGCTCTCACCTTGCTACTCAAATCATAGACTACAGAAACTTCACTGATCCAAAGAGGTGCGTTCGGCTGTGTATTTTGTCAAACATTGACTGTAACACTATTCGCTGAATTTCACACCAGCAACTTTTAAAAAAGTGTGGTAATCTTTAAAAAAATGATTTTGTTTTCTTGAATAAAGTTTTAGTTTGTTTTGATGTCGCTGCAATGGACAGTAATCCTCATTACTCAACGAACGACTATCGAGGCATTTAAAGTTTTTCTAATAGATGGCAGAGATTGAAAAAAAAACTTATTACCAGCTGTACCTGGCCACGCGATGCTGTGGCTCAGTCTGTTTTAATGGGAAAGATTGAAAGCACACATTCCAATATATATTACTTCCTAATATATATTAGTAAATTACAGGCATATAAAAACAGGCGCGTATTTGATTGCATCGTTGTATCAAGATTTCAAAGCAATCGGTGAAGAAATTTCGAAGATTTTGAAGAAACAAACATTTACATTTTTATTTATATTATATTATACGTGCACCAAACGAACACATCTTTCCAAACGTTGTATTTTGCGACACAAACGATACAAAGCGATCAAACGATATTGCAAATACTCCGTGGACGAATGTTATCATTGCGATTTCATTGATTTTAGTCCTGTAGAAACGTTAAACGATGATAATTTTCTATTTTTGCATAGTAACTATCCGAAAGCACCGAGATTTTCTCAACGACAATCACAGATAGTAATAGAACTATCGCGGCCAACTATCACGGAACGTGAGCGCGCAATGAATTGTGATGACTTGTGATCTGTACTTCCAACATTATTATATATTTATGTATTTATTTTCTCATTTAATTCTTTCGGAAAACGTTCAGGGCATGCAGTAATCTAGCGTGTTATACTTATATTGAAAAATAAACATTCGGCCGATAATCGTTTCCTGCGAGTTAAAGTTTAAAGAAATATTAGCTTTAAATAATTCACTTTTATATTTAAATAAAAAATTACAAAGTATAATTAAATATTGAGTGTATAAATAGAAAGTCGCTGAGAAATACAGAATTGGAAGTGATCAGGAAGAAGGAGTTAGACAATGGTATATGGATATTTAGGTTTTATACAGATACTTCGTATAGTGAATATATAAATATTTGTTGTAGGTACTGTTTTGCATAATAAGTATGTAAGTAAATGAGTTAGATTTAATATCATGTTTATGTTATTTATTTTATTTATTTATTTATTGCTCCACAAAAAAATTTACACCGTTAGCACTTAACATTGATTGTGTTGCTCCTAACTAGGCAGAGCCTGTTCTAAGGAGAACACCAATACAAATGATTAAAAAATACATACTAAAAATAAAAAATTGAATCAAATCAAGTTAAATTCCAAACCAAAAATATATTTTTTTTAATCAAATCAAGTTAAAATGAAATTCTCACTACACCAAAATAATATTAGAACTATAGACAAGTAATACTAAATAATAATAATAATAATATATAATAGCAATAATAAATAATCATTTATAATAATAACTAATAATATATAAGAATTAATAAAAATACCTGTATAAAATAAATAGAAAATAAATATATTTATTTATTTTAAAATTGTGATGAATGTTTTCTCGGTCTCTCTCCTACCAAGGTTTATTAACCATGATGTAAGGTGATATTTTTGTTGTTTGCTGCTAATTTCCAATATGTTCTCTTTACTCATGATATTAACCATTCTTGGAGCAAGAAAGCTGTAATGACGTTGTCCAAAAGACGTTAGACGTTTCGGCACTTCAAAGTTTCCCTTATAACGACCTGATCTCTCCCTGTTTTCCGGAGAAACACAATATTCGTCTTCATTGTTGTTTTTAAGATGAATTATTGCTTTGAGGCAATACAACTGCCTCAAATCAAGCAATTGTGCCTCAACATACAGGTCGTCAGAAGGATAACGCCTAGGCTTCCTTAACATGATTCTAATTATTGCCTTTTGGACAACGTTCACTTTCTGGAGGAGGGTTTTTCCGCAAGCTCCCCATCCAAGTATACCGTATGTCATTATAGATTGGCATATAGAGTAATATATAATTTTTAAATAGGGCAGGCCGAGAATATCTCGCAATTGAATAAATATATAAATCAGTTTCCTTAGTCTTTTCACTAGACACTCGGTATGTAATTCCCACCGTAGGTGTCTATCTATAATTATTCCGAGATATTTTATCTCTCTGACTGGTCCGATTGGCTGACAACGACACGTGGCATCTCTCTTGCAGTCGTGAATGATAAGATGATGGTGATCATCCGGCTGGCCTCTTACATCGATGCTAAATGGGATGTATTTTGTTTTGCCAACATTTAATGTAAGTAGGTTTAGGTCTAGCCAGGTTTTGATTGAAGCCATCGCGATGTTAGTACGATTATATACCTTTTCCCAATTAGAACCGGAAATTACTAACACCGTGTCATCAGCATACGCTATTGTTCTACCAAAACCAAGCTCGCAAAGCGGATTTATGTACATAGTGAACAGTATTGGTCCGAGCACGCTACCTTGAGGAACGCCAAATGTTAGTGGCAGGGATACACTTCGAACACCGTTGAGGTTAACAGTATGTGTTCTGTTTTTTAAATAATCCGAAAACCAATTCAATGCGAGGCCATTGATTCCATAACCCTTTAATCTTTTACAAAGTATTTTATGGGATATAGTATCAAAAGCCTTCGCTAGATCTAAAAATACCGCAATGCATTTCTTTTTCGAATCCAATGCATTCGTTATGCTTTTAGTAACCTCAAGGATAGCCTCGCCCGTACCGACACCATTCCGAAAGCCGAATTGATTTTTAGATAGAAGATCCATTTTATCTAAGTGGCTTGTTAGTCTTTCCTTTACCACTTTTTCAATTATTTTGCTCAGATTGTTAAGCAGTGAGATAGGCCTATAGTTTGCAATATCTGTGTCATCATCTTGTTTATATATTGGTACTATATTGGCATGCTTAAAATGATTTGGAAAGATCCCCGTCTTAAAGCTTTGGTTTATTATGTATTCAAGTGGAATGGCTAGGTTATTTCTATAGGTTTTTATAATATCTGCTTTGATATCATCAGGACCGCTTGAGTTGTTATTTTTTAGTGTCGATATTATTTTGATAATTTCCGTCTGTGTTGTTGGTCTCAAGTAGAATGACGAGGACATACTGCCATTGGCATCGATCCTATCCGCTAGTTCCTCTTCCCGAATGTTATTTTTTTGGAGATTTTTATTTGCTAAGACATAGCCTATGCTATTAAAATATTCATTAATATGATTCACGACTTTTTCAGGGTCTTGCTCAACTGTGGTTATCTTTCCCATTATATTTAACTCTGAGATTGTTTTATATTTTGTATTATTGAAAGCAATGTCTTTGACTGTGTTCCATATTTTTTTTGAATCGTGTTTGACATCTTCTATTTTTTTTCTATAAAAGTTTGTTTTCGTATTTTTTATTATCAATTGACATAGGTTTTTATATTTAATATAATACTCTTTTAATTCATCATCCTCGGAATTTTTTAGTACAGCTTTGTGAATTTTATCCCTATTACGAATACATCGAACCAATCCATCGGTAATCCATTCCTTGAGACGTTGCTTTTTATGTGGGATGGGTTTTTGGGTCACTGTGGTACACTTTTCGATATACCCTTTAAATATTGATATTAAGTTTTCGGTTGCCTTATCCACGTCGTCTTCCTTTAATACCAGGTCCCATGATTCATTGCAGATAAAATGTGTTAGTTTTTCAAAGTCAATTTGTTTTCTCCTAATAACATGTTTTTTTTTCCTTTTGTGGATAGAGTAGTTAATTCCAAAAATGATGGCATAGTGGTCACTAATTGCCGTGTTGTATACAGCGGAGATATGTTGCAATTTACTTTTCACTAGCAGATGGTCCAAACAACTACTACAAGACATTGTGATTCGTGTTGGTTGACTATTAATCACTTTTATATTAGATTCTGCCAACATTGTGAGATAATCGTTTACTTTTTGGTTGTCGCTTTTTCTTATATCAATGTTCATATCTCCTACTATAAAAATATTCTTATATTTTTTATGTTCGTGGAGGGTATGTGACAGAGAATCTATAAAAGGCGTGATATCCGTAGCAGACGGCGATCTGTAAATTGAAATTATGTTAATATCATCATTGATTATTACACTTATACAGTTACTACTTTCCAATTTAATTTCAACAGTTTTATGTTTTAATATATTATTAACGTATAATACCACACCATCGTTTTGTCGTTTATTAAGTTTTGTATGGTACATATTAAAGCCAGAAAGTTGTGCAGGTGAATAATCGTCACTTAACCAGGCTTCCGTTAAACATATAACATCAAAAGAAACACGTAAATCTTCTAGTAGCAATAATAGTTGATCTAAATTTTTACGGATGCTCCTAATATTTATACAGAATACCTTAATTTGCATTTGATCCAGGAAGGCTTTGCAACAGGATGGATTGTCAATATATTCAGAAACGGGACTGTAATTGTCATTAATTTCTTCAATATCCTTTAAGTCCATAATTTTTCCTCTTTTTGATTATAAAATATGCGGCATTTAGGACGTTTAGATTAATTATAGCAGTGTAGAAACTTGAAAGTGGTCTTGGTAATGTTAGCAATGACCGTTTGATAATCGATTTCATAAAATACTTAAATAATAATCGTTGAAAAGACAACATTTTAGGAAAAAATAAAAATAGTCGATAATCAAATAAAAGTAATTGCAGAGTTAATAAAATGATCGTGATAGTCAAATTAAAAATTATATAATAGTCAAATAAAAAGATAATCGGGAAATAATGGTAAAAGTCAAATGATAAAATGATCATAATGTATTTTATATGACAATGATAAAAGTAATTCAATTGCTTTATGCCAAATAATTGTAAATGTTTAACTGGGTAGATGGAGTAATATTCATGGCGATCCTGAGAAAACACATAGGAAACTAAGCAAATAAAATTGCACACACTCGTACTTTTAAGGGAAAACCTTGGTATTTTAGGGACCAAGAGACAGTAAAATAAAAATATCTTTAAAATTTGGGATATAAAAATAGTTGTAATATAATACAATTTAAATAGAATATTTAATATTAATATATAGCCGAAAGTAGTAAAAATAAGTGTCACAGAAATAATATTAAAATTAAATATGTTTCCATTTCGTAAATAAGATAATTTATTGAAAATAAGATAATTCGTAATACATAAAATATAATAGTAATATAATATCATGAATAACAGTACTTTGGAATATTTATTCATATTTTTAAAAATCTGGATGGAATAATATGAATTAATATAAATGATGTTGCCATATATATGGTCATATATCGGGTGTTTATGGTGTGAAAAAGACATACAATCTTTGTAAGTAAAAATAAAAATCTGGATGGAATTAAAAATCTGGATGGAATAATATGAATTAATATAAATGATGTTGCCATATATATGGTCATATATCGGGTGTTCATGGTGTGAAAAAGACATACAATCTTTGTAAGTAAAAATACATATATAAGGTGTAGTAAAATTATCTATAAGGTAAAGTAATTTGATTAGAGTAAATATAATAAGCGGATATTTCGCGTAACAAAATCGTAATAGAAAATGGTTGGAAGGAACTTGTGTAAAAATTACTGTAAAAATGGATATGGCGAACTCATCAGAACAGGCTACTGCCCATCACAATAATAATTCATTTAGCATACGGGTGTTTGAAATATGTATGATTTTCTGATTGTCGTCTTTCCGTAGATAAATCTTGCCAAAAGATGTCCAAGAATATTTGTAGTTATTTTCACGTGCGAATTTCCTGGCCTCAGCATACAGGAATTTCATTTTGGGCGTCAAGTGTTCGGATACGAATATAGGTGTTTTCCCGAATAGCTGAATTACTTCGGAATTTAACTTTTCTTCTTTAGTTCTTGCCGCCTTGTTGTATAATTTTACAGATTTTAGAAATTTGTCACAGAGTAATCTTGAGGTAAATTTGGCAATAATTGTTTTTCTTTTTCCAGCAGGTACCCTTGAAGACACGCGATAGATATTTTCTATGTCTCCAGACTGTAGAGGGCAACCAATGACGAAACCAATTTTTTCAAGTATTTCCTCGAGATTTTCATTCTTGGATTCCGGTATATTTCGAAATTCTAAGTTATTTCTCCTAGATAAATGATCCATCTCTTCGAATTTGTTTTCCAAATTTTCTATTTTGTCAATAAGGACTTTATTATTTGCAGCGAGGTCTTCACACTTCTTTTTTAACGGCTCTATCTCTTTTACCTTTTCCACTACATTATCATACTGTTTTGCGACAAATGTGATGGTTTCCAGGATTTTTGCATTTTCTGCCTTAAGTTGGTCGCATTTTCGATTGTTTTCCTCTATTCGACTACTCAATGATTGCAGCAGTTCCTTATGGGCCTCGTGTAGTTCTCCTAAGATGTCGCTTTTCATATTCACCATACTAATTTGCATTTGTTCTAAGAGCTGGTCAATGCTAGTTAATGAGCCACCTGTTGACACGGCCGCTGCCTTCGATGTATTTGTGGGGGTCAGCGAAGAAGCTTTTGTTGTTTGGTTAATGGTTTTAACAGTATCGCTATAATATTAAGTAAATCTATACTATCTATAGTAATATTATAAAGAGGTAAAGTTTGTGAGTTTGTGAGGTTGTAGGGAGTAATCTCTGTATCTACTGAACCGATTTTAAAAATTATTTTACCAATAGAAAGCCACGTTACTTGTGAGTGTCATATATATATTATCCTTATATAATAACCCGCAAAATGAAAAGACTTTTTCGTGGTACCTAGTCGGATTTACAAAGTCGGAGAAAAAACGGTCGAATGAAAACGTTTCTTACGAACGCTGCCTTAAAGATGAGAGATAAATGATTGAGTATTAGAGAAAACTTGTAGAGCTTGATAATGCCTACAAAAAAGTTAGGGACAGCATACGTCTTACTTTCATATTTAAGTCACAAAAAGTAGTTTATCATATGAAATCGTTAGGTCATGTTTATTGGTCATACAATTATGAATTCTTATCAAAATAGGTAAATTTATCGTCTCAAGTGTTTAAAACAAAAGACTTTTCCCTTTTACTGCATATAATTTCCCTTTTACTGCATAAATGGTTAAAGAGATATTACGACATAGGTATGGAACCGCGACCGTATCTCGGGTTGGAACTCCTGAAAGTCAATATATTTTGGTACCAAATAATAACATTACATCTAATATAGTATACAGAGAAGTTTTGAACAATTAAAATAAACATAATTTATTCAATTATAATCATTATCATTCACTCATTTGAAACCCGGTAATATAGCCAAATTGGCATGAAAATACATACATACATGCAGTAAAAATATAACCCTCCTTTTAACAGTCAGGAAATATATCATAGCAGTCAGTACTAATCCAACCAAACCACACTGATAATTTCATCACAAGCAAAAATGTTTACCGCCCAACAAAGTGGGCATGGGTCAGCTAGTGAGATTGTAAGTATATGAACGGAAAATGATTTCATTTATTAAACGCTATAACAAATAAAAAGAATATTTAAAACGGATGGAGTCACTCAATCGCTGTAATTTACATTCTTTTTACGTATGTCCATTACCAATATGATTAAACTCCGCCTACACCTACAAAACACCACAAAGAGCGAGCCGATTGTCTTCCATTTTAGATTTATAGTTTTTAAATATATTTTGGAAAAAATGTTTTACTAAACTGACCAATTCTTTTTCTGAGCTACTATGAATATGAAAATGAAAGTCTGCTCTATAATACTGTGTCAAAACATTTTAATGAATTGATTGAATTCTGATCTTTAAGCCATCTGCGAATGTTGTACGCTGCTAAGTTTGTTAATAAATCCCTTTAAGTCACAGGTTATTCTTATTAGAAATCGTATATTACTATCGAAATTGGATAAAATAACACTCTAGCCTATTAAAATCAATAATATAACTATTCTTCTCTCGATTAAGGTTAAAGATCTAGGCGTCACCATCGATAAACACTTTACCTGGCAAATAAAAGTAAACGAAGTTAGTAGCAAAATATTCGCTAGCTTCTTCTCTCTAGAGGTGCATAAGCGAATTTTCCCTGTGTATATTAAGAAAATCATTGCGCAATCACTCCTTCTGCCGACACTGCACAGAGAACAATAATAAATTGATTCTTACATTATCATTTTGTTATTACGGTTTTATTCAAAATTACGATGATTCAATCGTAATTTTGTTGAATTACAAGGAATTTTGTTAAAACTCCATTACTCGATTGTATGTATAAACATTTTCCTTACGGTTAATACGAAAATAAGAGTATACTGTAGTTTTAATATAATTTATGTGTCCGATTACAACCGTACTTGTACTACTACATGCTGTCATGTTAGAAGCGAGATCGCAAGGTAATGAAATAACATTATGTTTTAAGTTTACGACACGGAAAATATCGTCACGTCAACACCGTTACGAGTCATGTTAATTTATACGTATGGACCCTCAGTTCGCATTTTATTTTTATTTATTTATATATTTATTCGTTACATATACATTCAAGCGCAATAGCACAAAAGAAATAGAATGTACAACCCAGAAAATACCGCTATATGCTTCTAAATTTAGGCATACATCTGTCTGTGCTCAGGCCAAATTGTGCATAAATTATATGTTAAAGTTTGTATTCCTAATGTGCCAAGTAAAGTGAAACCGAACCCGCCTTGCTAGGCACTCCTGTGATAAGGCGAGCTCACTTCCTGGGTCTTATTTGAGTGCCACGGTTGTGTCAGAAAAAAAAAAAACAAATTAAATTTTATTACCTAATAATTTTAACCGCAGATCATATGAAACATATGCGATACCGCCCTTTTGCCGTTACGACGTCTTCCGTTCGCATTCCTATGAACTTCGTTTTTATTATTGTAAATATTGCCCAGCATATGAAGGTAGGCAAATAATTACGAATCCGACCCGAAGTCTTCACAGATTGACGATTTTCAGGGGTTCTTAACTGGCGTTATTATATTGAATATGAAATTAATCATTCGGATATTTTTTTCCTATAAAAGTAGTTTTCTAAGTATAAAAATTATATTATATACGTAACATTATATACGCAATCCTTGTTGAAACATGCGTTTTTACGTTTATTATTACACCGTTATATTTATCTCAGTGTGGACAATGCGGATCTGACTGAAGAAGTGCGGGATAGTTTCAATGTTTGCTGAAACATTTTACTGTCCTAACATTGAATTCTTCTGGAAGTTAGAGATTTCCTGTCTCTGGAAATATTTGCATTTTTATTAGTCAATTCGCGTTGAAGCGTTTTTAGTAGTTTACGGTAATATGTATAATAAAACTTGAAAAAAAAATTGTTTCGATGCAGCTCACGATTTCATGGCGTATCTCCATTCTCGGTCCATTTTACGACATCACTTTCCCCGCCATTTAATTCAGAAAATTGTAAATTTTCCTAGCAGCGGCGCCTCTATAAAATGTAAAGGCTCAATTCCTGCTCTACAGCTTCGGCGCGCGTCGCGTTCTTTCTTGAATTTCGCGGCGGGGTGGCACCTCCTTTATATTTGCAGAGTATATTTTATATT
The DNA here is from genome assembly GCA_944548615.1 of Micropterix aruncella. NCBI lineage: Eukaryota > Metazoa > Arthropoda > Insecta > Lepidoptera > Micropterigidae > Micropterix > Micropterix aruncella. The sequence continues at coordinate 76,870,152 of OX155980.1, read as the reverse complement.
ATACAGGACGGAATAAAGCCATTGTTTAGATTTATCAAGGGAGAATGATGTTGAGATTTTTTAAAAGCGGCCACGTTTAACCCGCGTGTACCCTGGCTACTTTTAATCCCACATTTACCCAAGGTGGTCTGTAAGACGCCTATAAGACAGGCGTTCTTATCTCATTCATATGATTGAAAATAATCGTACCCGTGGCATTCGCCCGCATCATAGTCTTGTTTTTTTTGTATTATTTTTTTTTGCTGATGTATAGCGAATTGCTTTAAAATATACTAATAAATGTATTTACAATGCCTTAATAACGATGAATAGTGGAATTTAATATATTCGGCATAGAGTTGCTTGAGCACGAATAACGAAGCAGTGGTTAGACTACTTCGCTGGTATTCTTGTAACTCACTGTTTATCCGAGAGCTTCTTTAAATCGACATTTTTGGTCGCGGCAGCAGGAGCAAGAAGGTAAAGATTTCCGCCAAAACTGAGACGTGAACTTGCTACATCTAGCTAGCCGTCTGAACAACATGGTTGACCGGGATAAACCCCTGCTATCATAAGCATTTGCAGGGGGAAATAGGCGTTTAAATTTGAATGAAAATATGGATAATATAATAGATATTCTTAGTATTTGGGACTTTTGTGCAGTTCCTCAGAACAAATAGTCGCATCTAATACATAGATTTGTAGTCTATTGGTATGCATATGGGTACCATTGCGCAATTTTGGTGGAATCAAGTTTCGCTCCAAATTATTGTCTATACCCAATCTTCATGAAAATTATCTGACTGTCAAAAATCTATTAAAAAATTAACCCTTCAGGCCTCGCGACTCGCGGTTAACCCTCGGTTTGACTGCGATATCGTAGTCGCGGGGCCTGAAGGGTTAAGCACTATTAAAAATTAAGTAAAAATCGCAACAATACCATATTTAAACTGCACCAATAAATCAAATAAATAATAAAATTTGTCCTGAAAATCATAAAGAAGAATGAGTGTGCAATGAGTGAAAATCAGGGTTTCTTTTCTCTGAAAACATTCCTTTTTACAGCATCTGTATTTCTATTGCCCAGACTTTGTCATTATTGTCTATCATTCTGATCACCATTTTGAATGTATATTTTTTTGCTTTATGTTGTAAATAAATGTATAAACGTATATTGTATATCGATTTGTATGACCTACATAGAGTTATCAATAAATGATCTCTCATAAATGATCATGTCTTTATGTATGGATCCACCCTGGTGTTGGTGCGATTCAAGGTACCTCAGGTTTTTACGGGTTAAACCTGCAAAGAGAGGGGCCTCTCTCATTATTATTCATCCCGGTATCCCTCGTTTACGTCTGAAGAGGCGAATCGCTCCATTTAAGTGTTTACTTTTTTGAGGGGCCACCGGTAACACAAAAAAGTTGGGCCTTGAGTTACAGATTAATCATGCTTTGTATTAGTTTTTTTTGTATCATTATTGACAATTATTGCTGACTAATATTATTGGTAACTATAATATTATTGGTACTAAACAATGTAAACTAACTGAGAGAAATTTAGTATCAAAATAGACTTCTGCGTTATGTAAGTATTTCCGCGCGCGTAATGGTTGAATCTAAACATTTTCTTATGGTGCCATTGGCCGCCAATAAAATTGATATAGCCAATATGGTAGCTACAGAACTTAGGCTATAACAAGATATAGCAACACAGAACTACAAGAGCTTCTGCAAGCTTGAATTATGCCGTTCCCCGAGTTAATTCATCATTTGCCCAAAGGCAACTAAACTTTATCGCACCCAAAATATTCAACCGTCTTGATGACGACATAAAAAAAAAATAAAGTACCTTTTTATTCAATAAAAAAAAATAAAAAAAATTGCTTCTTGACGATATAGGTCGATCAAGGACAGAGAATGATCTTCTGCAAATCATCTCTTAGAAATAATATACCTGCATAAATGTGATATAAGATAATAAACATAATATAACATATATATGTATGTGTGTATGTATGTATATGTATATATGTGTATATTTATATGTGTGTGTATAAGTGTATGTGTCCTACGTCAGTTATGCTTCTCCACCCAAGTCTGAAAATAAATCGTATGCCCAGATACAGGCTATACTCGGCCTAGTTGGGCATGCGCTGCGCATGGTCATGTGAATGTGGGTCGTCGTTTACTTCGCACCATTACTTAGTATGACCATTTTTAAAATTTCGCATGTTAGGTTTAAAATAAATAAATAAAATAAAAAATATTAGCTATAACAACTTTATTGGCTGCTGCTCGAAACAAGGATGTGGTAGATTCAAGGATGTGGTAGAAACCAGTGCCGTATTACGAAGCCAAGTGTTCCACTTCATCCTGCACCTCTTCTCCGGCTATTTTACCTTGAATAATTAAATGCATAATGTTATATCTTTCGGAATGACGCATGACATGAGCGAAGTACTCAAGTTTGCGGCTTTTGTCCTCGATATTTCCATGTTATTGATCAAACGCCTTAATACCTTTTCATTCCTGACTTTGTCAGCCCAGCTAATATGCAATATCTTGCGATAAACCCACATTTCCAATGGAATTTTACCACATTTCCTCAAGCTTTCTTTACCGGTTTTATTGGTTTTCAGGCGATTTGAATTAGCTGGATTATGTGTATGTATGGATTGCTTTATAGTAATGTATGCATATAATAAAAGTCTATTTCAAATCCTTCAAAAACAGTGTATATACATACGAAATGTTGAACCCGCGATGTGAAAATATCTCAAAATCTACTAATCCAATTTCGAAATAGCTTTGCAGCCGTATAGCCTTTTATCCTGTGGATAAAATTGTTTATGGATATGGCGTCAAGTTTTGTAAAAGCTGAGATATTTACGTTTTAATTAATTAGCCGCTCGAGCGATACATGAGCCTAGAGGCACAACAAAGTGGTTGATTGCCAGCGTCATTCGCAAGTGGCGCGCCTATACACTCGAATAACAGAAACAATTTATAGCGATAATAATCCATATCTACCAACCGATTTTTTTTCCTCGTGTTTTGAAGGATAAGCTTTGCAATGATATATATATATATATATATATATATATATATATATATATATATATATATATATATATATATATATATATATATATATATATATATATATATATATATATATATATATATACATATATATATATATATATATATATATATATATATATATATATATATATATATATATATATATATATATATATATATATATATATATATATATATATATATATATATATATATATATATATATATATATATATATATATATATATATATATATATATATATATATATATATATATATATATATATATATATATATATATATATATATATACATATATATTTCGTGACTATATTACTGGTTGATTTATTTATATTTCGGTCGTATACTTGAACATAGAATAGAATAGAATAACTTTATTGTGCTATAAAAACATTACTTAATTAATATTACACTGGTTTTATAAAAAAATCAATTAATCAAAACTCTACATTAATTTTCAAAAATGTAGCTCACTCATTAGACAATATTATAAATGATCTTTTATGTTGTGCAATAAAACTTATAGAAATACAGTATTTT